>VOPJ01003237.1:635066-788992 GCA_014673585.1 Semibalanus balanoides
GGACGGATCTCAGTCAGCACCGGACCAGTCTGTCTTCTCTGGGCGGATCTCAGTCAGCACCGGACCGCTGGCTGTGCCTCAGTCATCCACGTCGCCACCGACGAACGACGGTCCCCCGCCGTCGCCTCGCCTGGCTTGTGTTACAGAATGGTTTCCGTGACCGGGCGCAGTGTTCCCGTATTTGTTGCTGAGCGGTGACTTTCTGCTGCGGAAATGGCCGCTATTTCAGACTTTATCACGGGAGCCCGAACGCCTGCATATGGCGTCAGCGAGTCTACGGGTCAGCAAGCTGTGCTTACATTTTTACGTTTCTCATACGTGCCGTCATCGTATGTCGGCCGAGTTCATGTGTCGAGAAATCAAAGCGCCGGACGACAGAGAGCCGCCGCTGGAGCCGTCCGTGCCGCCCCCGCCTGGCGACAGGGCGGTCAGCGGCGGCTTTATGGTCTGACATGAGCCGTTTTGTCGTAATCGATGCGACGACTGAGCAGATGGAGTGCTGGTCGAGACCGCCGCCTGAGCGTGATCGGCTGGTATTTAATAGCACCGCTCTGAATTTCTGCAGCGTTTTAGTTCAGTGGCGGCCGTGAGGGATGGGGGTTTCCGTTTAAGAGCGGTTACGAGTAGAGATGGAATCTGAGATCATGGCGGGATGTGATATGATAAGGGCTTTGAGGGGCTTATAGGTGTAGTTCTTTGCCAGCTGTGGCAAGACGTTGGTTGGGCAGCAGAGAGGGTCCAATGGTTGTTCAGATCTGTGGATGTCGATAGTGTTGTCTGAAAAAGTCTGGACGTTAGTCACTATCACTCTCATATACATGTTATACTCATATGTGTTGTGTACAGTGTAACAAAACCACGACTATAACGTTCATGCACTTATGCTAAAAACTTAAAATTGACTAAAATATTTTATTTGCTTCGCTAGCGTACCCAAATGCGAGATAAATATTGTCTAACGCTTGGTAATGCTTCCGTTTTCACATCATTTTTATAAAAAAATAAGTTGCAGAACATACACTTTGTGGAATGTATTATTCAAAATGGTGGCAGCTACTTTTCATTCCTAGGACGATGAAAATACCGTTTTCTGCCATTCAGTTTACGCTGTTCGGCATAAAGGACGAAGAAACGGACAAAGACTAACATTGCATTGGACAAACCAATGCAATGTTTGGACACCAGCGAAATGTAAAATCCTCTCACCAACTCTGCGAACGAAACCCATCATAGGCGTTTACACGATGAGAAGTGAAGGGATTCAAAGAGTACAAGAAATGCGAGATCTGGGAGTGATATTAGACGAAAAGTTGAATTTTGCTGTCCATGTAGACGGTGTGCTGAAAAAAGCCAACAGAGCTCTCGGTCTTTTGATGAGATCGTTTCAAATCGGAAAAATGGACGTTCATTGTACGATATCAATCCCAAGTCAATCATATCGACATACTGCGCTAATGTACGATCAATACTGAAGTATGGCTGTGTTATATGGAGAGGAGCTGCCAACACGCACTTGAAAAGAACAGAAAAAGTTCTACATAAGTTTCTGACTTGGCTCTGCGTTCGCAGTCGTGTTGCCAATGTCGCCTTGTATTATGATAGTCTTCTTCGTCATTTCGGAATAGCATCTCTCGCTGCAAGAAGATTTCAGTACGACATTATGCTCCTAAGAAATATTCACAAGAACAAAATTGATTCGTCTTTCCTTGTAGATTCATTCCCGTTGGTAGCTGCTCCCCGCGTACTCCGTAGCAGAGTGTTGTTCCACGTGCCGCATGCCAGAGTAAACACAATCAAGAACAGTATGTTTGTAAGAGTCCCTAGTCACTGCAACATGTTCTTAAACTCTGCTAGAACCGTAGATATCTGGCATAGCAGGGATTGGTGATTTTAGGAAACATGTCATCGTATACCCCAACTACAAAAGCTCTAAGTCAGTAAATAGTCCATCGTGTGTGTCCTTTTTATATTTACATCATAGGTCATGTCTCTAGGTATTTTTTATGTATATTACATTTTATTATATATATATATATATATATAATATATATATATATATTATATATGAAGATTTTTATGTATGGTGTATATTTGTACTATTCTGTGTCAGCTTGAAGTCATAATTAATTTTAATTGTGCGTGTGGTCGTATGTGATTGTGTTTATTGTAATTTGTATCTTTAATCCTAACCCGATCTTTTTGCACACTGTCATTGGGCGTGAATCCCGTTGTGAAAGGCAAAATAAACTAAACTAAACTAAACCAAGTTCGAACATCCTTTCAGGTATCCAGAAGTGCATCAAACTAGTAACTGCAGTAACTATCACCGCTGGCAAACGCACATAAATTGCCGATGACTGAGTTGCAACAAATTTACGTCCACCTTCTCAGAGCACACAAACTCTCCGGAACACAAACGTGCCTAGCCTCCACGTCCGCCTCCTTATTTATAAGTTCCGCTTCCGCCGACTCGTCGAGGAGCATTGTGGATGTGACGGTGGCACGCAGCTGCTGTGAGCTATGGAGTAGACAAACACTGCAGCCGGCAACAATAAACCTTGGAGAACTCCTTTCAGCGGCGGTGTGAAGCACTTTTCCGCGGTGTTAGGCGGCCGGAAGCCTTCGGTGGTTGTAGTCTTAAGATCTCAGTTCGTGTGGAATGAGAGGCACAGAAATATCGAGACAATTTTCAACGGCAGAAACGGTGCAAGGATATTTTCCCTGCATCGGACAATTATTTTTAAAAATTGCATAAAATATTAACTCAATGCTTCGTCGTTTTTTGAATGTTATTCATCGACAATCGTCGGTTTCTGCACGATGAATGATAATTACAATGCGTCCCATTGAGTAGATGAGTTGCCAAGTGCACGTATAATGCATTTTTTATTTTGTGGTCATTTAAACACTTCACTTATGAACTGATCACTAAACTGCAGGTCACAGACAGTCACGAGACCTGACAGTACGCCAATAGGCGGTCACATGACGTGAAATGACGGTGGTCAGGGTGGAACTGATGGTCTGACATTGGGTCACAAGACGGTGACAGGACCTGACAGCGCCGGGCCACTCCCGGCCTTTATATTTGGTGTTGTGGTTTATCCTGAGCACTTTTCGTGGATGGTCAATATGAACGTCCTGCCATCCTGACCAGTGAGTCAGCGACACTGAGACCAAGTGATCACTGGTGACCAGTGACACAACTAATAACCAGTGACAACTAATGACCAGTGACAACTAATGACCAGTGATCATAATTTAGTAAATGACCAGTGACCCAGTGACCCACTGAGCGACCAGTGAGCACAGGTCCACTGACATTCATGATGACCGGAATGCTGGCTGCGGGTGGTCACGCGCCGCGGCCGTCCGCCCTCATTGTGCCGGGAATTGCCGCTTGGGCCGTTCATGGCGCGCCTCTGGCCGTGAAAAATGGCCAGCTTGCCACCGACCATCCGTCTTGAGTCGCTGCGGCAGCGCGCGAAACACGGCAATCGTCCCTAACAGCAACACTGCCGTCTGACGAGCGGGCCCATCGTCTGTAACGAGCACGTCGAGCGGCCGGCGGCGGTCAGATGTGAGGGGTGAGATGTGAGGGGTGAGATGTGAGGGGTGAGATGTGAGGGGTGAGATGTGAGGGGTGAGTTTAGGAGGGGTGAGATGTGATGGGTGAGTGTGAGGGGTGAGATGTGAGGGGTGAGTTAGGAGGGGTGAGATGTGAGGGGTGATATGTGAGGGGTGATATGTGAGGGGTGAGATGTGATGGGTGAGATGTGAGGGGTGAGATGTGAGGGATGAGATGTGAGGGGTGAGATGTGAGGGGTGATATGTGAGGGGTAGATGTGAGGGTAAGATGTGAGTGAGGTTAGGAGTGAGATGTGAGGGGTGGAATGTGAGGGGTGAGATGTGAGGGGTGAGATGTTGAGGGGTGATAATGTGAGGGGTGGAGCTGTGAGGGGTGAAAATGTGATGGGTGAGATGTGGAGGGGTGTAGATGTGGGGATGGAATGTTGAGGGAGAGAATGTGAGGGGTGATATGTGAGGGTGAGATGTGAGGGGTGAAATGTGAGGATGTGAAATGTGAGGGGTGAGATGTGAGGGGTGAATGTGAGGGGTGAGATGTGAATGGGTGAGATGTGAGGGTGAGATGTGAGGTGAAGATGTGAGGGGTGAGATGTGAGAGGTGAGATGTTATGGGTGAGAATGTGAGGGGTAGATGTGATGGGTGAGTTGTGAGGGGTGAGATGTGAGGGGTAGTTAAAGGGGTGAGATGTGAGTGGTGAATGTGAGGGGTGAGATGTGAGGGGTGCGATGTGAGGGGGTGCGATGTGAGGGGTGAGATGTGAGGGGTTGAGATTGAGGGGTGAGATGTGAGGGGTGAGATGTGAGGGGTAAGATGTTGAGGGGTGAGATGTGAGGGGTAGATGTTGAGGGGTGAGAAATGTGAGGGGTGAGATGTGAGGGGTGAAGTGTGGGGGTGAAGATGTGTGGGTGAGATGTGAGGGGTGAGATGTGAGGGGTGGAAGATGTGAGGGGTGAGATGTGAGTGGTGAGATGTGAGGGTGAGATGTAGGGGTAATATGTGAGGGTGAGATGTGAGGGGTGAGAGATGTGAGGGGAGATGTGAGGGGTGAATGTGAGGGGTGAGAATGTGAGGGTGAGATGTGAGGGGTAGATGTTGAGGGGTGAGATGTGGGGGTGAGATTGAGGGGTGAAGATGTGAGGGTGATATGTGATGGGTGAGATGTGAGGGTGAGATGTGAGGGGTGAGAATGTGAGGGGTGAGATGTGAGGGGTGAGATGTGAGGGGTAAGATGTGAGGGGTGAGATTGTTGAGGGGTGGAGATGTGAAAGGTTTGTGAGATGTGAGGGGTGAAGATGTGAGGGGTGAGATGTGATGGGTGAGATAGAGGGGTGGAGATGTGAAAGGGGTGAGATTGTGAAGGGTGAGATGTGTGGGGTGAAGATGTGAGGGTGAGATGTGAGGGGTGAGATGTGAGGGGTTGAAGATGTGGGGGTGAGATGGAGGGTGATATGTGAGGGGTGAGATGTGAGTGGTGAGATGTTAGGGGTGAAATGTGAGAGGTGAGATGTGGGGGGTAAGATGTGAGGGGTGACTTGTGAGGGGTTAGATGTGAGGGGTAAGATGTGAGGGGTGGAGATGTGAAGGGGTGAGATGTGAGGGGTGAGTTAGGAGGGGTGAGGGGTGAGATGTGAGGGGTGAGATGTGAGGGTGAGATGTGAGAGGTGAAAATGTTGAGGAGTGAATGTGGGGTGAGATTGAGGGGTGAGATGTGAGGGGTGAGATGTGAGGGGTTGAGATGTGAGGGGTGAGATGTGAGAGGTGAGATGTGAGGTGTGAGATGTGAGGGTGAGATGTGAGGGTGAGATGTGAGGGTGAATATGTGAGGGGTGAGAATGTGAGGGGTGAGATGTGAGGGGTGAGTTGTGAGGGGTGAGATGTGAAGGGGTTGAAGTTGGTGAAAGGGGTGGAGATGTGAGGGGTGAGATGTGAGGGGTGAGATGTGAGGGGTTAGATTGAGGGTGAGATGTGAGGGGTTGAGATATGAGGGGTAAGATGTTGAGGGGTGAGAATGTGAGGGGTGAGATGTGATGGGTAAGATGTGAGGGGTGAGCTGTGATGGGTGAGATGTGAGGGGTGAGATGTGAGGGTGATGTGAGGGGTGAGATGTGAGGGGTGAGATGTGAGGGGTGAGATGTGAGGGGTGAGATGTGAGGGGTGATATGTGAGGGGTGATATGTGAGAGGTGAGTACGGAGGGGTGAGATGTGAGGGTTGAGATGTGAGGGGTGAGATGGGTGAGGGGTGAGGGGTGTGAGATGTGAAATGCGATATTCGAGATGTAAGACGTTAGATGTAGTTTGTTAAATGTGATATGTGAGATGTTAGATGTGATATGTTAAATGTGATATGTGAGATGCGAGATGCGAGATGCCAGATTTGAAATATGAGATGCACGCGATAAAATGTAAGATATGTTTTGCGAGGCTCATAATTCCAATAATAAAATATCATCTCTAGGCTGTGAAGTGTGTAATTTAACTGCGAGCTTTTCGCTGTGAGATGCAAACAATACGACTCGGGCTACCGTCGCGAGTGGCTGGCGACTCACACACGTCGCCCGCCTTAGGTTAATACTTCCAAGAGTGCTACGATACTTTTGGTTGACGCAAGGTGGCCTTCCGACTTCCGAGAACGCTACGGTCAGAGTTCCGTGGGTCAGAACAGTGCCGCCCAGTGGCTTCTGGGAAAGGTCACGGTGGATCAGCGTCGTGTACCGTGACCGTACTGTGACCGGCGGCCGGTCTGGAGGTCCGCCCCACTCAGTCCTCCGCAGCACGTCGGAAGGGATGGCGAAACGGCACGGCGTCGGCCGAGAAATAAGACAGTGACGTGCTGCTGCTGCTGCTGCTGCTGCTAATGCCGCCCGGTGGCTGGCTCAGTGTCCACTGCTGGTAGCGAGGCTGCAGTTCCGCTGGGTCAGAGCAGAGGGACTGGATATGGGACGGAGTCAGGGTGGGTGCGCCCACTGTTCCTTATAACCGTCACGAATGCAAAATAAAACAAATGACCATCATATCATCATAGACGGAAGTGCTTGATAGAAGGCCTCCATAGGTGGCCCCCGGTGGTAGACAGGAGGCCCCTGTATTAGACAAAAGGACCCCCGCCCTAGATAGAAGGACCCGGTACCAGACAGGAGGCCCCAGGCACTAAACAGGAGGCCCCGTCCCCGGTACTAGACAGGAAACCCGCGGTACTAGACAGGAGGCCCCCGGTACAAGATAGGCAGGAGGCCCCCTGTACTAGACAGGAGGCCTCTGGTACTGCATAGGCACGAGGCCCCCGGTACAAGACAGGAAGCCCCCGGTACTAGATAGGAGGCCCCTTCCCCGGTGCAAGACAGGAAGGCCTAGGAAACCTAGATACTAGATAGGAGGCCCTCAGGTACTAGATAGGAGGCCCCGTCCCCGGTACTAGACAATAGGCCCTGGTACTAGATAGGAGGCCCCGGTACTAGACAGGAGGCCTCCAGCACTAGACAGGACGCCCCGGTGCTAGTCAGGAGGTCCCAGGTACTAGATAGGTCCCCGGTGCCAGACAGGAGGCTCCTTGATACTAGACAGGAGGCCACCCGTCGAGGAAGGAGGGGCCTCCCCTCCCCTGGGGAAGGAGGTTCCCGCGACTTTACCAACTTTCAGGTAAAATCTGGTATCCCCGCCCCTGCCCCCGGTACCCTGCCCCCGTTACCCCGGGGGTACCAAGCCCTGGTTTTAACAGGTGGCCTCGGTAATAGACAGGAGGTTCCCAGTTACTACAGACAGGGAGGCCCCTCAGTGCTACAACAGACAGGAGGCCCCAGTACTACACAGACAGGAGGCCCCCAAGTCATACACAAACAGGAGGCCCCCGTACTACACAGACAGGGAGGCCCCCAGTTACACAGACAGGAGGCCCCCAGTACCCGTCAAGGGTCCCGTGCCCGTCAGGGGCCCCATTAGCTGAAGAAAAATAGGAATGGTCCCGCATATCTCAAATCGAAATCCCCGAATATCTACCCCAAAATTTTAAAACTCTCCGGATTTGACCCACTTCATTTTGAGGAGGCCCCCATTTTTGCTTTTGGTAATATGTATATTTAAATTTTCTCGAAATCGGTCAAGAGGAAGGGTAGGGGGCTATCGCCCCCATCGCCCCCTTGGATCCACGCCTGGTCCCTTTGATCCCCTTTGGTCCACCCGGGCGAAATTCTGGCTACGCCCCTGGTACTAGCAAGTGCCGCAGTGAACACTCCCTTTTCTGTGAAGGCTGCCTTTGTGGATATATTTACTTAATTTATTTGAGTATTTAGTTCGCAGGCACTCCACTGACATTCACCGTCGGATCCAAAACGATTAAAACACGGTGGTGATTCTCAGAAAGCCTGACGAAAACTCCAGGCTCACAGGATTTCGCCTAGGTACGTGGGACTTAGTTCGCCTCGTTATGAATACCAATGAATAGTAGCAATTTAATTAAGTGGAATTATAAACTTCAAAGTAGCAAAACATGAAAGCAAATTTGCCTTACAAAACTGTTTGTTTTCTATACTAATGCAAAATAAACCTTCCCAAGGACAGTTGCTTATGTTTTACTCAAAGTTAAATGCAATACATTTTCGAAAAATGAAAATATATTTTCGGCCAAATTCAGCCATTTTGAAGCCCATGGGCTCGTTCCATCTTGGAACCGCCCTGAAAGACATCACACACAGTTGGAAATGCGATCAAATGTTAAAACAATAAATTCATCTGAATACTATTGCAATAGCCGACACTGGGTCGATTTGATAAGTGAGAAATGTGCGCTAACTGCTTGCAAACCCGTGCACTCCAGAACTGAACAATTGTAATGGCTGGGACAGCCTGCTGATGGGAGTGATCAATGACACATTACTGCAAGTGTTGTCAGGAGTATGAGGAATCCGTCCTGAAATGCGTCTTTGATAACTTTAAAAGCGCTTAAGATGTCATTGTTTACGGTTATCTTCCCAGCAAAGTTCCTCTTTTGCGTAAATGTTTTAATGGGAAGAGGATTGCAGATGTCTGGCAGGACTATTTACCATCCCTAATAAAAAGCTTTGCAAGCGCTGCATTGAACTTACAAATATATTTGTAGTGTCAAAAATAAATATATCCATTGGGACTAAGTCTGAGTATTTACCGAACTTGACTGTATGAAGACGTTGTGCTGTGATTAAGGATTACGAAATGTGATCCCAACTTCTATGATAATATTTATTTTCGTCTCGGCATCTCCCCGCGGAGCCCGCAACTCCTGCCGCCGGGCGGTCTGCCTGCACGCCGGCCTTGAGCGTCTCGAGTGGCATCAGTCGCACACTGCCGGATCTGTCGCCGCCCACTCCTCCGATCACCTGTCGACGCAGACAGCCAATCTGTCGCTCCGCCGACCGACGCCTGCAGGCGGTTTCACAAATGCCATCCAGCGTCGACGGCGTCGATTTGGCCGGGACGGCCGACGCGGACGACGCGGCCGGCCGGCGTGGGAGTGCGATTCTGGCGGAGATGGCGGGGCGTGGAGACGGAGGGGGGGGGGGGTTGTAGAGACGGAGGGGAGGGGTTGGGGGGAATGTGAAAACTGGTGCTGATGTGGGTGGTGGATGGGAGGGAGACAACAGCTTCATCTACGTCGTGTTGGAAAGCAGCAGGTGGTGATGGGATGTAGCGATCAAGTGAGGAATTTCGCGGTGGGGCTTAGGCTGTGTCTGCATTGAACACAAGAGCCGTTTTCACGATGGATTATTTTGCGCGAAATGTTTTAAAATGTTTTAGTAGCAGCCGTTTTCAGGATGGACTAATTTGCAAAAAAAATGTTGTTACCCTCGCCCTACGGGACCGTAGGGCAAGGGGTAAAACATTTATCGCAAATTAGTCCATCGTGAAAACGGCTACTACTAAAACATTTTTTTTTAATGTTTTAAAACATTGCACGCAAAATAATCCATCGTGAAAACGGCCAAGATGCTGATGGAGTCGAGGAAGTTAGTTTCTGGTAACTCGTTAACGAACAGTGCATACAAAACCGCCCTCAGTACTTACCAATGTTTCGGGTGCAGCTAAATATCAATAACCTCGGAAGTACGAGCAAATATTCGCAAAAATAGCATGCTCAATCTTGGGTTATTGTTCAGCAACACAGCTCAGCTGTATTCAGCACATGATTAGATTAATGAGAGAGCACTCAACATAAATATTTCATCCTGCTTGCATTCTATCTAGTAATCTAGTAGATAGCATTTGCCAGATTTTTGCCTGGATCCCGAAATTTGATCTGGAATCCGAGTGGATCCCCGGCATAAAATGCATGGAAATCTTGGATCCAAGTGGATTCATCTGCGTAAAATGCATGCAGATCTGGGATCCTCCTGGAACCCTCGGCGTAAAATGCTTCGGGATCTAGGATCTTTGTGGATCCCCCGGCTAATTGTGTATCTAGATCTGGTGTCCCCGGGATCCAGGCAGGGGCGTAACCACGAGCTTAGAACTGCTGGGTACAATTGGGCTGTCCTCAAATGCCTACAATGACTATTTATTTACAGTTCCCCTAAATTGATGTAACATTGTGACGTTTACCTTTCACATGATTTTTTACTGTTCCATCCAGGGGCTATTATTACGTTTAGTGGGAGTCGGTTGACAAAAGGGTTGTTAAGTGTGACGTCACGGTTCCAACAGCTGACTGCGCTAATGCTTTATATATAAGGGATTCAGTTTTTGACTCAATTCTAGTGCATTTATTGTTTCTTGACGACAAAAAAACAATTTGGTGGAGTAAAACCAGATGCATGTTTGCATTTTGTTCCATTTTATATGTATTGTCGTCTCCATTTTGTCGTTCCATTCTGTCTGTATTAGTAGTCTAGAAATCAATGCCAGTTCTCTTGTAGTTGCAATGCATAATCGTCAAATAAATGGAATAAAATGAAAAAATATGATAGGGATTAGCTAATGCAGTGAATTTCACGCGAAAACTGACAGCAGGTACTCAACAATCGTTGCTCCTGATGAAACTCTCATCTCTTCAACATTAACGCAGTCAGCTGTTGGAACCATGAGAGTGAGAGACGGCATGACGTCATTACTTAACAGCCCTAGACCGCTATGGACATGATTAAACATATATTCATATTTTGCATCTGCTTGTAGTTATTTCAGCCTTGTAACCATTTTAATGCTAATTTTAATATCATAGTTTAAATGCCATAGATAGCGCTCAAAGCAGCGCGAAATTTTGCGACTTTCCATTATGCTGAGCCCAAGAATAGTTAACGATGAAGATGATGAAGTGCTTCTCTTTGTTGGATGAGCATAGCATAGTGTATATTACGCTTTAAAAATGGATACAAATAGCGTTAATTTCATTATGAATATAGGAAAAAACGTACAAAGCGATATATATATATATATATATATATATATATATATATATATATATATAGTACAGNTTACGAGGGTGATTTTGTATGTCCGACGTCTGAGACGACTGTTAATTGAATATATCACCAATTGTAGGATGTTTGCATGTGTGTACCTTTTAAACGGCATCTCAAAGTATAAAATTTGGAAACGCTTAGAACGTTTTATTTCGTCGAGATAATTAAGAAAATATGCCTAAATGATCTTAAATCTCGTTTCTGGCTGAGTTATATTTGCACCATTTGGTAACGGACTTATGTTTTTACGCTTTTGCGCAACCTGACAATTTTGAGCGATTGCTATAAAAATGGACACGATTAAATTGAACCAAATCACGGGAAAAACTGTGAGATGCTATGTTTACAAAAAAAAGTGCATCCCTAACCTGCATAACCCAGAGTCTGCATAACCCAGGGTCACAACATTCATTTCACCATATAGGTCACAAGTCATCGGCCAGTATTCAGCCTCATGGCATGCGAATTCACGGCCAATGAGTGTTAGTCGCGTGCAAACATATTTACATAATTACTTTCATCGTTATATTCCTCGATTTGGTCGGTGGTCACGTGCATTCGCCGAGACGTCCAAATTTCCTCAGCTGAATTCCGAGACGAGCTAATGCTGCCACTTTGACACAAACATCCCCACCTTCGTGTAATCTACGATCGTATCGGCCTGCGAAAGTCGGGCGGAGGATCCGGGGAAGAGTTATGAATGAAAACTGAGCCGGCCCGAAATAGCGTTGCCAGACACGGATCTAAAAGGATTGAGCAGCGCGCGGCCGGCTGGTTTTCCATGCGGTCGGGCTGCTTGATTTATGATTAGGTGGGCAGAGCCGGCGGCGGCGCGAAGCGGAGATTTAGGGAGCTGTGGCCGGCAGCTCGGCAGCTGCGGCAGCTGCGGACACCGGTCTGCCTGCCAGTATCGATCAATCCCGAGCCGGCGTCTGAGCCAAACCCGCCGACTCCCTGGCGGGCGTCGAGTGGCAGCCGAGAAAGGTCCCCAAGGACTCACGGTGCCGCCGAACGACACCGCGGGAATGGGTTTTTTGGACGCAGAGGATCTGCACGACCATCAACACCCGTTGAGATAGGCTCAGCGACATAACCCGGAGAACGACCGCATGTGGCTAACCTGGGAGACGCAACAACGCCGATGTAACCTGACGAGACGGTGACATAAACCCGGGACGAGACAGCGATGTAACCCGGAGACGAGACAAGCGATGTAAGCTGAGACGAGACAGGCGTATGTAATCCTGGGAGAGTGGAGACAGTGGACATAACCCGGAGCGAGACAGCGTGAACCTGGAGACGAGACAGTGACATAACCCGGAGACGAGGCACACCAACGTCGACATAACCCGGAGACGAGACAGCGATGTAACCTGGAGAAGACGAGCCAGCGACATGAACCCGGAGAGGAGACAGCGATGTACCTGGAGACAGACAGTGAATATAACCTGGAGAGAGACAGCGATGGTAACCCGTGAGACGGAGGGACAACGATGAGTAAACCTGGAGACGAGACAGTGATAATAAACCGGAGAGCGAGACAGCGACACACCCGGAACGAAGGCAGTTGATTAATCTGGAGACGAGACAGCGATGTAACCTGGAGGCGAGGCAGCGACATATTTCGGAGACGAGACATTGACATAACCTGTAGACGGTCCAGCGCGGATGGAGGATTGGCGGGGTAAAACGCCACTAGCTTCATTCTAGTTTTCACTAACCACAACCTGACGTGAAAACATAGTCAGCTAATCAAGTTGCGTGCAGCTTTCATTTATATAAATCTTAGATCTGACTGTAGAAAGAAGTGTCGCCATTCATTTCCCTTATTTGGTTAGCAGTATGAGCCTCAAACAGACTTCTGTTGATAATTTAAGAGAACTATAAGTCTGAAAGTACCCCTTTATCGAGTATTTTCTCCAAGAAATCACCAGATATATAAACAGAGTAGGAATCAGCAGAGCTCATCTAACCCATTATGATAGCCAATAACGAGCCGGCTATGGCAGTCGTAACTGGCCGTCGACTGCCGAATATCGACATCCGTTCCACCAGTCGTCCGTCTACCGCGCGGGCAGTCTGCCGCAGGAAGCGCACCATAACCCGGCTCTGCTGAACGTCTGGAGGACGACTGGGACCGTCTGGCGGACCGCCATCCCTCGCCGCTGGCACTCCGGATTCTCTGTCTCTCTGAAGTGGGTGGGGGGGGGGAGAGGGGTGGCCGGGGGAGGAGTCGGGTGGCCCATTCGGTCCGCCAGTCCCGCCCCATCGGCACACGACAATGATCCAATCAGGGCGGCCCGGGTCGACACGTGACCATTGCTGACCCGACACAGACCGACCGGGCCCGGCCGACTGACCAGCGCCTCCTCCCCCTCCGACAGATCGGCGCGGCGCGGCACGGCGCTGCACTATGGGCCACAAGCCCGATCTAGCCAGCCATAATCGGTCGGAGTGATTTTTTCCATTTCAATATGGAACATACATGAAAATGTTTATAATTGACCATGGACTAAGAATATGATAATGTTTTTTAGTGCAATCACACATGGAGGTATAAACGTTACCGAAACGCGGAACTTTGCATGAAGCTTACAGCAGGAAGTCCGCGGCTCGCAAAAACGATGTATGTTTACGATGCAATTACAAATGAAATAAAATAAAATATTTAAAATGTGCATGTTTTTAGGTTAACATGGAACCCTGACTACACTGTGAAATCAAATTTAAAACTAAAACTATTATTTTTGTGCTTTTAATGACAATTTTTGTTGACAAAACAGAAATGTCAGCAAAAACTTGAAGGTAGTTTTTCGATAGAGCCGATCTAAGGAATAATACCACGATAATGGAAAGTTACGAGCATGGGTAGTTGACCCTCAATGGCTTTGGCTTGCTGTGCAAGTCCAATTCTTCCCCAATCCCCCGGACGCCAAGCGGGCTTGATTGGTTTATTTTCTGCCGCCCGCCGCGCGCAAGCTGCGAGAAGGTGTTGTGGAAGTTGGAACCCTGTTAACTTCCAAACCAAGCAACATTAGAGCAGACGATTAAGAATAGATGTTGCCTGTCATGTGATGAGTCTAACGGTATGCAATTTTTAGGTTTAAGATAAACGGTTAACCTTCCAGGTCAAGTGAATGACCTCAACTCGACTACTTCCAGAATACGATTTTGCTCTGTGAGAAAACATCACAATTATAAATTGATGAATGTAAATAAGTATTTTTCCTAGACAAGTTTTGTATAATAAATAATAACATTATATTTATTTGTTCGTATCTGGTCAAAAAAGCCAGAAAAGGGGATTTACCAAATGACAGTTATGAGTTTCTGTACACCATCACATCAGGTCAAAAACATAGAAATTGCTCTGAAAATTTGGTCAATATATTTTTTTTATACTCAATGGCTTTCAATATATATTTTTTTTCATTCAGATTTTGCATTTTTAATTTTTTGTATTTACTTTGGGCGGTCAAAAAGCAAAATTGAGAAAATCCGAGATGATAGTTCTATATAAAATGTATTTTTTTTTAACTTGCATCGTTTTCAGTTTGGATTTGCTACAACAAAATGTATTTTTTCAACGAGTTATTGAACATTGATCGTTTTCCACAACATGACGTCACTAAACGTCATTAATTTTCAAACTCTTTTTCAAAAGTCAGACAGCATAACGTATAATCGTAGTAACTTAGCTCTGGAATTTCAGAAAGATCACCTAATGCGTAGAGATGTGTTAAGCAAACCCTCAGGGGAAGTTCGCTTTAGATACGCCAAGTACGGGTATAGTATAGTTAGTACGGCGAGGGTTAAGAAAACAAAAACAAAAAAGGTGATGAAACTTAGAGAACCAAGTATGGCATGCAAAAACAACTTTCAAAAGAATATCTGTATTTTTGACAGGACTTGTGCTCACTAAGTACTAGGTCGGTTGACATCAGAATATGTGGCAAACAAAATACGTGGCCGGCCTAGGCCGGCCGGAATCAAGAGCCATCTGGTGACCAAAAGATGAGCTAAATTGATTGAAATTAGTACGAAATGGCTTCAAATTAATAATACTTGCTCAAAGTGCCCATACCAATGACCGGAGGCTAAAAAGGTCATATGAGGTCATTAATCGGTTATGGCGGGCTAGATCGGGATTCTGGCCCATAGTGCGCTGTGCCGGCCGCCGGCAATCAGAGCTCGAGGCGATAGCACGATACTATCGCCATCATCTACGCCATTGCACTCACACGCTGATAGATTGGAGGAAAACATACGGAAACATGCGGGCAACAGAAGCAGCCCGCCTTCCGACCGCAGCAATCAAAGGCACGTTGTCTAATAACAGCTATTTTGGCCTGCAGCAATGAACGACATACCATCATGCAAATGCGATGACGTATTCTAGCAACTCAATTAGCACATTACGTTATGCAAGTATGTCATAACTTTTGCATAAAGCTTGAAGTATGCGTACATGTAACCAAAAGAAAAAACGTCACGCGAACACGCCATGTAAATAATCGGTAGGTATACCTATGCCGCACTTGACCGGGGGGGGCAAATATTGCCCCTTGACGAGTTTTCGCGATAGCTCACAACGCAACTGCGCTATCAACGTGAAACTTTCAGTACCTTCTACCACACCAATTTGACATATTTTGTGAGGAAAAAAATTATCGATCAATTTTTTTAGATATAACAAATTTTGTGACGTCACTACACACGAGTTTGACGATAAAATCAGACAAACTTTAACAGGCCGTACAAAGAACACATTGTGACTAAACTGCAAACCAAAAACATCAAAAGATAGAGAATGTCATGGCATACAAAATGGCAGTCTCGAATTAGCAAAATTGTGGTTTTTGACCCCCAAAAATGTATTAAACTGATTTGAGGGGAAATGGTCACAAAATCAAAATTTACCAAGATGTTCAAAAAACGGAATACATGTTAGAGAACATACTAAGAATACCCAAGCCAAATTTTAAGGCAATATCTATATTTTCGAGTGAGTTATGGCTCCCTAAGTATGGTAACTGGTGACGTAATATTGTGAAATTGCGTTTTTTTGTAAGATAAAGACAAATAAATGTCGGAAATGTATTTCTGAAATAAAACTGATATAAAAACATGCCTCTTTTGTCAATATTTATTAATTAAATAATTTGACCTCATTTGACCTGAATTTGACCTCCACTTGACACTAATGTCATTTAAATGAGTCCAGATGGTACGTTGATTATCAATATATATTTATACGTATAAAACAACCATGAAACATGTGTCGCATGACTTATTTTTTTCGGATAGTGACTTTTTGTGACCTGACCTTGACCTTTGCCAAAAATCTCCTTTTTGCTCATGTGGGATGTGTATTTACCTTTACGTTTGCCTTTGGGAGCACGTTGGGTGATCATGGTTGCAATGAAAGGCTCTGGATGGAAAGTATGTCCCATAAACTCAAATGTATCGATTTTGACCTTTGACCTGACCTTGACCTGATATTTGACCTCAATTAAAAAATGTGATGCGTCTCAAAGAGAGCTCTTTCGAACGCCGCCTAGTGCATCACGCTACGATCATCGGTTCCGGAGATAACGAGGGGGCAATATTTGCCCTCTCTGGTCAATGGTGTTCGGATAAGACCCCGGTCAAGCCAAGGATAACCAAGGATAAGACCCCGGTCAAGCGCCGTCTATTCTTCTCACACGATGATAGTCCGTTATGAAGGTCCAATTGGGATATTTAAAAGAACTATGCAACTTAAGTGAAATAATATTTGTCAAATGCGAAAAATGATTAATTCACCATCTAACGAATCTTCTTTGTAAAATATCAAGTCAATACAATGTGTTAAAAGAAGTACATTTAAAAGTCAATACAGCTGAGTTAAAAAAATGCATTGCCATGATGTGAACTGTGATGCTGTTCAATAATTCACGAGACATATTGATTTTGCGTCAAGCCCGAATCGATAAATGCAATTATTCACTATGAATTTACAGGATTCTTACATATGCCATTTTATACCAACACTAAATATCATTCTCTCATTCTCTCTTAAGATTAATGAGATGTCTGTCAAATGCCGAAAAAGCTCACCACAGTCACCAGTGCAACTAGTAACCCGGTTGACCGTCTGCCAGCTCATCATTCTCCAGACATCGTTTCAGCCTCCGTTATTCTCACGGTTTCACTCAGTCATTCAGCACTCGACCGTCTTCAACATGACCACATTAATCATAATGACGACCGGACTCCGGCCAAATGGCATTGCTATGCACTTTTATGGGATGTGCCGACGACACGTTTGGCATAACATTGAAGCCGTACTTCTACTCCTGTCCCGCAGTATTCTCGATGTAGAGACGACTGAGCCTACTGACGATTCTGGACAGCCTCGTCAGCGAAAGAGATGTGAAGCAGTGTTGGTGAAGATTCTTGGTCTTGACCTTGGCTTGGTTCCGTCCTTGATCAATACGAAAATGTTCAAAGCCTTATGAAGTGAATAGTTTTCCTCACATCGAGGCTAAAATGCCTCTATATTTTATAAGTAATGGCATACAACGTTTTGCCTTACAATGCTTCAGAAAATAAAATAAATAAATTAATATGTTATTAATAAAGCTTAATAAAGATAAATATTTGCAACGCAGACGGCGTTGCTTAAACCCGTGCTCTGTGTCATTGAAATCATTAGTAGTTGTGACGAGTTTCAATAAATAATTAAATTATTAAATTTATGATTCAAATTATGCCTGAAAAGGAACATGGTCCACTTCAACGCCTGACAGCACCTAACATATCAGCGATGGCGTCTGTCGCCAGCCACAGCTCGCCCTGGTTATGGGGATATATATATATATATATATATATATATATATATATATATAATCGAACCCACCATCACAGAGCTGGCTAATCAGATGCCCGGTACACATATAATTCTGGCTGGTAAGTGCAATAAATTGGGATGTATTTAAGTTATATAATATATAATATAATATAATATATAAAAATAAGCCTTGGCTTGTTCAACGGTGCACCGTTAACAGTATGCAGTTTTCACTACGCATTTGTAAATTAATTTATGCTCAAATCTGGAGCAAACTAATTCAGCTTAATCTAATGTGACAGCCGGAGAAAAATCGCCAAGGAAACAGAAGTTGCGTAGCACTGGGTCGATATGACTGGTGCGTTGTTGCGTCGAAACTCAGCAGCCGAGAGCACAGTGATGGATTTAGCCAGAAGGAGCCGGGGTATTATCGACGGATCTTCCCACGGCCGAGAAAGCCCTCAACGTCACGCGACTTTTCAGTACTCGTCCGATCCAACTTCTCAGTACTCGTCTGATCCATCTCTCAATCTCGCTGTAGCGTTAGGCGCGCGGCGGAGAGCGAAGAAACCGATGCAAACCCGCTGTGAGGGCGAGGGTCAGCGGGCGCGGTGGCGTACCGGAGCGTACCGGAGGCGGCCGGCCAGCGCGGGCGGCGCTAAATTCCATCAGCTCCGCCCGCCACCGCGCCATCAGCTCCGCCCGCCACCGCTCCGCCCGCCGCAACTCCATCAGCTGCCATTTGAAGCCGGCTGACAGGCAGGCTGGTGAAGGAGAAAACAACGACAGCAGCAGCCTGAGTCTGGCTCCCAAACAATCTCGATCGCCTCAGACAGAGACAATTTTATGGGCTTATTTTCAAGCCAAGCCTAAAAACAAACAAAGGAGGTTATGAAAAGTTCGCCCGATGTAAGACTTCGCCCGTTCCGAGCCGTAAAATAGATATAATACGCCTTACAAATACAATGTGTGACGGGTGCTACAGTCCGAGTAATGCGCTGGTAGCGATGTCTAGCTAAAGATACATAGCTGTACAGTGCACACTGCACATGGCGGGCCGTCTAGACATACGGTGAGACTTGGACTGAAACTGAGCTAGTCAGTGTCAGAAGGCTAGTCAGTGGCACACTGGTTGCTGATTCAACTTTTTTGTAATTATTCAATCACGACTAGTTTTTGAATATAAATGATTCAATCACCGTTTGATTCATGGATAACAAATTTGATAAATAATTATATCTGATTAAAAAAATCAAAATATATTTTGATCAATTCACGTTGAATTCAACATTGAAACAACATTGAACAATCTTTTGATTCGAGCAGCATTGTTTTACGCGGGTTTTGATTCAATCCCGATTCATGAATCAAAAGATCTGGTGGTGAATCATTTTTTTTAATTCAAGGGATTTCGATTGAACGATTCCAATTGACTCAATCAGAATCGAATCAATTACCAGTCAGGTCAGTGGTCTAGGTCAGTGTGTGATCATCTCCGGCACGATCGATTTACAGCTAGGGGAAAGGTATGAACTGGCTCAGGGTGATGCGACATTCTAGGAGAGGTACACGAGTTCAGGTGCCATGATGCATGGCTGGGATCAAGGCTGTATAAACCAGGTAGAACACTCAAGCCGAAAAAGTGGTGACAGCACTAATTTAGTTGCAGCGACCCCAGTGTCGCTGTATGTGAAACGGGGGGGGGGGGGGGGGGGGGGACGCGGCCGGCAGGCCGCCGTACACAATACATTAGTGCGTGCGTGCCTCAAACTTAGATCGCGTTTTGTTGCTTTGTTTACCAGTCGATTGCAAAACTTAGAACATGTGTCTATCACAAATCATGCGTTCTGCCAGATGCCGCTGCAAAAACTGCAATCAGACCTATTTGTGTTATGCTACACGTGCGCGAACTTCAACCTCCGGTGTAAACGGCCGCCCGGCCGACGGCTGCTCGAAACGATGACAAGATGCATATCAGATGCCATTATACCCGGCGTGAAAAATTTAAATGTATCGCAATGAATTGCCTGGGGAGACATAAAACCTCATCAAATACATTGTACATGTTTGGCATTGCTATTTTTTCTCGTGACATGACTTCTCGTGACAAAAATAATAGTCCTTACCGGTCTAATTTCGGCGATGTCCGGTCAGCCGTCAATTTGACATTTTATTAGTTGTACCGGGTTATTTGTGTGGCCGAAAAACAGCCTTCCTTGAGAGTAGATGTCACTTTCATGGGCGACCTCATCGCGCCATTGCGAGGCAAATATTCATGAATATTCATATTCCAGCTGACGTTCCATTTTGGCCAACTTTATTTGTTTTGCCTGCATCTCATGACGCCTGCAATGGTCTTAGGGCCATGCCCCGCCCCAAAAGTCCTGAAACCGTGATTCCCCCCCACTAAAAAATATCGGACCAAGGCTTTACCCCCCTCGAGTCATCAATTTCTCGCCGTCTGACTGATGGTCTGCTTACCCCTCTCCCTGGTCAACAACTTTTCGCTGCGGCCTGACGGCCCACTGTCTCCCCCGCTCACAACTTTTTTTTAAATACGCCATTAGATTCCCTCTCTCAAAAAAACACGCTAAGGATGTCCAGTGGAATTACCGACTAAATAGTCATACTGATCAGTGATCATACTGAATATCTATAGCGGATGTTGAATTTTCCGTCTTAGTACGTTAAATAAGTACAATATGTACACAAACTCGGAGAGGGTCTTATTTTATAGTCATTACTTACTTACTAGTACACATAGCAGTTCACTTGGACTGTTTTGTGTTCATCAGTGCAAGTCAGTAGGACCCAGCAGCATTACTACTTAGAATGGTGTCCTTAAAACCTAGGTAATACCAAAATCCAGTCCATATTGGTATATATTTTCTAGTCTATTTGTATATAGGTGGCTTAATCCTAAGGCTTTACACCCTTAAAAAAATACATAAAATTAGCTAAACCTACAGCCTCTTTAGTCGACAAACTTTGCGCGATTTCCTCAGCAAAAATTGCACCATATTTGGGTGTAGATTTTAGCTTATGAGGATTCTAAGTAATAATTGCTATGTCACCGAAAAAATTATTATTTTCAGCTTTCATATACGCCTGTTAAATATTGTATTACGCTTCATAAACTAAATAAACTGCTTACAAATAGTGCACGCACCGACGCCCGTGCATTGTCAGCGAACCAGCATGGCGAAGGCGTCCGTAATGTAAAAAACGATTTTCCCCCGGTTTCACGTCTCATCGACCGGACCAATCAAACCGTCGAGAACTTGCTCAAGACTTATTGTTGTCCAATTCTAGCTGATAAGTTAAATATAGCTTATGAGCAGATCTGACAAACACGACCGACCAAGATGTGCAAGCTGCTCGCGGTTGTCACACTTTTTACCAATGTTGAAGGAGCCGGAGTGGACCACTCTCGCTGGGATAAAAAACAACAGTACCGGGCATAACAGGTAATTGCTATTTTATGACACGCTTTGTAAATATCGGCATGTGAAATGCAGCGATGCTATGTGTCGCCAGAAATTAATGAAATATCCCAGCAGACAACAAACAGGAAGAGCCAGCAAGAGTCGCCACCAGAAGGTGAACAACCAACAGCATTTGACGTACGATTCAATTTGGGAGAATTGTATCACATTCACCCACATAAAATCTGGTTGATAGAAAAAGAGCAGAATGACAAGCTGGAAGAGATAATGATGTCTACCTTCTCTAGGTCACGTGTATGCATATAAAATAATTGACGAATTGGCAAACAAATCATGATTCAGACGAAGAATAGCATTAGTCTTATTCTCCACATGCCGAAAACAACTATGTTTCCTATATTGATTACCCTAGAAATAGGCTCCCAAGTGACCTATTAAGTGTTATGTGTCGGGCTGAATTCACACCAATACACATCACTTAGGCGATATAACCTTATTGCCAAGATCGAACGCTCCCTTTCACCGATGACATGCTACCAATATTGACGCCGATAGCGGCGGGAACCGGCTCACTGACAGTCCCGATATACTCGAAACTGTCGCCTGAAGTAGCGCACTTCTCCGTATGGGCTGTTACAGGAATATCGACTTCGTTTTCAGCCATCTATTACGCCGATAACCTACCCAAAGCAAGTGCTCCATCGCGGGCGGCCACGGTCTGCCGGCGCGTGATAGTGGCCATTGATTACGACTTCGCTAAACAGCGCACCCTGCGACACGCCTGCACAGTGCAAACTGCACGTCGCAGTCACGGCCGTGCCTCGACTCTGCAGTACCAGACACGGCGGAAATTGTGGCATTTCGTGTCGGTTCTACAATCAAAGCACGCCTGATCGAGGACAAACATAACAATGCGGTCAACTGAATGCTGAATAGTGATTGTGTGCATGGTTGGAAGGTACAGAATAGCATGTCTTTCAAAGAGAGGTCGGCACGCTATGTCAACATCATGGTTGAACGTTACCGGTTACGGTGAACTAATTACGGCGCAACACTCGTCATGTTAAATGGCTAATGGAGGATGTTATAGCCTGGAGGTATCGAGCTTACTGCGCACATGATGAAGAAACGTCCACTGAATATCAGTAAAACCATAGAGTAAAACGACATAGAGTAAACCATAGAGTCCACTGAATACCAGTAAAACCATAGAGTAAAATATATAAACCATGATCTATATATGTATGCATATATATATATATATATATATATTATATATATATATATATATATTATAATTTATATGAGTAAAACGCTTAAACGGCGGTAACCGAGTGGTATCTGGTGCCGATTCAAGTGGGTGTAAAATGTAAATGCATAAAAAGTTGGGCTTGATTGTTCATGACCTCCCTTCTCGAATCCACCGAAAGGGAGAACGTCCTGAGCACTGCTCGCCTCGTCGTATAAATAAATGCTCAAATCAATATTCGTTGACTATTGAAGGCTTTGCCGGCGCAAATTATGCTGACGAAAACTATGGATTGTAACTTTGTAAACTAAGTTTAATTAGAACTTAAATAAGAGGAAAACATATTCAAAGTAACATTGATTTGATGTAGCTATCCAATGGTGAAAACCCAATCTCAATCGGGGCAGTGGTAGCAAACCTATTAACTTCTGAAAAGTGCCTGTACTTCTGAACTTCTGAAAAGGCCGTGTCGGGCCGGGTCAGATGTAAATTTGTCTAGCATGTTGACGAGAAAAACCTCACGGTCTCTTCGCGCCCGCTCGGTAATCAGTTAATGCTCGATTAGTATTAATCGATTTGTATTCAACCAATTTGCTTTGCGGTAACGCCATTTTGAGGAAAATATGGATATTGCTGAGAGGGTTTTCAATCAGAATCACTTCAATCACTTTCTCATCTGTCATATAATTACGAGAGCCAGAAGCTATATCGTTTTGACTCCTCTTTAGTCTCGCCGCCGTAAGTACCTACTGCATAACCTCACTGATTTAATCAGCGAACCTTATGCACTCGGTCGCCTGTAAACATGCATGGCAGAGTGCGAGGATATGTATATTATATACCCATGCCATCCCTTTTCACTTACCTTCAAAATAGAACGTCTCGTTCCAGCGCGGATGCAGAGTTCTTCGTTTTATTTTGGTGAGCAGTTTGTGTTTCTTGTCGGGCAGTAGCGTCACCTTGACGTAGGGGTCTGACGTGCCCGACAGGTCCTTTGCCGGCAGCTCCTTAGCCTGTGAAACAGAGACGCGATGTCAAGTGGAGGTCACAGCGCTCTTTTGTATTAGATGCAACATCGCCACACGCCACGAAAGTTTTTCCGTCAGCTAAAACTGGCAGCGGCTGCAACGACGTCCAACACGAAACATCTCGACGAGCGAAAGGATCAATACTCGACTAGATGACAGAACCAGTAAAAAGGGAACGAGTCAGTGTCAGGAAACTCAGTGTAATCTGATCATAAAGCCAAAATATCATCGCCAGAAGAGTACAATGAGACAAGCAGAAACACAATATACATACAATCACGTTTTTCGCGGAACAACAAAGCAACAACAAAAAAAAACATCCAGTCTCTCTGGGCGGATACCGGTCAGATCTCCTCAGACGCAGAGATGAGAGCCGGTGGTGTCTGTGATTGCTTCTCCTCACAAGAGACACCACTCACATATCAACAAGTGTGTGGATCATCAGGCAGCCTTACAAGTGCTCATTGACACCAACGTCACGAACGGACGGAGATAGAGAGAGCGGACGCATGTGTAGAGCGTATGTGCCGTGCGTTCCGCCTTTGTATCGCAGTCCGCAGCGATTCCGCAGCAGTTGCGTCAGCCTCGCCACCGGTATGGATTGGAACGGTATGCGCAGAGAGGTGGGAAAAACACAGCTCAATCACGGACAAATCCAGTGTGTCTTCCTTGCACATGCTACCACGCAATAACAGTTAATAGCACGTCAGTCGCCAGCACTGCTAAGTTTGACAATTTCAAGTACGACTAATGCTTTATGGCTGATGGGGCTCTTATGCAGCTACGTACTACATACACCTATACCTATAGTTTATACCTTACCTATAGCTATATTAAGTAAAGAAATATTGCCTTTGCATACAGCTGACCAATTATTGTGTCATTCGTAGACGACCTATATAAGGCTTAAAGGCTGTCCCTACTTTGAAAGCTACTTCCCTACTTTCTACATCGGTAAGCTGTGAGACTGGACGCTTACCTTTGCAACACAAATACATTTGGACAAAGCAATCAATGATGCTCGGGTAGACAAAGAATAGGCACTGAGGCAGTCGAAAAACGGTGATCCCACAGCAATCACTTCCCCTGTCCAGGTTTCGATAAACTGTTCCGCTTCGCAGACGTGTAGTGCGGCACAGCCTAGCTGTCGGTGCCGATTGACAAATACATTACGTTCTCGTGGCTTATAAGTGTGGAAGGCACTAATGATGGTTCATGGTGGTGCAAATTTCATTAAACTGTCTGAAAGCTGCTTTCCAAATATTGGTTGCGTCGATTGTCCACACATTAAGTGATATTTCCTGGGCGCCGGTCACAACTGTCTAGCACAGCAAATGCATAATTGTCAGCTCAGTCAATATTCTTATTGGTTGAACATATGATTTTATGAAGCCCACTTCAGCTAAAAGTAACGCAACCCTGTGATAAATGCACGCAATACGTAGGATAGCTGAGAGCAGATCAGTGCACGAATCTTTAGCGCAGTCCGTGGTCGGGTAGCAAAGGCGGATCCAGAACGGGTGGTTTTGTCAGTTGGGGGGGGGGCAAATTCCCCAAAACATCGCACAATTCTAAAAACTCATCAGATTTCGCTTTCCAGTGTATCAGTAACTGATTAAAAACACTCTTTCCTTAGTAAAAGCTGCTTAGTTTTCCGATTATCTCAGGAAATCTGCCAAATTTGCGCCGATTTCGGGTGGATGGGAAGCATGCCCCCTCCCCTCTGGATCCGCCCATGTCGGGTAGTGTATCCCGCAGTTACCTGTATGATGCGCAGCAGCAGCGTGCTGTTGATGTGGTCATACTCGAGGCTGAACTGGATCTGTCCGATGTTCTCGGACGGCTCAGTGTTGTCGATGTACATGTCCAGCAGTGACACTGATCGGTTCTGCCAGAACGCCGCCTGAGGAGCACGTTCGCAAATACGTCAGAGACCAGGAACCTGAACTGGTTCTGTTCCGTCTGTCCCGTCCTGAACTGGTTCTGTCCCGTCTGTTCCGTCCTGAACTGGTTCTGTCCCGTCTTGAACTGGTTCTGTTCCGTCTGCGTGAGATACAATACTTCAGTGCAGGATCCTGATCCAACACGGAGCCTAGACAACACATTTCAAGGGAAGTTAGCGTAAGTTTAGAGGAAATATCGCTTCTATCACGACTGCAGAAGGCCATCCATCATGTTATGAAAGTTTAACAGTTTAATTCGAACACAGTGACGTCACTGGTTATGCAAACAAGCCTGTCTGAGAGTCTCCGGCTGAGCGTAAATCAACGATGAGGATCGCTTTGAAAACATGGCTGTGCCACTCAAATCGTCATTCGTTCAGAATACAGGCATTAGTTTGTTTCTCTCCATCATGACGACACAAATTTGACAGCTCAGTATACATGTCTCTGAATTTACAGAAGCCAGTGCGATAAAATAAAACTCTCCGTGCATGTCAAGTATAAGCAGAAAAATCACCGTTGGTGCAAATGGTGAACTAAATTCATCAGAGTAGCTTCTAGCTAGCAAAGCCAAACAAGCCCAATCATACCTTGTATAAGTGGCATTAGAAGACAGGCCGGCATAAGTATTAGTGGAACAATTTTAATGGTGTTCTCTCTGTTTTGTTTGCGAGAAGAAAATAGAAAGTCTTCACTTTGACTTGCTTTAAAGTAGTAGTTATCAACAGCAAGGGTATAGTTACTCCCTTTTGATGATCAGAATGACTCGCAAGTCGCAACCCCTTACCCCTTACGCAAACCAGTTATTGGAATCGAGCTATGCGGTACAGCATAACTTCAGACGTTTACTACTAGTGCCACCTAGGGACCCTGAATATAAGTAGATAAGTAGACTCATGCGTGTTGTTGCTCGCAGTCTAAAGCCGTGGTTGCCAGAGTTGCCATTTTTACTTATATTCTGTTTTGCATTTGTTTTGGCTTCAAAACTCATAAACAATCGCACCACTATAAACAGAGTAACGAAGATGTTACCTACAATGGCGCACCAAAGACAATAAACAAAGCGTTTTTGGTCATTTCTTAAGTGTATTAAAGGGAAAAACTCGAGCATGCCTTGTTTAATAGACGGCGGTGAAAGATGAAAGTGATCGTGAGAAAGCTGAGCTACTGAACTGGCACGTTGCTAGTAATTCTCGGACCCCGGCGTATATGATACCCTTCCGACACCAGATTATGCGATAGGTAATCTTTCCTTCATTCGATGTTGTCGGGGACTTGTCCGTTCAATTTTGTTGGCACAACTAGGAACAAGCGTGTGGTCCTGACGGGACGTGAGTGCCCGTGATCATACGATGAGTAGTGGCGCATGAACTAGCCGTACAATGACAAGTTGTTGTCGGCTGTCTCTTGAACAAGGCGTTTGTCCGAAGGCTTGGAAACGTGCGAAACATCTGTACCTATTTTAAAAAAGGGATAGTCTTGTGCGACGAATTACAGAAGACTAGTTGCTGCCATGTTCAGAAGATATTGGAGAGGTGGTGTTACAGTACGTTGGTGAGCATGTGGCGTCGGCTTCACTAGTCAGGCAGCATGGCTTCCATGCCGGGGCGTTCCTGGGTGTCGGAACCTGGGGTCTATGCATGCACCGTGTCTGGAACAACATATCCGCTGGCTAAAACAGACGTAGTTTATACTGACTATAGTTCAGCATTTCAGAGTGGTAAATCATCAACTTTGGCTATAAAAATGGAAAATTCGTATCATGTGACGGCAAAGCACTGTCCTGGTCAAATCATACTTGTCTGAAAGAGAACAGCGGTTGTTGTAATGGCCGATGCTCAGTGTGGGCTCCCGGTACTGTCGGGGACGCCAGAAGGGGGGCTTTTGTCCCTCTTTGTTCGCATGCTATGTTTATGACCTGCAGCGTCGTACGATCAGATTGTTCTGTTTTGCGACGATTTAAGCTATATCTAGGTTGACAGTTTTAGTGATGTTCGCGATCTTCAGGCTGATATAGATAGCTCTGTCAGTGGTCGGCAGTCGTGGCAGCTAAAACATGACCCAGCGAAATGTAAAAATCTCTCACTAAACTCTGCGAACGAAACCCATCATAGGTGATTACACGTGGAAGTGACGGTGCGGATTCAAAGGTTTACAAAAATCGAAGATGGGAGTGATATTAGACGAAAAGTTTATTTTGTGCCATGTAGACGGTGGCTGAAAAAGTAACAGAGCTCTTCGGTCTTTTGTGAGATTCGGTTTCAAACGGGAAAAAAGGGACGTTCATTGTACGATATCATCCAAGTCAATCATATCGACCATACTGCGCTAATGTACGATCATATTAGAGTCTTGGCTGTGTTATAATGGGGAGGACTGCCAACAGCACTTAAAAGAACAGAAAAAGTTCAAACATAGTTTCTGACTGGCTTCTGCGCTCGCTGTCGTGTTTGCCAATTGTTGCTTTGGAATTATGATAGTCTTCTTCGTCATTTCAGAATAGCATCTCTCGCTGCAAGAAGATTTCAGTACGACATTATGCTTCTAAGAAATATTCACAACAACAAAATTGATTCGTCTTTCCTTGTAGATTCATCCCGTTGGCCAGCTGCTCCCGTGTACTCCGTAGCAAAGTGTTGCTTCCACGTCGCCGCATGCCAGAGTTAAACACAGTCAAGAACCAGTATGTTTGTAAAGTCCCTAGTCACTGAACATGTTCTAAACTCGCTAGAACGTAGATATCTGGCATACAGGGATTGGTGATTTTAGGAACATGGTCATCGTATACATCCACTACAAGGCTCTAAGTCATATCGTCATCGTGTGTGTCTTTTTATATTTACCATCATAGGTCGTGTCTTTTAGTATTTTTATGCATATATATTTTTAGGTATTTTTATGTATATATATTATTTTTATTTATTTTTATTTTTATGTATATATTATATCTCTTAGGTATTTATGCATAGGTATTACTTGTACTTATTTTGTTGTCAGTCTTTAGTGTGATTTTATTTTATTGTGCGTGTGTGTGTGCGTATGTTTGATTGAGTTGTATTGTGATTGGTATTTTAATCCAGACTTCACCTGTCATTGGGCGTCCAACCCGTTGGTGAAAGGCAAATAAACTAAAACTAAACTAAAACTAAAGGCTCCATTACCCAAAGTGGGACAATTGCCCCATATTTGAGAATCGCTGCTTTAAAACAATTTCACTATCCAACAGGGCTGGAACTTTATATCTCTTTGGGAGGGCCCGAGTCCCCCCCCCATGCTGAGCTGAGCCCCCCAATGGTGCTTCGAGCCTCCCAATTTTTTCCAAATTTGTGCCCTTGCAAATTCAAATGACTATTCGTAGAGATTGTTTTGTTTTGAGTTTTGCGCATTTAATCATTTCAAGATGTGATTCCATCTTAGGAGTATACGAACATTGTGATTCCATCTGCGACTGATTTTTCGATTATGATATTATGGATAAGTTGGTAGCAAGGATTGTCTTTTGCTAACAAGTCCGTAGAGCTGAGGCTCAAACCTTCAGATTATCAAAAAGTGGAGGGGAAGCATGACAAGTTAGCGATCGGAGTGCTCTATTTCAATGGTGTTTAATGGAGTTTGTTGTAAATTTATTGTTGGCCTGAAATAATACGCTTAATGCAGGCTAACCCTTTTTGGCTCCCTGGTATTGCAATATCCTAAATACAAAAAATCAGTGCAAAATAAAAGCTGATAAGGAGCATCGAGGGGATCGAGCCATCAAAGGGCATCGGGTCATCGTGGCCAGAGGGACCAAGGGGTTCATGGCTCTTCCAGGAGGTTAACCGAGGTTAGCCTGAGTGGTCCTTAGTTGACCTGACGAGCCAATGGTCAGCCTGAGCGAGCCTTGTTTGGCCTGGAGGGTAGCTCGATTCAAGAACTCCGCCATGTTTCGAAAATTGTGAGGACAGAGGCATTCTTAATTCAATTATTTCCATGCAACGCCCATAGGCGTAATGTGAAAAATTAAAAAAGAAATGAGGACGTCCACCTGAGTGGGTTCCAGTCAGCCTAAGAAGCAATTGCTTGACCTGAGGGCTCCCCCGAGGGCCTTAGGGGATAGAGGGCCATTATCTAAGCAGGAAAGAACCCGGCGGTCTGAGAGGGGCCTCAGTTGGTTTGATGTACAGTATTGTCCGGGCCTTAGAGCCTCATGTCGCTCTTAAATGACCTTTGTCAGACCTGAGAGGGCCCTATGCCTGTCTGAAAGGTCTGTTTGCCAGTTTGAAAGGACCATTAATTGTTCAAGGGAGAGGGGGCGCTTTTCCGGCCTAAGAGAGCCCAAGTTTTTAAGCTTCTTTGCTTTTTTGAAAGGATCATCGGTCGGCTAGAGATGACCACCGTCCGATCTGAGAGGGTATTACGCTTGTCTAAGATGGTTATTGTCCGACCCAAGAGGGTGCAAGTCTGAGAAAGCTCTCGGTCATTCTGGAAAGCCCTTAAGCGGGCTGAGAGAGCCATTGGTCAGTCGGAAGCAGTATCACATACTCGGAATTGGAATCTGAGTCTCTTGGAGTCGGTATTTTTTGCCGGAGTGGGAGTCAGTTAAATTTTCCCGACTCCGGCTGGCGTGTGAAAGTTATGTATGACTATGAGGAACGTGTTTTTCTGGTGGATTTTAGTTGGTTACCGATGGCGATAATTTACCATTTTACGGCTTCGAAACTGTGTTGCAATGCTTTACAAAAACAAAAATGTATATGACCAGTCAGTGTTTACCTATACATTTCAGTTAACTAGTAATATGTTAATTTTATTGGCTGAAAAAGGAACATGTAAAACAATATTTTGGGTGTTTTTTTTCCTGTATGAAATGGAAAAAAGTTCAATAATTGTAAAAGTTGTATAATAAGTATATTACACAATAATTATGCACTCGGTATATATAGTACTGGACATTTCCTATCAACTTGAGCATTCGGCCGTTACCCCCCCAAAAAAAAACTATTTCATAAAGTTTCACAACTGCTATTCAATCAAGGTCCATAAGCTCCCACGGAAATAATCCTAGGTTCCACGCCGGGATGCTACAACATATTTCTGATTATTTGCCACCATGAGCACTGCAGTCTGAGCACACTAGGTACTGCATGTAACTTCCATAACGCGAAAACAATTATTATAATCCATATTCTTATCGCGAAAGGTTGCAGTTGCATCTATACGAGTCCCACCTTTGGGTGCGGGGGTAGTTTTCCTGCCGTGTTTTGTCGGACCATGGTGCGGCCGGCCGGCGACGAGCAGTTGCTGCTCGCCTCCTCTGCGCCACCCTTGTCGTCGCCGCAGTTGACACTCGTCGACGACGTGGCCGCCGACGACATTGTGAGCCCGGCACTCCTAAGGAAGAGTAAATGGTGAGCACAGCACTTCCAGGTAATAACATGCGGCTGGTCCGGCATCTGCGCTAAATAAGGTGAGGACGAGGTACGGCAAATTTGGTTCTTCTAGAACAGTGGATCTTAAATATATGTCTGCCTCTTCGGTCACACTAGACATAGAAGCCGCTGGTATATTTGATTTATCATCGAAGACCACTACTGGGCAAAGTCTAGAAAATAACTCATGTTTATGTTATATCTGCTCCCCCTGGCAACTCTCTTATGGCCCAATGAACGAGTTATGTTGCCGAGTTTGAGAACCACTGTCCTCGCCATATGGGACGTATGGGACGTATGTCTGAGGTCTCGACACATGGGACGTAGCTGGGTTGCACACAATAGGGCCAGACCCATGACGCTCTCATACCCCTCCATTTCCCGTTATGTACTCCAATCGCATTTCTTCACAGTGACAAAACTTCGTAAGCGTCAAACTTTGAACGTGTGTTAGAGCTCAGTCGACGAAAATAGGTCATAGAATAGCGCAGCTAAACAGAAAATAGTAGAAATAAAAGCATATTGAGAGCAGCCAACGAGGAAAGAAAATGGCACTGTCCACATTTCTTAAAATATGCAATGATAAGAAGTATTTCTGCCCAAACCCAAGGCAGGAAATAAAGCTACAAATGGAGCCAAAGTCGGCAATGATCCGAGTTATTGGCTCAATAGTTGAGAAGCAATGTCGCATGGTTGCATCCGTGTGGTGACGACTTTCTAGAACCTTTTGCCGGCAACGACAGCACAGTTCGCCATCAAGACTGGCTGATACTGAACTTCTTCAGACACGATTTGAAGACGGAAAGAACAGGTCAAGGGGTCGGGAGGGGCGCTGGGAGGGGAAAGGAAGAGCGGGCACACAGGTAATGACTAACCATCAGGGCCGGCGGCAGAGGCGGCCATATCGATTCGGGAGCGGGCCGGCCGCGCCCGCCACAGAACCGACCCGTGACAAACAGACACGGGCGGCCCGTGGGCCGACCTTCCAGACGGTCCCTGGAGCCCGGCGGCAGCAAAATAACACATACATACATACATACATACATACATACATACATACATACATACATACATACATACATACATACATACATACATACATACATACATTACATACATACATAATACATACAGACATAATTACATACATACATACATACATACAAATACATACATACATACATACATACATAACATACATACCTACATACATACATACATACATACATTACCATATACATACATACATACATTACATACATACATACATACATACATACATACATACAACATACATACATACATACATACATACATACATAACATACTACATACAACATACATACATACATACTACAGACATACATACATACATACATACATACATACATACATAATAATACATACATCATACATACATACATTACATAAATACATACATACATACATACATACATACATACATACATACATACATACATAATACATACATACATACATACATACATACAACATTACATACATACATACATTACATCATTACATACATACATACATACAACTACATACATACATACATCATTACATACATACATACATACATAACATAATACATACATACATACATACATACATTACATACATAATACATACATACATACATACATACATACATACATACATACATACATACATACATACATACAAATACATACATACATACATAACATACATACATAATACATACATACATACATACATACATACATACATACATAATACATAATAAATACATACGATTACATACATACTACATACATACATACATACATACATACATACATACATACATACATACATCATACATACATACATACATACATACATACATACATACTTACATAACATACATACATACATACATACATTACATACATACATACATACATACATACATACTACATTACATACATTCATACTACATACTACAACATACATAACATACATACATACATACAATACATTACATCATAATACATACATACCATAACATACATACAATACATTACATAATACATTTACATACATACATTACATACGAACATACATTACATACATACATCCATACATACATACATACATACAACATACATACATACATACATATCATACATTCATTACATACATACATACATACATACATACATACATACAACATACATACATAACATACATACATACATACATACATACATACATACTACATACATACATACATTACATACATACATACATACATACATACATACATAACATAACATAATGCATGCATGATGCATGCATGCATTACATAATACATACATACATACATACATACATACATACATACATAATACATTACATACATACAACATACATACATACACACATTTAATTACATTACACACACACACACACACCACACACACACACCACACACCACACACACACCACACACACACACCACACCCCACAACACACACACACACACACACACACACACACACACACACACACACACACACTCACACAGCAGGCAGACGCATGTGGCTGTGAATAGCTACGTTCCCTCGGCGGCCGGCGCTCCCAGACGCCAGCGACGCACTCACAGACAGAGGATGGGCTGACGGACAAATGGACCGACAGGCAGGTGCATTCACTGTGCTGCGTCCGACAGAAAGGGGCCGGCCGGTGCGGTGCGCGACTGCGGCGGACCGAGCTGTCAGCTGTCACGGCTGTCCGCCGGCCGGATTCACGTACTACAGGAGGGCGGCACGGTCACTTGTGGTGATCAATAGCCCCGCCCCGGGCCTGGCAACGCAGGCCTCCCGCCGGGCCGGCCATCAGCTCGGCAATATTGATGGCACGCTGTAATGAGAAACGGAGCCGCATCGACCGCTGAAATCAGTACCGTGGGCCAGCCGCCGGCCGGACACACGGCACACCGTACTGAGCTGTACCACTCTGCACTGGTCTGGTCGCGACCCTGTAAAACACGGGGGGTGAGGTTCGCCGCCGCGCCGAAAACGAGCACCGGAGCAGATATGATCCTCGGTCGAACATCCGCGGTCTCTGCCGACCAGCTCAAAGACCCCGCCGTATATGAGCAGGCCCGCTGAAAGACCCCGCCGTATATGAGATTTTCCCGACTCCGGCTGGCGTGTGAAAGTTATGTATGACTATGAGGAACCCTGAAAGCCTGAAGCCGCACCAGCTCTGAAAACCCTTAGCAGATTAAATTGCAGATCGCAGAGGCTGTATAAAGCTTGCGACAGTTATTAATTAATTTTGCGAAAGTGCGTATAACTTTAATATTAGCTGGCAACAGGAAGTCTCCTCTCTTTCGCTTATGATTTTCGAGATTATAACTGCTGCAAGTTGGTTGACAACCAAGGTCTTCTACTGAATATTTAGAGAGCTCTATGTGACAGCGAAAATTCCGCCGACAGAATCTCGCGCCGAGCTTCGCGAGCCACCACTCGAGCTTCCTGAGTACGTCGTTACATTGTTTTGCGTCTGAGAGGAGCGGACAGGCGCTTCAAGCGCCGTGGTGCGTCGTCCCATTGTTCTAAGTCTAAGGGGAGTGGACAGACAGGTGACCGCGGCCCGCCAGTCGGGGGCGTGCTCGCGTCGATCACCTGTCGGTAGCACGCAGCACGATCACATGCGCCTCACAAGGACGGGCAGCGCCCCTCGCGTGCAGACCGAGCGATGGGGCGGGAGTCGCTGTAACAACCCCCAGACGCAGGCACGGAGATGGCACGGAGGCACGATGGCACGGGCCACGGAGGCACAATGGCACGAAGACGCCTGCTCCTTATACAGTCATAGTCACTGGGGGAGAGAGAGAGAGACCGAGCAGTGTCCGATCGGAAATTGTCGCAACGACACGGACGGAGCCGACCCACCACACAAAGGCACGCACCCAATTACCCATGCACATTGCCGAGCTGAGGCGCCGGTCGAGTGCGAGACCAGTGCTCGTTCACCGGTCTCCGGCAGCGACAGCGGCGTCTGTTGGTCACGCCTCGCATCCTCCGACCAACACATAACGCGAGCCACACAGCCACAGCCCAGACACACCGACAAAGCTCCCTTCACACAAACACGCACGCACGCGAGCACGCCCACATGGATGCACAATTTACACGGACCAATGCCTGCATATATCGCGTATACACGCGTAAACTGCACACCATAAAGCGCACAACTCGGCATCCGTTAATCTCGTTGCTCCTTCTCGCTCTTCACTTCGCACATCGGCTCCTCTCGCTCTCTCCTCTCTCGCTCTCGTCGCTCTTCGCTCTCTGAAGCTCTCGGTCGCTCCTTCGCTCTTTCGACTCTTTCGCTCTCTCGCTCTCTGCATCTCCGCTTCCTCTCGCTCTCGTCGCTTCTCCGCTCTCTCTGCATCTCTCCCTCTCTCGCTCTCTCGCTCTCTCGCTCTCTCGCTCTCTCGCTCTCTCGCTCTCTCGCTCTCGCACACAAGCACGCGTGCACGTAGCCACCGAGGTACCACACAAAGCCACCAGCATGATTTTTGCCGCGCCGTCTTCACACGCGTGTAACAAGAAAGTAGCGTGTCTCTGAAACGCACGGTAAGCAATACATCCAACAGGCGAGGCCGCTTTTTGCGAGGTGAGTCGCGCGGCTCACTACAGCAACACAAGCGGAAAGGACATCGAGTCTCTCTATACGTCGACGTTAGCAGGCAGCAGGCGCCAATAGCAAGCGGACGCCGACAGTCACGATACAGGCCAACGACACCGAAAACGGCCTTCATTACTCACTCTAAGTGTGCCCTTTGCAAAGACGGAGAGAGTGTTGTTAGTGGCGAGGTATGTACATACGTACGGGACCACATACAGGGCGGCAGCCAAATGCCAGGTGTCCATTCCGGCCACATTAGAGTTGCAACTGGTCCGGAAAGGCTTGCTTGAAAGCCGGGGAGCGCCACTGTGATTACAATAGATGCATTCAATGAAAATGGACAAGACGAATTTCGAGCCCGATTAGGTACGACATAGCTTAACTGGCGCTTATTGTGCTTAGGGTAATTGCAAATTGCAACTCTAATTTGTGCTTGTGTATATTGGTGCTGGTGCAGTTTCGATGCATTTAGTAACCAGCATGACAAATGTTATCAAAAGACGCTGCAGTACTGATCAGAAGAGAAGAACACAAAAGTATATTGAGTATCTGACATAATGATTGCAAAAAGTAGGTAGGAACATGATATTTTTGACACTTCTAGTTTCGTTAAGTTAAGTTATACTGGATGCACTTACGGTGAAACATCTCTGAAAATAAACTACTTCTTAGTTATTTGGCTAAGATTGTAATACTATGATACATTACGAGCAACCATCAAAATGTAAGGCAAAAATGTACTATAATAAATTTTACTTGTCTGCATGATGTGTTATTGAAGAGTTTTCTAGAGTGAAATCGCTCTTCTACTGAACCATCAAATATCACTTTATTAAATTAAAGGGTACAGTATTGGTATGCAAACATGCAGATAGGACCAGAGGCTAGCCGCACTTAAAACCATTACTGCAATTAACTAGTTGCAGGTTACCTAACCCAATACTTGTATGTATTTGCTACCAAGCGAACGAATACAAATATATTTTCTTGAGTGTTCCTTGACTATAAATTTCTAAAACTGTCAGATTTTAAAATAATAAAATATATAAACGTAATATATAATTCTGCTTTCTGATTGTTCGTGACGTCAGATGGCAGTAGTTCGGGAGATTAAAGTTACATGAGATAGTCTTGAACAACTCGGTTGGCATATATCTTTTTAATATGAAGGTTCAAAAGCAAAATCATCAGGATACCTATCGCATGGAAATCAAGCACGTGAAATCGATAGTTTAACCAGATGTCATGTAATTTGAAATCACGCTGCTGCACGGCTTTACAAACACAAGCATCAAAGAATTCTACCTTGAACCAAATTAATAATTTTAACGGCAGTTCAAAGGCATTTTAACGGATCACTACAGTCATAGGCGTCGAAAGCGGGGGACGGGGGGACGCGTCCCTCTAACCACGGCGAACAGGGCTGCATCCCCCTTAAATTTGTTGGATTATAACATTACGCCTATGGGCCTTGAATGAAAAGAATCAACTTCAGAACACCAACCCTTACTCTCGGCTCGTGACGACGCCCCTGGCTACAGCCAAACAGATCCTAGGGATGATCTAGAATTATAGATATCTATCCATGCAAGCTCCATGGACCCGACAGAAACTAGTTCAGACTAACATTGAGGGCACGAGCGCATTTTTCAAGAGGTTTCTGGGGCAGTGTTTCAATGGGGCAGCCACCGGATCTGAGCACTCTTGACTACTTCCTGTGTAGGTAACTAGAAGAGTTATAGGTGTTTAAGAAGAATTTCCAGACCAGGAAGCAGCTAAAGACAGCCACGGGAGCTACATTGCAGGCCATCCCCCGCTGACATGTGCCCGTAAGCAATGGTGAGTATGAGGCGGAGGGCAGGGCTGTGCCTCAGCCGAAACGGATCGATATCGCCAACATGTGATGTAGAGGATATTAAGATGCTGCTTTGTGTTTTGAATATGCACACTGCACAGCATAAATTCCCACGAACGTCTGAGCTGTTTGGTGGGAACAGGGGCGCAGCTAGACCCTCGGCGAGGGGGGGACAGCATCCCCAGGGGCCCCTTCGGCAAAAGGGACCTTTCGAAAATGGCGCGAAAAGTTATCTCCTCGGATTTGGTCACTTTTTCACAGGGCCTCTAAATAGTCGCGAACAGGGACGTTGCCGTTAACTTTTTTCGTGTGGAAGTCGGCCCAATTAGGGGACATGTGCCCCCTGTGTCCACTGGATGCGAACAGTCAATAAGAGGAAAACGCTTAAAGGAAATAGTTCCTCTTGGATTTTTTCCCTAACACGATTAGATTAGATTTTGAAATAGTTTCGTTTTATTTTGTCGAAAAAGTCATACTTCGCGCCGTTTCAGGAAAGAATGACACAAAATATTAATTTTATCAAAACAATATGTATACATACTCTCTAGCCATCTGGTCCTTACGTCACGCAAATGGACCCAATGGCTCAGCCATCAGATTTGAAAGAAGGCGACAGCCAATCAGATTCGAAGGTAGTCGAAAGCTGCAAGGTGATTGACTGATTGTATTGTTTCTGCCTTGGTATGCGCATTCCTTTATCAGCCCCACATTCTTTTCTCAGCCCCGCATTCCTTCGCCAAAAAGTCAAATATATTCAGCTGGAGAGTCTTTTCAGCCAAGAAAACTTGCAGATAGATGTTTCTCAACACCGGCTGCAAAGCTGCTATCTCAGTTCAAAATTCCATGTTGAAGTGATATTTCGTTAACCATTTGTATTTTTCATGAGAAACGTCGGGATTCGCCATGCTCTTCCGATGGTCGGTGGTTCACTATTGCCATCTGACGTCATAACATCAAATGCTTTATAAATTATAGGTACTCTTTTACCTACAAATAGCTTGCGAAATATTGATTTTATGCAAAATGGTGTGCATCACGTTCATCAGCACAATTTTAATATTGCTTTGCAAATATTCACCAATCAAACTCATGCAACCAGTTTTTTTCAGTATTTTGTCAGGTGAGTAAATTTTAACAGTAACGGGCATAAGGGCAAATTTCACTTCTCGAGTAAGAACACTGAATTACAGAAGTGGGTGTATTATTGCAACCTGCTTTAGGGTTGTAAATGAGGCTATTCACATGCACAAATGTGTTTGCGGGGCCTAGACACATAAAATAGTCACACACTGAACAGGACATCATCAGCTGATTACGGACGATCACATGAGGCTGGCATACAATGAAGCAATATTCAAAGTTGTATGTACGGTAGCGGTTAGATACACGGACGGCACATAGTTCTCACTACTGTGGGTCGGACGCAACACATGGTCAACAAATGTTGTAAATAAATAATCTGTCAGTCACTCGGGCACTTTCAATCAAACACGAGTAACGCTTCTGTTTTGTCTCAACTCTCTGGATCTACTAGAATGCTTTTACAAATTCAAACGGCATGCGATAGCTTTGCTGCAACTTTACCGCTGAAAAATTAGTCCTGTCGAGCTTGATGCCCATTGGCCATCGCAGGTCGAGTCAAATACAGCATGTAACATGTTGCTCTTGGCATGGCGGCACAAGACCTCATATCTAAACAAATATTAATGAGCTACGTCAATCGTCGTACCAATAAATGTTTGTGTGAAAAAGCGGGAAGATAATGAGCGTCGCCGAGCTGCTGAGTTCAGGCGCCGTCCGACCATGTTACTAATGATTGTCTGCGATCACAATGTCTGGGACATCGGCAATGTCTGTTCGTGTCAAGTGTTCGATATATTGCATTATGGATCACCGCTGCCACCGCTGTCCGACACGTTATGACCAGTTTGTCACACACGTTTCAGCCTCTGAAATAATGATGGAAGCTCGTTCGACTTCAATCTTTCGACTGATATGTATGCATAGCGATGATTCATTCATATCACCTGACATTTTAACTTCCAAACGGCATGGCTCACAACTTTCCGGCGGACTTTTACTCCTCGTTTTACAGTGAGTAACAAGCCATACAACCCTGCCCAACAGCCGGCCGGTAATGACACACATTACTCGGACCATGTCTGCCGATCACTGCGATCAGTGGTGGTCTAACATGACACCACCGCTAACACCGCTACCCGAACAGCCGGCCATCACGGTAACAGGCCCTCCCGGCGGCCTCCGCGGCAGGCGGGGCACTGGTGCGGAGGCAGTGTACCGGCGGCAGAGGTCCGATGTTGGCGGCGGACGGCCCCCTCCCTCCTGATAGGCAGGGGCGGAGAGCAGTGTACCGAGCGGGAGGGTCGATTGGCGGGCGGACGCCCCTCCCTCTGATTAGGTCAGGGTGGCGGAGAGCAGTGTCCCGGCGGCAGAGGGTCCGATTGGCGGGCGACGCCCCTCCCTCCTGATTAGGCATGGTGGCGGAGAGCAGTGCATACCGGCGGCAGAAGAGTCCGATGTGGCGGCGGACGCCCCTCCTCCTTGATAGGCAGGGTGGCGGGAGAGCAGTGTTACCGGCAGGCAGAGGTCCGATGTGCGGCCGGACGGCCCCTCCCTCCCTGGATAGGGCAGGGTGGCGGAGAGCAGTGTACCGGCGGCAGAGGTCCGATGTGGCGGCGGACGCCCCTCCCTCCTGATATCGGACCCGCCGCGACGACCGGTATCGACCCTGGCGAGGTCGGACGCGAGGAAGCAGTGACACACTGACCGTCTCATGTGACCGAGCCACCGTCTTCTCGTCTCCGGCAGGAGACGGCGGAGATGGGGTGTCAGCAAGGGAGGGAGGCGGTGTCTTCTCCTGTGTTCACACGGAGCAAGAAGATATGGAATCCGATATACACCTCACCCTACGCGGAACGAAGCAAAGTGTTAAAGGGAGTGAGTCTTCTGACATCGCTTTTTTGACACTGGATTATAGAACATAATTTTATAAATCGAGCCATGCTTTTAATTTCTCTAGATTCACACTAGTTACCGAGATATTCCAAGGACTCCAGTAGCCATGGCTTGTAACAAAACATTATCGGGTAGACCCCAGAGGGCTTACCATTTACCACTACTAGAAGTATTGTTAATTTCGAAATATCGATAACAATTTGCTATCATATCGTTAGCGCCGGCCAATAAATAGCATTTCCTCAAAACAGCTCGTGAGCGCTGATAGCAGCAGCCGAACAGAACCTCGACTGCTTGCTTTTCGACGGTTGTTAACATTGTTCCTATCTTTTTATTGCCTTAAGTGCGCCGTTTTGAATTACATCTTCTTCTGTCTGATTACCTTTTTTATGGTGGCGATCGTTTTATAGATATAGAAAAACAATAAAAAACAATACGAGTTAAAATTCAACTGAAGGGGCTAAAGATGTGAATTTCGTCGTACCCCACAATCAAACCCATAGCTAAATACCATAAGAAAACTAATTTTGAGATTCCAAAACAGAAGACACATTCTCTTTAAGTATATGTCTTGATAAAATGCAAATAATGTAGGTGTAAGTTTCACCGAAGTGAAACGAACCAAACTATTTCAGCAACGCTGTTCTTTCTTTGTTCATTATATCGTGACTTAAGTCGATTGCTTTAAATTTGGTAAGGAATGATGATCATCTTCGTCGATTGCTTTAAATTTGGTAAAAAAGATGATCATCTTCAACAGAAGTATTCAACTTTCGAACTGCATTCTTACATCCCTCAGCACGAAGCAAACATGAAGGATAGCCGCGATCTCACACTAATTTTCCACCTGCAAACTTCCTTCGTGGCTTCTGCCGACCCCAATAGCCAGTCACTGGCCTGTCTGGCAGTGTTCCAATCAGATTCCGCCCAGCTCTGAACGGGCCAATCTGTCCCGGCCGTGCCACGCAGCCACCCAATTCCCGATGCAAAGTGAGCGGGTAGACTTTGCACTACGTTGCTGGCAGGCCGATCACGTAACGCCTACTTCATGTGTGTGTGTGGGGAGGGTTAGGGGTGGGTGTGGGTGTGCATATTGTATGAAACTGTCGCTGGCGTTCGCAATTGATGCGTTCGTTTCCGCTACCAGCCGCTCGGACCATGTTTATCTCGACAGATATCGGTTTTACGAGGCTACATCTCACATAGACGAACATGCGTTGCGAGCTCGATAGACCTGATAGACTTCAGCTCGATGGATTGAGCTTGCGTGAAATGGTTATTGTGTTTCAGATAGTGTCAAATAATAGCCGTTTTCACGATGGATCATTTTACGCGAAATGTTTTAAAACATTTTAAAGTGTTTTAAAATGTTTTAGTAGTATTCGCTTTCACGATGGACTAATTTGCTATAAATATTTTTACCCTCACCCTACGTTCCCGTAGGGCGAGGGTAAAAACATTTTTTTTTGCAAATTAGTCCATCGTGAAAGCGGCTACTACTAAAATATTGCAAACTTTTAAAATATTTCGCGCAAAAAGATCCATCGTGAAAACGGCTAATGTGAACCAAAATAAATCAATTGACACTGTAGAAGCATGCAAAGCGACTATACAATTCGTAAAAGCTTGACTATAGCTTCAAATAAAAAACAAACGAAATATGCACAAATCCACCATGACAACCTTTTTGTTAAACAAATTTGGTCACAAGTAAATTAAATTCAGGGAAAACCAAGAACTATAACTGATAGTAGCCGTTTTCACGAAGGATTTATTTTTACCCGGTAGTACCCGGTAATATTTGTTCATGCATTTGATTATGCAAAGAAAACTAACGGGAAATTTCGCATTGTAAAAGCAGATAATTACGAGCGAGCGCGAAGCGCTCGTTCGTCATTACGTGGTATATGGAAAATATCTGATCATGAGCGACCCGACCCAACCCGACCCGACCCGACCCGTGGCGACGCTTTGGAGAAGCTCATATCTTTGGAGCCGCACGTCCGATTGACAAGCGGGCTTCTTTGCTGGGTCGCCCCATCCAACCTACCCTGATTGTTTTTCCAGTGCCGACTCATGTTGGTGACTATCACTGCGCGTGGCGCGAGCCGCGTGAGGATTGTTCAAAGGTGTTTTGTCGCAAAAACTCCGCAACAGCTGGGTTGATTGTGTTCAAATTTCGTGTGTGGTTAGGGATCCCTCAGCCACACTGCTTTTCCACTAGTCAGGGGTGGGGAGCATTTGCACGTGCACACGTGCACACCTTTATTCTATATCTCAGGAACGGCTGAACCGATTGTGTTCCAATTTGGTGTGTGGCTAGGGACCCTTCAGCCGCCGCTTTTCCACAAGTCAGGAGTGCGGTGCCTCTGCACGTGCGCACGTGCACACCCCTTTTCTATATCTCAGAAGCGGCTTAACCGATTGTGTTCAAATTTGGTGAGTGGTTAGGGACCTCTCAGCCACCGCCTTTCCACAAGTCAAGGGTAGGGTGCCTCTGCACGTGCGCACGTGCACACCCCTTTTCTATATCTCAGGAACAGCTGAACCGATTGTGTTCGAATTTGGTGAGTGGTTAGGGGCCTCTCAGCCGCCGCCCTTCCATAAGTCACGGGTGGAGTGACTCTGCACGTGCGCACGTGCACACCCCTATTATATATCTTAGGAACGGCTGAGCCGTTCCTAAGATATATAATATCTTAGGAACGGCTCAGCGAATTTGATCGAGTTTGATGTGTGGTTGGGAACCTCTCAGCCGCCACATTTCCACAAGTCAGGGATGGGTGTCTCTTCACGTGCGCACGTGCGCACCTTTTTTCTATCTCAGAAACTACTTACCCGATTGAGTTAAAATTCACCATACATTTCCTTCGCGCTCGCTCGTTCATCACCAACTACGGTGCTTTATTGGTTGTACATGAATTCATAAAGTTTCATTTGATACCAAAAATATCTGGGGGGAAAGCCGTGTTCGTAGACTCAGTGGACAAGTTGCAGGTTACCTAACCCCCTGTTTTTATGTATTTGATTGAACGCAATTTATTTTAAAATATTTTATAGATAGTTAATTTATATAAATATCCCTGAATTATCAAGATTTAAAATTAATTAAGTATATTTACGTATTTAACCATTCTGCTCTCTGATTGGTCGTGACCGTCAATTTAGCAAATAGTTTCAAGGTGCAATGATACCTGAGGTAGTTTTTTAGCAGTTCGGTGACACATTGAATTTGTAAAATAGAGGTTCAACGCAAAATTCAGCATCACGTTAATTGCGTCGAAATCAAAGAACGTGATATTGCGCATTCAAGGAGATATCACTCATTTGAAATCATGCAACTTTACTGAAACAAACACAAAATTAAAATTGTGGAATTCAACCTTGTGACCAAATCAATAATGCTTAAACGCAGCTTCAAAGGCATTTTATGGATTGCTACAGCCAAACAGATCCTAAGGATGATCTAGATGTCTTTCCATACAAGCTCTGGATCCACAGACCTATTTCAGACAGCTATTGAGGCAACGGTCGCATTTTTTGCAAGTAGTTTCTGGGGCAGTGTTTTCAGTGAGGGCAGCATCTGGATTTGAAGCCCACTTAACAGCTTTTCTTGGAGCTAACTAAACGAGTTATAGGTGGTTTAAGAAGAATCTCCAGACCAGGAAGCAACTAAAGACAACCATGGAAACTGGCAGTGCGGACCATCCCTGCCGGCAGTAGCCGTACGCAGCTGGTGAGTTGAAGGTGGAAGGGCAGAGCTGTGCTTCAGCCGAAACGGAAGCCTTTCTCGAACATGTGCTCTAGAAGGACTATTAAGATCGACGCTTTGTGCTGTGGACATACCAGCATAATTTCCATGAATTTCTGAGTAGTTTGGTGTGAACAATAAGTCATAGGAAAAGCGTTAACCATTTCATATTTGCCACGGAAATTTGGAAATAACATGCTTTTCCATAGGGATGGCGCATATTATTGCTAATGACGTCACTACATCAAGTGTTTAATAAATAATAAACTTTTCAGGCAAATATCTCTCTGAATATTGCCTCTGTACTGCAAATGATGTTGTATGCAACGTTTGATCAGCACATTTTTCTTATTATTTTGCACATATCCACCAAACAATCTGCAACTTGTCCAATGCACGAAATATTACCGGGTACTACCGGGTACTAACGGGTAAAAATAAATCCTTCGTGAAAACGGCTATTTTTGCCTTTGACGGAATCTTTCGCCACATCAGAGGCAGTGCCTGGGGTTATGCCTCCAGACAGAAGAGCCTCTCAACCGGCATCAGAATGCTGCACCTCACCTCGGTCGATATGCAATTTGCATGAGTCACTCGTGAAATGGCATAATGGCGCCATCGAATTCGCCGCATGCCCTGGAAACGGCTCGGTTCTCGATTCGGCGCCGTGGTTATTGTCTGGCGTGTCAGTTTTGAGAACCACTCGGTCGCCTTCGATGGCAAACAATCAACACCAAGTGATAACGGTTGAAGGCCGCCACCGCACCGCCCCGGTTCTATATCTCGGCTGAGGATGGGGCCTGTTCTAGCTGAGGATGGAGCCTGTTCCGGCTGAGGATGGAGCCTGTTCCTGGCTGAGGTATGGAGCCTGTTCCGGCTGAGGACGGAGCCTGTTCCGGCTGATGATACGGAGCCTGTTCCGGACTGAGGATGGAGCCTGTTCCGGCTGAGGATAGAGCCTGTTCCGGCTGAGGATGGAGCCTGTTCCGGCTGAGGACGGAAGCCTGTTCCGGCTGAGGATCAGAGCCTGTTCCGGCTGAGGATAGAGCCTGTTCCGGCTGAGGATGGAGCCTGTTCCGGCTGATGATAGAGCCTGTTCCGACTGAGGATAGAGCCTGTTCCGGCTGAGGATGGAGCCTGTTCCGGCTGAGGATAGAGCCTGTTCCGGCTGAGGACGGAGCCTGTTCCGGCTGAGGATCGAGCCTGTTCCGGCTGAGGACAGAGCCTGTTCCGGCTGAGGATGGAGGCTGGAGCCTGTTCCGGCTGAGGACGGAATTGTTCTGAACTGGGACGAAGCCTGTTCCGGCTGAGGATGAGCTGTTCCGACTGAGGATGGACCTGTTCCGGCTGATGATAGAGCCTGTTCCGACTGAGGACGGGACCTGTTCCGCTGAGGATGGAGTACCTGTTCTAGACTGAGGATGGAGGCCTGTTCCAGCTGGGAAATGGAGCCTGCTCCCGCTGAGGATGGAGCCTGCTCCGGCGAGGATGGAGCCTGTTCCGGCTGAGGATAGAGCCTGTTCCGACTGAGTATGGAGCCTGTTCAGCCCTGCATCAGCCCTGTAGTCAGCAGAGAACGGAGACTGCCCTGGCAGACCCAATGCTCCCGCCAAATAGGCTTTCGATGAACAAATGAATTATGTGCGCCATGGTTAATGGCTATAGTAATAGCATGCAATATGAATAATTAGCTTGTCATCACTTAACAAGTTTTTTATCCCTGGTTATTTAATTAGAGCCGGGTCTCAAGGAGTTGGTTCAAGTCAGGCGAAAAACTGAACACACTCACGATGCCACAAAGTGTTTAAATGTATGTACAGGTGCCGACAGGAAAGATCGCTGTTCCCCTGGCTGGCGATACCTGGCTTCAACACTGTGAGTGATCCAGCTGCGCTTGACTGTTAGACTGTGCCGCTTGCAGTCTTCTGTACTGATAGTCTAACAGTCAACAGTCCAGTGTAACTGGATCACTCACGGTGACTCGCAGTGTTGAAGCCAGGTATCGCCAGCCAGGGGAACAGCGATCTTTCTGTCGGCACCTGTACATGACAATGTACACAGCGGGATACACGCATGCACTTGCACAATGCACATATATGTACATGCATGCCGTTGATTACATGTATTCCGTTGATTACATGTTTTCCGCTAATTACATGTATCCCGCTCACCGCTGATGACATGTTCGCTGAGTACTCGCATATATAATCATGTAAGTGTCATGATACTGTATAAATGTGCGAAGTTATGAATCTAACACGACTTAATGGCATGAAGGTTGAGTCAATAGCACCACATTTCGCAGTGGTGTGTTGTTATGTCCGATGTGATCACGGTGGCGCCGTCACGGAGTCTTTTTGTCGGCAGCTCGTGTAGTCTTTGAGCGGCAGCTCGTGTTGTCTTTGAGCGGCAGCTCGTGTTGTCTTTGAGTGACAGCTCTGCTCTGCCCTGTGGCAGGCCACACAAAAGGATTTATCTCGGATTCACATCCTGAGGAAGCGAGACGCCGCGCATCAACTGAAAATGATTCAGAGGAGGCACGCGAGATAGCACATCGATGCAGCGCACGCGGAGATGAGAGCAAAACACTGGGCTGAGAGACATCAGAGCGAAATGCTGAAACTGCCGAGTTGAACAGCATGCTGGAAAGTAATACAGTCAAGAGTCTCACCCGCTTCAGGACATGATAAAAGGAGCTCAGTCGGCTGCGTGAGCATTTGGAGCCTTGACAATTTTATTTTCATCTGTAATTTTTCCCGCATCTATATTAGGTTTAAAGAGAATAGTTCTCCTAGGTGGGTTTTTCACCACCATGGGTTTTTGAATGGAGATAGCAGATTTGTAGAAGATATTTTAAACAATAGGCTTTGGTTGAAGAATTAAATCGCTACGCTAAATAATTTCTCGATACAGGATTAAAGGCCCCTTGTTGAAAACAAAGTTTCATCTGCACGAAACTCCGGCGGTAGATAGTTCTTTCGTGACCCGAAACCGTACCAAAACTTCTTCTTAAAAGGGCTCGCTAGTCATGTGTCGAAATTACATTGCGTAGCAGCGAGGCAATTCTTCAGTCAAAATCCATTTTTCGATCTGCTCTACAAATCTGCTATCTCAGTTCAAACCACAATAAAGGTGACCTAATCCCTTTAAGCGTGACATAATATAAGGGATTTATAATATGTGTTGGCTTTGCAAAGCTGAGCGTCATGGGACATAGTATAAATATAAATAAGCGTTTAAATACCTTCAATATGCGACATATTTTGTTAACGTATAAATATTACAACAAAAAAAAACGCAATGCCACAAACGAGGGAGCGTCGGGGAGTACCGTGTGGAACTGGAACTAGCCGTAATCTGCTCCAATGGTGCTTCAAAAACCACACCACGAGCCCAATTTGCCCCAATCCGCCCAATTCTGACTGAAGCAGAGTCAGAGCTAGGTTTATTCCGAAATTCCGATAATAACTAATGGCCCACATATTCGCAAGAGAACTATCAGAAGCCGGTGATACTTTTGCGCCGTCGTTAAGCTCAAAGATCAAAGATGTATATACCAAGCTTCTAATTAAAACACATGCTGATGGTCGGAGAAGTTCCATGCCGGTCATCAGCCGATAAGCCAGCTCTGGTCGATATCGCAAGTGTAGGCCTGCTGCTGCATGACGTCATAGGCCTGCTGAGGAACAGCCTCGACCACTCTCATGCATGCATTACTTTACAACATAGTCGCCAAACAACAAAGGCCCATCCCCTCCAGCCGACTGAAACAGAGGACCACAAGCAGGACGACCACGGAGCCTCAAAATACAAAACGTCCCAACTCTATTAGAGTCTGTAGAGGGATAGACGAGCGGGTAGCGGCCCGTTCTCCGTGCCTCCAGCGAGCCGCTCGTGATTGACGTTCAATCATTGCTATTTCGTGTAAAAGAGTCCTGTGCAAACATCATAGCCTACGTCCCCCACGGGGCATGTATACTATTCCCATTGTCTCTGATGGGGAATAGAGGCTTGGGTTAGGATTGGTTTAGGTTTGAGTTAAGGCTTCTCTAAAGGTTATGAATGGTATTTCAAGGCGTTTAGTGTCGTGGGACTCAATACCTAATTGAATAGGTTTGTGAGTTTTTGAGTGTTAGCGTTAGGGTTTTAGGTTGTGTGTATGAGTGTGTGGTGTGTCGTGTTGATGTGTGTGTGTGGTGTTGATCTGTCTTATGTGTGTGTGTGTGTGTGTGTGTGTTGATGCTGTGTTGATGGTGTGGTGTAAGTGGTGTGTTTGATGTGTGTTGATTGTGGGCGTGTGTGTGAGTGTGGGGTTGTGGAGTGTGTGGTGGTGTTGTGTGTGAGGTGTGTGTGTATGTGTTTGTTAGTAAGTTGTGTAGATGTTGTTAATGTTTTGAGTGTGTGTAAGTGTTTGTGTGTAGTGGGTGTGTGTGTGATGTGTTGTGTGATAGTTGGTTTGGTGTGTGTTTGAGTGTTTGATTTAGTTTGTTGAGGTTATTTGGTTATGGTTGAGGTTGGGTCATCACGACTATGCTCGTAAAGTAAGGCCAAGGTGGTTGATGATGCACCATGTGTCGCTTAAATGCTGACTTGCTTAGCAGCGAGTTTATCGATTATGGTCGTATCATAACACGGCTAAGATGGCAGCTGGGGATGAGGGCAGGCTCGCCCCCCCCTCCCTCGCCCTTCAGTCAAACTGCCGGGAAGACCGTAACATCGCTTCCTTATCAAATATTTGAAATTTAAAACTTTTTAATTGAGATGGATTTCTGGGAACTCACTTCACGTTAAGCGTTTACCAATGATTTATGCATGGGCCATAATGCCGTCAGTCAGGCGGTCATAAATGTCAGCTTAATGACAGAAATAATAATGAAGTGAAAATTCGCCGACGTGACTGCCTCCATCTGCACCCACTGTTGACCTGATGTCATTACCACTAAGCGATCGAAAGTTATCCCGGGCAACTTCGCGTGCCATTCTACTTAAACTCTACTCTAACTTGGAAGGTAACGACGTTGGAGACACTATCATCGATTGAGGGAGCCTTCGATATGTGACGGATATCTGGGCGATATCAGAAAAGCACGCCTCCCTGGCACTCGTCTGACTGCATCGTATCAACGAAGTGACATGCAGATCTGACAATGTCAGAAGTGATCTTCCGACACTTGCCTAAACTTTGGGAACTTAATTACAGAATACAAGATTATCGTAAGCGATACAGAACAACTTTGAAATCCGTAAAGCTTCTCCATAGTTAGTCTATTCATCGATCTTTCAACAGCGAATTAGAACCAGTCTGTTAATTTTGGCTTTGCACCGCGCCGGTGGAAATTACTTAAGTTGCAAAGGCTCATGCGACAAAATGAATATTCCATTACCGCGTAAGAATGAAAACAACGCACATTGAAGCGCAGGGTGTGCTGTGTTATTGCGCTAAACACATCACTTAAGCAACAGATCCTTGGTAAAACTTGACTTCGTCACATATTCCCCCGGCTCCAATTACGTGCATGTTCAAACTTCGCTTTTTAAAAGTGTATTAAGATCATTGCTGTAGATATGGGAACACAATTATTCCCACGTGGCACACGCCTTTCATCTAATGGTGCTGTTAATTTAATAAAGCATCGCATATTTAACTCGTAGGCTTGTAAGTATATAGTCTTTAGCAGAACAACTAGCTGAAATAAAGGGAGTGATAGTGAATGAATATATTATATCCAATTACAATTGCTGCTGGCATAACTACTTAGGTATAATGGCAAGCGATGATCTAAATTTCTGGTTCTCTTACACCGACCATGTAAAATGCAAACATACTGCTTAATAAATACCACACGGGGCTGATAAAATAACTTCTTTAGGACCGAGGTCATTGTTGGATTTTCCACCCGAGACCGTAGGTTGAGGGAGGAAAATCCTACATCGACCGAGGTCCTAAAGAAATTATATCGGCCTAAGTGTGGTATTTATTTTATCATGTCTGCCTCCGTTTTGAAAACTGCGTAAACAAAGCTTTGGTAAAATGTAAATGCCCGGCGGGCCGAAGACCAATTGACTTAACATTGATTTTCTGAGAGCTGAAAACCTTTTACTACACGTTCGCGCTAATGCTAAAAACATGCTGAGACAGATTATAAATTAAATAACATTATCATTTAGCATAAAAGGCCATGTTCCATAGCGACTCGTCTTCATCTGTAGTATGATCAAATCGCTTCATAGTCTTTGGGATGAAGAAATCATGGGCAGTTCAATGACCTCAAAGTGGGAGATCCTCGTAAAAAAGATAATATATACATACTTGATTTTGTGACTATTCAGTTGGTCTTTTTAAGCATACGTTTTTTAAACGCTTTCGACGCCCGTGCTGAACTATGACACTGTCATTTTGTTGAAGACAGTTTTGTGGGCATTCAATCAATCAATCGATCAATTTATTAGGCGTCTCCTAAGAAGACAAAACAACTGCCATAAAGATAACATACTCGTGTCCAGACTTCGCACATTTATCAAAAAATATATACATATAAGGCTTTTTAGTGTAAACTAACACGAAGTGAATAGTATTCCATTGTATATAGATTTTGAGACACTATGCAACACGAGGAAATTGACTTTGTACGTATATACAACACTTTCAAACAATGGTTATAATAAATACGAGCAGGCACGAGCCATGATTTCGTCCAGGGGGAGCCTCAAAAGGGTCCTTCCCAAGCGTATAAAGGCCCCCCCCCCCCCAAAAAAAAAAAAAAAACGGATATGAAAAACTACGAATTTAGGCCACTTAATTTTGCGATGCCCCTTATATTCTTCAACTTGTGATGAATTGGATTGGACCAGGACCCTCAGGATCCTCAGAGAGGCCCATGAACCAGGCACGTAGCCAGGATTTCGTCCGGGGGCGGCGCCTTAAAGGGTCTCTACCAGGCACGTAGACAGGATTTCGCCCAGGGGGGGGGGGGAGCGCCTCGAGAGCACCCATTCTCGAGAGTTGAAAGGGCCCATTCACGAGCGTTGAAAGGGACCATTCCCGAGTGTTGAAAGGGCCCAGTAGAACGAACGAAAGGGCCTGCTCCCTCCGTACTGATGCGAGAACCCAAGTGTTTGCAAGTTCATGGGCCTTCTGAACCACCCATAGGAGCTCTTTCTCTGTGATTACAGAGCCCCTTGGCTGATCTATATCAAAGGGGTTCCCCTTTGTAATGTGTCTTCAGGGGCCGTTCTTGATACCTGTGTTAGCTAGGGGTTCGCTGTTCCAGCCATGTCAGGACCCCTTTCTACCTGTTAAGGAAATGCCGTGCTGCTCGTTTTTCGCCCCGTTACCCCCGATACAGGTGGCTACAGGGCTTCCTCCGCGGTCTGCTCGAGGGCCCCCGTTTGCCGACGTCGTAGCCAGGGATTCGTCTTCACCTGTCCCAGAGGCCTCTAAGACCAGTCCAAGGCCTTCTGTCCGCTAGGGACCCATCACGTGTTAAGGGGGCCCTCTGAACCTGCTCAGGGCCCCCTTCGGCTGTCCACGGGCGCACATCTTGGCATAAGAGCTAGGAGCTGCTGTGGTAAAAACGTCTTGTAAAACTCTGGTCCTTTGCAGAGAGTGCCCGGCTGAGCCCTGTAGGACTCCGGTATGAAATGTCTTAAAGAGATACTATTCTAAAAGACCACAAGTGTTTGCGTTAGATTTTACGCGAACTCTGTTAAAGAAGTCCCACATACCCGCGCTTTGCGGCGGTTGATGTCTCTAATGTTCTGCCGGTTCAATACTTTAATCCGTGTGCGAGCCCGCTTTAGCGGGACACTGCGGGGCCTGGGTGTACCGAAAAGGGCCTGCCAGGCCTCGAAAAGGGCCCGTCGGGCCTCCAGGGGGGCGGCCGCCTCCGCCGCCGTCCCCCCACCCCCTTGGCTGCGTACCCTGGGTACGAGTTCAGTTGGGAGGAGTTAAACGATCTATTCGAAGCGCATTACAGTATAGACTATAGTTTCTTGAGCACATTGTCTCGGGCCTAATCAAATGATATTCATGCAATGCACAAGAGTTATGACACCACTGCACTAGATAATACATATGCACTAATACAATGTATGTTCTGAGGGTTTACCATTCAGCCAAATAGCGTTAGAGCCAACATCATTTCTGCAAATTACAGACAGCACAAGACACCAACACAAACAATTCTAGGTAATTACTGCTTCCACTTCACCGGCAGTCGCTTAGCTATATCATCCTAGCCATCCGGCGCATCCCATTGTCTTGCAGACGAGCCCCGCTGGAAGCCCGCCTGCTCCTATTGGATGGCTCTCCGCCCGGCTCGAAGGGCACCATCTGCCGCGCCCGGCCCGGCCCGGCCCGGCCCCATATTGAGCCGCCGAGCCGCGTCCGGCCGCCGCGCGCCGCCAGAGGGCCACTCGGGTGTTTTAGGGCCTGGCCCACTACTGCGCCTGGCATGTCACAAGGTTCGTCGAATCAGCGACGGATTTTGAGCGAGTTTCCCCGGAGCGTCGTCTGTTGCTGGGAGGCCACCCCCACCCTCTGCTGACCCGGCTGGAGAGCGGTGCGGTGTCCGGTCAGCAACCATCAGCAGCGGGGGGTGATGACGTGGACCGAGCTGCGACGCACAGTCTGCTGTTAGAATATCGTAGTGGGTAGCAGCTCACCAGCTGTCATTGGACGACGTTTGGTTGCTGCAGTTCGCTCCGTTAAGACTTCTTTCACTGGCATTTCCCACCGGTGCAATTGAAAGTGGCTCATTTGAAGTGGTTGATGGTTAATGTTTGGAGGAAGAACATGGAAGATGGTATACTAATATGAAAAGGATGCCTATGTATATTTATTTTTAACCCTCAGCCTGCCAGAAATTTCAAGATAATTACACAACAAGCCTTATGCCCAATAACTCAGCATCTTACAGGGTGTTTTTCATACATAATAGTAACAATAACGTGACTTTTGGAGGGGCGATATGGGTTTTGAACGGCCCGACAACACCCATTATCAGAAGCCCGACAATGATTACTGGGCCGGCCCGAGCGCAGCGAGGGACGCTAGAGGGTCATGAAGGCTTCTTGATAATGGTGAAAGGGCCTTTCCAAAACCCATTCGACCGACAAATGTCACGTTATTTGTATTATTGTCACTTATCTAGGTCAGATATTTATGAGTCATCATAGCCGAATTCTCTAGGCCACGGGTTGTCGGATTTAATACCGCGCGTGAATGAACTGCTCGTGATCTATATTTTGTATTTTTAAAAATATTATTCTCGGAAATTCAAGCAGATGCATCATTCTTGATCTACCTTCTAAAGCGATAGGTTCATTTTCATTGTATGTGGAAAACGTTAATGTAGAGTAACTATGGACTTTGAAATATATAAAAATGAGCTAATAGAACTAGACAAAAGTGCAGTACCAGCCAACGCATAAAATGCCACTGAGTATCGCAAGAAAAAGCTCAATGAGTGGCTGGTTTTCAGAGACCATTTGCAGCATCCTTGTGATTTTGAAACCGTTACACCGGATAGTGATGACCAGGAAAAATAAGGACCCTTAGAAACCCCCCACAGTCAACAGCTGGGTCAACGAAACAGCGCTTTGTCGTCGCTGCTGCCCGAATGCGACGTTTATGGTTCCTGTCTGATCAACGTCGACTTCCGTCAGAAGGAAGATTTGACTGCATGAAACGTGAATGTCAAAGCCATGTATGTCATAATGTGTACAACTGAAAAGTACAGTTCCAACTTAAATTAACTCTGTATCAGATTGAATTGATACATTTGAATGAAAGTGGAATAAAAAAATAGCTCATAAGAGCAAAAAATTAGTAATTAGCGATCGAGAAACAATAAGAGACGACAGTTTTCCACGCATAGCCCATATTTAGTCTTCAGGTTATCATTTCAGGACTTTATATCAAATCAATTAAGCAGCAAATTCTTCCCGAAACTGTCGGCCTGTTAATGCCATTATTGGCCCGACAGTCGGAAAGCTGTCGGGCCATAATGACATTTTGCGCCCGACAGTTTATTTTGTTTTGAGGGCAATATAGGCTTTGAGCCGCCCTTCTAAATGGCGGTAATCGCCTAGTGAACGACACGTGCAAGTGACAATAATGAATAATAATGATGTCGAAAGTATGAATAGTACAAATAGGCGTAGCACGTGAAAATGTACAAGTCTTGTTGGAAATTGTTGGATATTTTGATTTCCAACACGTGTTATGTGTAGTGTGTACTATTGGTTCCAAAATAAGCGTCCCGCTGGGTTGGCCGGCACAGCAGTTTAAAAGGGGAGTGTGCCTACTCTTTTGAAATGTCAAATTATATTTTTAATACGGTAAGAAAGCTACTGCTTTGATTATTGTTACGATAAAATTCACGTCTGGAGCCCTTTAGTTGAATTTTTACTTATTTTCTGTTTGCATTTTGTTTTGTTTCAAAAAACTCAAAAAACGATGCGTCCACTATAAACAGAGTAGCGAAAATGTTACCTATACTGGCGCACTGGCCAGAGCTAACAATAATGCTAGCGTTGTAATTTAAGAGGCATGCTTCAGTGCGAAAGCTCTCTGGCGACTATTGATAAATTAATATTCTGCCATGAAAATGTGATTGGCGACTTTGGAATATCTCAGCAACTAAAGTGATTCTTGGGAAATGAAGTACATGGCTAAATTCAGAAAAATATGTTCTACAGACAGTGTCACAACTCCACATGACCAATGTGAGTAGGGCACACCTCCCTTTAAGGAAGTATAACGCCTTGGAAAAATTATGAAAAAATGGTGGAGATGAGAGCCACTCATCTGGGCACCCATCTACATCAATCCACAAACTTTTCCCAAGGCGGAATATTCCCTTAAACTGCTGTGCCGGCCAACTCAGCGGGACGCTTATTTTGGAACCAATAGTACCTGATACCTCCTCACTGTTCACCACAGCTGTAGTGAGAGCTTAGAACTGAAGATGTCAGGCTTACTTCCTCGCGCTCAACGGCTAAATACGCCATATTCCAAATAGCAGTAGACGTGGATTATTTTCTAATTCAGAAGTTTGGGGGAAAATCGAAGTCGCATCGAAGGTTTTTGCTATATTTTAAAAACTTAACACATGATAGATATCCAGAAAAACACATCAAAGAGGCTCGTTCTAAGACTCGTAATTAATGAGGCTAAAGTTCGACCCCAGACCCATCTGGAGCCCGGCTGAAGTTGGTGGAGACGAGTAATCTGCCGTCTAACTGACTGGCCGCCCCGCGGACCACCAGAAGCCCATGTCCGTCACCACTAGAATACAGGCAGGGGCGGATCCAGAATGGGCGATCTGGGCCAGTTTGGAGGAAAAATTCCCAAAAGTATCTCACAATTCTGAAAACTTATCGGTTTTTGCTTGCTTATGCATCGACAACTATTTTTTTTTAATCCTGAAGTTGCTTCGATTTGCTATTATCACAAGAAGCGTGTCAAATTTACGCCGATTTCAGGTGGATTGAGGGCCCATGGCCCTGTGGCACAGGCTGTGCCTCCCTCCGCTCTGGATCCGCCCATGCATACTTATACAGGTTTTGTTGTCCGTGACCCTGGTGGGTCTAATAAAGGCATCTTGTTAAAGCTGGACGGATTCAAAGCCATAAAGGAGTTGGCTGACTCCACAGACACCGAAGAAACGTCGCGGACCATGCGCCATCTCCATTGAAAAAGGCGTAAAACGAATTGAACTTTTGCGTGCTGTCTGGAGCTGTTTCGCTAGATAGAGAAGATTCCACCACAAGAAAGCAAATGTCCAGATGTTTTGGTGTGAGGTAGTAAAAAAACACAAATGTAAATAATAGTAATGTTAAAATAGACATTCATTATAAAACAACCTGTAGTATACCCAGTATCCAACATTCAAAACGTAAAATACTCAGATGTCACTCCATCGGAATATATAGTACCTGCCCCGCCCACCCGCCAGCCTGCCCACTGGAGCGCCTCTCTGGAGTCTGGAAGTCGTCGTCGCATCGCTGGCGGAGTGTAAATAGCGAGGCGCGATAGCCGCGGGCCCCGTGCCGGCCCTGTGTCCACAGCTGGACGGACAGAGACAGCCATCAGCGCCGCGCCCGACGACCGGCAGCCCGTACACGACACCCGAGACCCGGCACCGACACCCGAGATCCCGCACCGACACCCGAGATCCGGCACCTGACACCGACACCCTGTACACGACACCCGAGACCCGGCACCGACACCCGAGACCCGGCACCGACACCCGAGATCCGGCACCGACACCCGAGACCCGGCACCGACACCCCACACCTGACACCGACACCCGACACTCAACGGCCGGCACCCAGCACACCTGACGACCGGCACCCGACGGCCAGCACCCCACACCCGAGAAACCCGGCACCCGGCACACCACAGCCAGCACCCTGGACCAGCGATACGGGACACGACACCCGAAGCCGAAACATGGCATCCAACACACGGCACATGGTATCCAACACCCGGCACACGGCATTCAAAACACGGTACACGACACCCGGCATACGACAATCGACACTCGGCACACGGCACCAGGTATCCAATGCATCGCATTATTCTGGAAATAATCGCTATCAGTGTATCAGTGCCGTCGTTTTTTTTCCTCGTTTTTTGCAGCAATCATTTGTGGGTCTGCTGTATTGTTCTGGTTCGTAGAGTGCAATTATATAGCTTTGTGGACGAGCGCGACCAAATTGACAGTTCGTGGCCGAGACGTAGTCGAGGTCACAAACTGTGAATTTTGAAGCACAAGTCTACAAGGCGAATTTAGTGTGCAGCTGCATCACGCGATATATACAAAATCAAGTATGGCAATTTGCATTCACGAGTGGCTTAGCCAAATGATCTATAATACAAAAGCAACTGCAGGTCACGTGACCTGCAGTCCACAAACTCTCCGGTATGTGGACTCCCACCCACAAATAATATAAAATACCTTCCGGGTCCGGGAAACAGCTATGTGACAGACTGCAGTGCAGCAATGTTTTAAAGTGTCTGAAATGGTTTATTCGACAAGTCCAGTAATCATAAATACCAGTATTTGTATTCGCAATCAAACCAATAAGACGCCTTAAACGGCGAAGGACGAGCGAGCCCGAATAAACCCGATAGCAAGGACATTAGATACGGAATAGGGGGGTGCACCTGCCTCAGTGCAGTGTGACCTACCCAAACTTTGACTTGCGTGACATTGCCAGTAATGTGGTCTCAAACCATGAACCAAATTTCAGCTGAATTGTTTCTAGTGGGACATTTGCGCAACGCGCAATTTTATTTATATTATTGTTGGTCTGGGTATGATGATGGTGTGCGCAGAGGCGTATTTTTTAAATCTTTGGGGCTGCACTTAGTTGTTAAGAGCCCATTTGTACCATATCTCGTCATAGGCGTAGTGTTAAAAAATGGGGTTGTAGCTACAACCCCCCTTTGCATTAAAGTTACACCCATGGGTGTGGGTGATGGTGTGGGTAATCGTGTGGGGTGGTGGTGTGGTGGATGGTGTTGGTGTGGGTGTTGGTGTGTGGATGTGTGTGGTTGTGGGTACGCCGGGCCGATCATTTCTCTATGCATCTGTGTTTGTCTTCTGTCCGTGCGACTTATCGTTGCCGAAATATGTAGATCACCAATTTCGGGTAGGATTTAATTTACAATAAAGAGTTTGGAGTACTCATGTGCGTCAATTTAGTATCCGCCCAACGAAGGCTTGTTTTTTCCACAATACAATCATGATTTGTGATTAACTCTTTGAGTTACAGTGCAGAGATATTTGAGACCTTTTTCTTTCGAATATTTTTGAATTTTGAGACTCAAGTCATTTGTATCGTTATATCTATTAATTATGCTAAGTCTCAAACAAGGGTTAAACTTAATTTATGGAAGGCTTGTTTTGTGCAAAGCATGCATTTCAATTGTTTTCACGAAGTGTTGTTTTGTTGTCGCAAATTAATCCGAACTAAATCCTCTGATGTAATATTTATACTTTGAACTTAATAGGTTTTGCAGTGTTCTGTTAAACTTGCAACTATAAGCTGCATGTGGGTATGTAAAAATACCTTTTGGGTGGGTATTGGATGGATTGCACTTTAAAGCTGCATCATTTTGTATCGTTTAGCACCCTTCCGCTTTTACGCTACGGCGGTGTAATGAAGGGAATATGTTAAAATCGGCAAATGTATACTACAGGCGGGTTTTAGTAGCGTTTGGTATTAAAACCAAAATTTTGGCATACATGTTAGAGACGGTACATTGGTCTACACATCGGTGGTTATTTCACCGCCTCACGTCTAATAGGTGCCCAGCACTGATTTAAATCGTGAAAACGTCATAACCATGAATTTGCTCTAGTATAGCCAGGAACTTTGCATGTGCGACGCGCCGCTGATCGTCACACAGTGCATACGCCGGGTGGATCGTTTCTCTACACATCTGTGTTTAATACTATGTCCTGGCGACTTCTGGTTGCCGAGATATACGTCCGATATTGCAACGATGTTTTGTAGGTGATTTCGTGGACGGAACAGGGGTGCACGTGGCATGTGCAGTGTGACCCAGAGTTTGACCTGCGTAACATTGCCAGTGGTGTGTGTCTTAAGCCACACACCAAATTTCAGCTTAATCGGTCCCGCCGTGTCTCAGCTATAGCAGGATAACGCTTTCTGATACCCCTAAGGCGGCACATGTCACGCGCCATGCTGACCCTTCATGTGAGACAAAACATGTCAATAACATAATTTGATTGAATGGGGCTAGCAGATGGCGAAAACCGCTTGCCAATCGGATGCGGGATTCCAAAGATATAAGCTTCTGAAAAGCGTTACGGTCGGGCCGGGTTCGGTCGGGTCGGGTTGGGTCCGGTCTGGTCGGGCCGGGTCGGCCACTTATATGTGATAAGAATCCGGTATTCAGTGAGGATTCGCTCGCGTTTCGCGCTCGCTCGTTAGTCGTAATAGCAAATATTTATGTGTGATTTTGGCACTTCCGTTCTGAATAGTCTGTTAAATAATTGTCTGGGAATCTCAAAATGAAAACACGCATCGTATTTGCCAGCTGAAAATGTAACTCTTACAAATCTGATACTTGCTTACATTTTGTGTAGCTGGAATCTAATGAAACGTTTCTCAGTGATAAATCGGACGTCATTCCAATTCAAGGAAATGCTGTTCATAATATGTGCACGTACAGTTGCCATCGGGCTGCCTGACAGGCAAATAATTGGCTACTGCATCGACACGCCCATGAGCTTCTCTTTCCATTAGCATACTTCTCACTCCAATGAACACGAGCAATCTATTGCTAAAACCTAATGTCATGAAAGTAAAGCCTTGGCTGTAATTATTTTAGTGTCAGTTATTATTTATCAACCCTTTAAATGACAAATGCTACCGTTATTACCGTGGTTCGAATATTTAGCCGCACCCTTGATGGTACGCAGGGTAGCCCTCTCGGCCGAGATTGTTGCGTGAATTCGTGGCCCCATCAGCCGATCGTGTAATTCCAGTCCAGCCCATGGGCTGGACTGGAAGAGTTAAGTGGCGAAAGTTGAATGTGTTCAAAAGGGCGACACGGTTCACGTAGCCTCTGACGTCATCTAACCTGTTATGGTCGCTGCCACCGACAGCAGGTCACCCCAGTTAAAAATACTCATCACGCACCAAAGCGATTCGAATTAATCTTGCCAGGGCAGGCGAGCCTTCAGCCTGACATCCTGGGAACTGCGCTAAATGACGTCATTGGCAGACATAACAAAGTATAGGAAGGATATAACAAAGTAAGTGGAGAAGAGTAGTTACAAAGTATTGTCATCAATGCGAAAGACATTCATCGTACGCATTTGAAAAAAAGTTGCCGATGACATGCAATAGACAAAGGAAAGTAAACAGCGGATGGCAGAACTAAGAAGGAATGCACGTTAAAGAATCAACATTTGAATAGCACATTTTGGAATTATTGTCTTGCATTGAAATTGAACAACTGATAACAATATATATTATAACATTAATCCTACTGGATAGGTAGGTACTTATAATATCTCAAGAAGTCTAATGTCAGCCGTTGTCCCTAACTGTCCTAGCTGGAATCAAGACGATAAAAAAGTATTGGCCCAGCACGAGAAGATGCAAGGCCCAGCACAGCACAGAGGCTGAGGCGGTTAGGTACTCTGGATTGAGTAACAATTGTCGATATTTGGTGATACCTTAGACACGTGTTCGATGGCAGATCCAAAGAGTGGGCCATCAGGACATGGCACCTCTCCCCCCCTCAATTGAGCATTGGAGGGCCAATAGCCCGAGGGGCCCCATAGCCGATCGAAGTGATTGGAAACGAATTTCACCCCGTTTTTAAACAAATTTCAAGTAAATTTTGCCACTCTGGGCAACAGAGATTCTGGGCAACAGTCTGGGCAACAGAGAGCCTGCTCTGGTCTCCATATGAACGACTCCAGCCTCCAAGGGGTCCACCTGACCTCCAGAGGCCCCATTCTGGCCTAAAAAGGGGCCATTCTGGTTTGAAGAGGTCCACTTTGACACGTGAAAGGCATATGTTGAACTAAAGAGATCCATTCCAGCCTGCATTTGTCTTCAAGGCCAAAATGGTCCATCAAGGCTTGAGGGGGGCTACTTAGGCCTGAGGGGGCACCTCGGGAGCCAACTTCGCAACGTGACCCCCTCATTGACCGAATCCTGGATCCGCCACTGCACGTGACAATAGTCTGGTGGTATATTAGCACTGAGCTGTCGTGACTGTAGGTGACCTTGACCCGAGAGCGTGTGACCATGACCCGAGTGAACGTGTCGAGGCCGGCGGCGGAGGCGGCGGCCCTGGTCGGCCGGGCGGCAGCCGCGGGCACGACCGGCCGGGCATTGATTGGTGTGTCGGCGTCCGCCAGCCCAGGGTCGATACCACCTCAACCGCCGGCCGTCCCAGCACGCGCCGCCCGTCCCCCTGAGCTGGGTCCTACTGAGCCGAGCTGCCCCAGCCCGGCCGTCCCAGCACGCGCCGCCCGGACCCTCGGCCTGCAAGCGTTCTAACTGACCGAGCTGCCTCCAGCCCGGCCGTCCAAGTCACGCGCCGCCACGGCGCCCCGCTGAGCTCTGGGTCCTACGGTAAGAGCCCGAGAGCATGCCCCAGCCTCGCCGGGAACAGCACGACATGACCGTACCTTCGGCCCCTTGAGCTGGCACCCCTACTTGACTGACCGAAGCTGCCCCAGCCCGAGCCGTGGACACCAGCACCACGTGACGATTTACGAGGCGCCGGCCTTCCACGGCCGGCCCACTCAGGCATGGGCACCATACACTGTCTTTGACGCCGAGAGCTGTTCCCCACGAGCTTACCGGCCGTGAAGGGAAACCATGCACCGCGTCGAGTACCCGGTCACCCGCCTGGCTGGGTCCTCTGAGTCCTGCAGCCAGGATCGTCTGCCCCAAGGTCCTTCGTGGCCGTCCCAGCAGACGGTAAGCGACCTGCGCCGCCCATGCGTGAGCATGGCTACCTACCTCATCGCGAGAGACACGAGCTGCGCCAGCCCGTAGCCGTCGCCAGCACAATCGACGCACTCGCCCGGCCCCCTGAGACGATACCTAACATTTAGTGTCGAGAGCGGCCCGCAGCCCGGCTGCGGGGAAGCAGACAGGCACGGTTCACGGACTGCCCTTATAAGCCGATCCTGCTGCACACTCAGGAGGAGCCTCAGAGCCCACGCAACCAACCCACAGAATTTCTATTGGTGCGGGCTGGTTGCTTGCATCATAAATTATGCACGCATTAACAAGGATCTTTTTACACACTTTGCCCGGCCACTAGCTGGAGCAACATGCGACCCCGACAAACCTTCTAAAATCTGCGCGCGTCTCTTGCACTACGCAGTTTTCAAGCGCCACCGTCCCACTCCGCTCCTCTTGTGCTCCAGCTTTCAAGCGCAACCGTGGCGCCCGCTCACGACAGTTCGTCAGACACCGCCGTGCAGATGGTTAGCTCAGCCGTGACTGACCAAGTCGGATGACCTTCACTGACCTCTGTCGGAAGGTCTCGGTGGCTCTGTACTTGGAAACTCGGCAGACGGACCAACTGGCCAGGGTCATTGTCAGCCGAGTCGGGAGGCCGCTCCGAACCGAGACAAGTCGCAGGAGGAAGACAGATGACGCCCACTCAACGCCAGCAGGTGGCTACACGAGCTGCTTAACGTGCCGACATTTGTCTCAGCCGAAACTTAGGTTATATAAGCCAATAGAAATGCCAAAAATGTTGTCTTCATTTGTTTATACGCGACGTGCAAGCAGGGCCTCGGCTAAGGAACTATCACTAGGGGAGGGGGAGGGCAATTGTAAAAAAACATATGGTTCAGCGCAGTCACGTAGTACAGGATTTTTCCTCATGGGGCGGGGGGGGCAGCGTCAGTGGTGGAATCATATTATATTTCGCTCTTCAGCCAAATGTTGTTGACCAAATGTTGTCGGGTCGTCAGCAGAATCGCATTTTACGCAGTGTAAATTGGTTTGCTCAGAGAACGACCCCCCTTCCCCCTAACTCGGCTCCAATGAGGATTAGGCAGAATCCGCAAATGCCTAGATAGCTCGTTAGATTAATGGCGAAATAGTCGCATTGTTCAGTCAAACAGTGTGTCTGTGGTTCGATCACAAACTTCTTTGGAGGTTGGGGTACTTGACGTGACCTGGTGAATTCACCTGAGATGCCCTATTCAATTTTGTTTTTTCTTTATAAAGTGCGCAATTCATGCCGAAAGAGCTGTGCCAGAAACAGTGGCGCTCCACGCCGCCAATTATCGATAAAAAGAAATACGGGCGTCCCAACCCAGCCTCCACTCCCTCGGCTTACCCTCGGCTCGGCACGGCACGACTTTGCTTGTAAAAGCAAACAAAGTCAGGCAAATTTTGAGACAGTTCTTCAAACCAACGTTTTTAGACGTTCTGGATGCGACAGTGAGACAATGGCTCAATTAGAGACATCATATCCTTTACACAATACAACAAAAACACAATTTAATTATTTTGTGAGACGTTTTGGGGCACCTTTGGGGGGCCGAGGGTCACCCCAGAGGAGACAAACAGCTAAAACTTGGCGAAGGAGAGAAACATTGCACTGGGTAGTGGGCAGGGAGTCAGCAGTCACTGCGGGAGAATTTGCCTCCCCCCACCCCCGCCCCAGCATTAAGCATCCTATCGCGAGACATATGATTGTACAAGTACAAGCGTAGAGTGACTGAGGAATTTGCATCATTACGGAGCGAAGCGCGAGAGCGCGGAGCGAGTCCTCATTGAATACACAGGATTTTTCTCACGAAATATAAGCGGCCGACCCGACCCGGCCCGGCCGGGCCCGGCCGGGCCCGGCCAGACCGCGACGCTGGTATATATTATTCTGGTGCCTGCTCGTGTCAGATTAACTCAGTTTCACTGTGGGGCTAATCGGTTTCACTGCGGGGGCAATTCCCTCCACTGGGGGTGGGGCAATTTCCCCCACATTTAACATGTTATCCGAGGCCATGCGTGCAAGATCATAAGAGACATAAGGAATGTCATGTAAGAATCGTACGCAAATACTCTTGCATGCCAGAAAAGGACTAGCGCCAAAGACACGTATCAAATAGTTTAGGTGAATAGTGAATATCTCCACATAATTGCACTTTTCGAATTGGAACTGATGTTCCAATTAGTGGTCTCAAGGCCACCGAGTAAAATGCGATGTGTCACCACGTCAGTCAGTCACCACGTCAGCCAGTCACCACGTTTTGTCAAAGGTACCTAAAAGGGCTCATTATGGGATTTTGCTTCCCTGATCATGTTGTCGGCAAGTCTACCTCTGAAGACGTTATGCACCGAGCTAAAAAATATCAAAAAGCAAAACAAATGTGTTGTGAGACAAGTAAATAATCGAATATTATGCCACAACCAATGTATTTTCTGATGACCCGCTTATTCACAACATACAATTTAATAATGATCAAAACAAAGCTTAGCCAACATGGCCTGGTTTCTGGCCCAAAAGTGCGGATGGGATTATCTCCTGAACTTTATGTAACAGTAATTATTTTTTAGACCATGCTCCTTTAAATTATGAACTGTTGCTTTACTCACACGAGTTCAATAACCCTGTGCGCCACTGGCCATGCTGTGCTATTTCCTCGGATCATTACATCAGACATGATGTGATGATGTACTATCCCATAGTGTGATGATGCATGAAGCACTATCCCATGAGTCAGACTTCCATCACAGTCTGCGTTCCCTTTCCGAGCCTGCCCGCCGCCTCGGGCTGGTCGCAGGCTCGTTAGCCGCGGCCGTATTACACCGCAACGGCCATTGGCGGCGCGCGGGCGGCTGATGGCGGGGGCGGCGGCGGCGGCGGCGGCGGCACGTGTTTTACAGCGGTGCGATCCTGCCGCCCGCGCCATGGCGTCCGAGATGGAGGGCGGTAATCAGGCGGGAGCGGTCCGGCCCGCCGGTACTCAGAGGCGAGATCAAAATATGTCTCCGCGGGAAGGAGAGACCGACCACATACCAGGCATACCACACACCAGAGGCAGTACGGACCAGAGGCGAGACCAAAATATGTCCCGGGGAGGGAGAGACCGACCACATACCAGAGGCAGTGCGGACCAGAGGCGAGACCAAAATATGTCCCCGCGGGGAAGGGGAGACCGACCGCATACCAGGCATACCACATACCAGAGGCAGTGCGGACCAAAGATGCCACAAGGCGCAGAGATACCACAAGCCATAGCTACTACACAAATACGGATCAGAGCTAACACAGATCAGAGATAGGTACTTGTCTTTCGCTGGAGATGTTGCATTCAGATGTGTAATGTGTGCGCATCATCAGATGCCAAACCTGCGCTAAGACGGTGCCGACATACAGAAAAGAACCCCGTGTTTTGCCACCACAGCCACCGATCGTCGTTAATAATTCACAGTGAGCACTTGTTGACCTGACCACGCACCCCGTATGCTTGCTGCCCAGCTCTGCCAGTTACTGGCGCCAGCGCCTGCTATGCTGACTGCACCTGCACCTCATCAGTCATCAGTGCCGCCGGCGGGTTGTCATCACTGCCGCCGTCACCAATGCCATCATCATTATCATCGTGACAATCGCCATTAGTGTGATTGATTACATCGCGCTATACAGGACACACGCACGCGCGCCTTTCGCGCACGCACGCTTTGAATACACAAGCGCTCCTGTTGTTTACAATATATAATCGCGACACTGGAACCTAAGCAGTAAGCAGTGCCAAGTGTGCGTGTCTGGGAGTTTAATTTATTATTAATTTAATCACACTTGTATCACCACCGGGCAGACACCCACTAACAGGTGAAGTGTAAGTTGCGTGTTGATTTGTTAATTTAAGGGGACGTATAGACACAACAATGTGTCTATGCGAAATTTCATGACGGTTTAATCTGTTCCAGCTATAGTCGTAATCCTAAACCGGCCTTACCGACCACATGCAGCCATAGCAGCCACCCCAGGCGCAGTATGTCTCTAGCCCTAATGGTTGCCGCTCGCTTCTCCACAGATCCGGCTGATGGACAAAAGCGGTCGCGTTTGACACGAGTCACTGGCCAGAGGCCACTCCATCAGATAGATAGTTTGACGTCGTCAGCCCATCAGCGGAGCGCCGAGCCGTTACAACTGTCATACAGACCACTCAGTCTGACCTGGTCTAAACACGGGGTACAGCGGTCGGTAACCGAAGCTCTGGGAGACCAGAGCTCACTCATGAAACCAGAGTACAGCGTCACACACTGACACAGCGTCACTACCAGTCCGATCTATAATTATGCTAGGTAGTGAGCTCAGGGAGACCAGAGCTCAGTGAGACCAGAACTCAGGGAGACCAGAACTCAGGGAGACCAGAGCTCACATAGACCAGAGATCAGAGACCAGAGCTCACATAGACCAGAGATCAGAGACCAGAGCTCAGGGAGACCAGAGCTCACAGAGACCAGAGCTCAGGGAGACCAGAGCTCAGAGAGACCGGAGCTCAGGGAGACTAGACCTTGTGGAGACTAGAGTCCGGTGGTAGACAGTTCTAGAATGATGCTAGGTAGTGAGCAGTGACTGAATGACTTTGTCGGGTGGCAAGCATTGTGCTTCAGACGCTTACATTGAACAGCCTTAACATTTTCCCAAGCTAACAGTTAAAATGGTCTACCATTTCTCTCTTTGGCTGAAGCTATGCATGTAAACTGGGTGATTTCCCAGTTCATTTCATGCATGCAAGCCATGCGGCCACCATATTGTTCCCCATGTGACAGTCCTGCTATCCCGCGTAATTTCAGTGCCGGCCTGTCATGCGTCAGGCTAGCAGCCGCGCTATAACGCGGCAACAGGTCAAGTAAGCCGGCCTGTCAGCCTACCAGCCACGCTATAACGCGGCAACAGCTTAGATAAGCCGGCCTGTCAGCCACGCTTTAACGCGGCAACAGCTTAGATAAGCCGGCCTGGTCAGCCACGCTTTAAAACGCGGCAACAGGTCAGAAGAAGCTAACCTGTCAGGCCTAACAGCCACCCATAACGCAGGCCAACAAGGTCCTGATAAGCCCGGCTGTAGCCACGATATAACGCGGCAACAGGTCAGAGAAGCTAACCTGTCAGCCTATCAGCCACGCTATAACGCGGCAACAGGTCTGATAAGCCGGCCGGGGCCCGGGCAGCCTCTCAGGGCGGTGACACCGGAAATGGCCTGTCACCGGCCGGAACAGCGGCCCGGGCGGCGACGCCCTCCCATCCGGCCAAGGAGGCCTCAACACAAGCCCGCCTGACACCCTCTATATCGCCTGTTATCCGTGGCTCGCCTGCCTCGTCGTGCCAGCGCTGCCCCGCCTGATGTTGCATTGCACCGCCTGCTTCTCTTGTTCCGCATGCCACCCCTACCACCCTTGCGACCACCATTGTGTTCTGCCTGCCCTGCCTGCTACCCTGCCCTGCCTGCTACCCTGCCCTGCCTGCTACCCTGCCCTGCCGCCTACCCTGCCTGCCTGCTACCCTGCCCTGCCTGCTACCCTGCCCTGCCTGCTACCCTGCCCTGCCTGCTACCCTGCCCTGCCTGCTACCCTGCCACAGCACCGCGGCGCCGTCGCCGTACGCCTGGCCTGGCACGAGTAACTCGTTTGGGCCTGCAATAACGAACGTCTGGTGTACAGAGTGGTCGCGGAGTGGGCTATTCAGGCCGGCCGAGTGCCACTCGGGCAGTTAAGCGCGCCGCAGTTTGAGCGGGCAGGTGGTGACAGGCGAGTGGCCCGGCCCGCCGGGAGTTCAGCCACACGGGGCAGGCTGCACGCTAGCGGCGAGACGCCACTTACTTAGCTTATTTTTGTCTGTACTGGGGTGTGCCGGAGTGGTTTGGCGATTGAATTAAGACAAGACGGGTCCCTGGTGTCTGAATGTTAGGCGTGCAGGACTGCGAAATCGATCGGTTTTCAGGTGACTCCGACTCTGACTTTCCGGAGTCGACTCCGACTTCGAAATCGATTCCGACCTTTGATTAGCTGATGAGGCACTAGAAGGCACTATCAAAAGGCACTAGAAGTAACCACTCGCAGAATAAAAAACATTGCAAGATTGGAGCTTACTTAATAGAAAATATGGTAGTTAAATGAAATAAATAAACGTTGTCTAACCATAACATTCTATTTAAAAAAGGAAGTCCAAAACTATAAGAAGTCAGATCTTGTCACAAACCTATCGATCACAGGGATATTAAACAATAATTAACAGCCGTAGTAATGTATTTGACGTTTAACTCGCCTCAGCAGGTTATGCGTCACTTTAAACCTTTTTCGTAAATTTATTTTCGTGATCGTTACTTAAATTCCTCAGGGTGACATTTTGGATCTGCATCCGACAACACATCTTATGCTCTATTTCGCCCACGGTGGTACACAGTACATCATAATTGGATATAAATAAATATCCATAAAATTTAAGCAATGAAAGTAAAAGTGACATTATTTTTATAGTCATCGACCCGGGTGGTTCACTATAAATACACATGACAAATATACTTTGCCATGCGTTGTCCAGTGTCCATGAGTGACAGCTCACTTGTTGAGCTTGGCGCCTGCGGCTGACGAAGTGAGCAGTGATTTCTTATTATTGTCCTATGTGTATAATTGTAACTGATTTTTAATATTGTTATTTGTTTTGTGTTTACTCACTGTTGTGCTACAATATTGTTTGAAACTGGTGTTCAATATATGTTTACTACGTGTTGGGGAGTTTTACAGATAACTCCTTTATTTTTGCTTTCAGGGTAATGCTATTTTAATAGAGTAGCAAAACTCCTTCCTGAAGTTGTTTTAGTATGAAATCCGGAGTTAGACTACCCCACATTTTTTGCCAGAAGTAGTAGAAAAGTACCAATCTTATGCAGTTACTCCTTCCTTCATACAATGTTTTCATATCGTCTTCCATAACGCCCGATTCCGCTTATGAGAGTAAAGAAACCTAGGTTTTCTGTAAAAACTCATACTTTTTTATATCAGAGTCGAAAAACTACAGTTGGTGTTTTCAATCAACAACATTACAAAATAATATTTAGATAAGGATCTTCTGAATTGCTTACTCCGGATGCCAGAGTTTATTAAGTGCCGTGAAAAGAGTTTAGGAAAAAAGCGATGCAAAACCCACACGCAGAGTAAACTTTTCTCTCAGTGCAGTTTCTGAGTTTATGGTGCCAACCATCAGAATGATTCAATCCTGCTGATTTTTTAGAATGAAATGACACCACAAAACTAAAACCATTTAATAATCAGCATTGCCTTTGCAATACGCCAAAATATAGTTTAGAAGCATGGCTGCTGACTAGAGTGGCAAAAAGTTTGATATTTTTAGGAACTCAGACCCCGACCCGGTTTACCAAAAAAACTCATAAATGGACCCGTTACACCCGGTGCAAGGCAAGTTTGGACGGCCAGTGGCCCAGCTAGAAAATGTGTTTTCGCAAAATTATAATTGTCAATCTGCAACTCCTTACAGTAGTGCAAAGCAACTAACTCCTTGTAGTTGCAAATACATACAGTTCAGATTGGCCAATAGCACCACAGAACCCTGCGTGTCAGCTCGTAATTTTGCGTGAAATTTAAGCATGAACACATAAGTTGGAACCCAGTCTGTAACCGGTGTCATTCGGACGTGACCTCAGTCTGGGACAACTGGGTCCAGACGTGGGTCTAGAGGCGGGTCGCTCGGGTCCAAGTTTAGAAGCATGGCTGCTGACTGTTACCAACGACGACACCCCTTTGCGGGGTAAATCTACTGGCCACTTCTCGAACATTTCCATCGGCAGGAATTGCTAGTCATCACGATTATCTGATGCAATATCAACAAACTATCCGGCTAACTTCTCTTCTTCGCCACCCTGCAACTGCAGTGTCAGCCGAGTTTTACCATCATCCCGTCCAGCAAAGGCCAGCTGGTCGGCCGCCAACTCGAGCGATCTGGCAACATCAATACTACTGATCCCGGTAATGCGCCAACTCGAGCGATCTGGCAACATCAATACTACTGATCCCAGTAATGCACCACCGTTCTGGCGATCTGGCAACATAAATACTACTGATCTCGGTAATGCGCCACCGTTCTGGCGATCTGGCAACATCAATACTACTGATCCCGGTAACGCGCCACCGTTCTGGCACCGCCAATCCATGGCGATTTATACCGCCGTTTGGTAGCAGAGCTGAGAGAAAGAAGCTGTCCGTCATGAGGCAAAAGCACGGGGACCAGAGGCATGCTGAAAAATCGGAACCATTTCCAAGCTAAGTCTGGAGATTCAGTCACCGATCCAACGCGCTCCTAGCAACTGAACTGCACGCTCAATCATGGGTGTCGTTTTCTATTGGCCTGGTAGGGCCAGAGGCTAGAGCCCTACCAATAATGCCACATTTTAACATGGGCTAACATTAGGCCTAACATATGGCGTTGCATGGTAAGATTGGCCTTAACCTTCTCCTTACGGGGGCTGACAGGCCCCCTAAGGCTTTTATATGATAACCTTTTACACATGAAGCACATCTTCCTGAAATCTTTCATAGCTGAGTTAAAAAATATAGGTATCCTGTTAAACTTTCATCAAAACTGATCAAGTATTGATGATGATAATGACGTTTTAGTGACGTCATGCTGATAGAAAAACGGGAAATATTGTAAAAATTGTAAAAATATGATTTTGCAGCAAATTACAAACAAAGACGGAAAAGATATATATATATTTTTTAAATAGCAATCTCAGATTTTAAGGACTTTGGGTTTTGACCCCTAAAAATAAAATTAAAATGATTTTGAGGGAAAAATACCTGCAAAATCCAAATTTGTTATAAAACGGAATATATGTGAGATAACTGAGTATGGACAGTCAGGGGAGGGGCAGGGGGAGTGTATCTCCCCCATTGGATCGACTCTCACACTAAAAAATATCGGTGACGTCCATCTTTGTGACTATTTAGGAGCCCTGCAAAATATAGTGGCCTAAATCCGAGAAGATAACTTTTCGCGACATTTTTCCGAGGGCCGCCTTTTCCGAGGGGTCCCCTGGGGATGCCGTGCTCTTCCCTTGCCAGAGGTCTGCCTGCACCCCTGAACAGGGGTGATACTTATTTGCTGTAGGTAAGTCTTCAGGTTTAAAGACACATTCTGCAAAGAAGCCTATTTCTATGAGACACAATTGTTTTCCCTCAAAATCACAAATATTGTTTACGGTACACGTTCTTCGCAGAATTCGCGGTGAGCGTCATTCGAGGAAAGCATTTCTATCGCACTTAAAACAGGCATTGACGTATAAGCGAGTGTTTACTAGAGTGAGTCCCTGCACATCGAGCGCCAAAGCTCTCTCTAGCTCAGAGAAAATGTAAACTGCTCTACAAGTTCACATGGGTGGAGCTTTTGAGAAAAAGTTTGTGAGGCAAAATATCACATTGCCTGGCTGTTTTGCATGGTTGAAGTTAAAAGTTGTCACTTCAAACACCAGGAAACATTCAAATCGGACACAAGTTGGTGGAGCAGGCCAAAGCAGAAAGTTGGTGCGGCAGTGGCCCCATTATTTGAACAAGAAACTCCACCCCTGCTAGTTCAATAAGTGCTGCAGGATGTAAGAATCAAGCAGGAAGCCAGATTCCAAGCAGAAGTAGGAGCTCATAATTTAGGATTAATGTAAAATAATTGAAACGTAATTTAGACTATGCAAACATTGTCACTACCAAACATATCGCGCCCCTTATGGTTACATACCTACCTAATTGATATCAGGCATTCACCAAGTGTTATTTGAACATATGGTTATCATTACTGTAACCCACATAATAAGTTATGAAAAATAGTTATTTTTAGTAATTAATCATGACCTTTGGCTACAAACCAATATCATACTACTTCTATCATTTAACTTGGGTCCTTGGGTCCTACGTGTTCAAAGAAAGTCACTTAAAGTTTCCTTCCTGCTTCTGGAGAGCTCACCGAGCGCTAAGTTTGTTACAAACTTGCCAAACACAACTTCCTAAATTGACAATCAGCACCTCCATTCTTGTTCAAACTTACCCACACCGTCAATATATAGCTAGTCCATCTTAATCCGCGCCCTGCTGTGGTCTCCAGCCGAACGCGCCCCGCTGGGGGGAGGGGGGGCAGATTCTGCCCCCTCGTTATATTCCAAACCAATAACCACAGCGAGACGCACAAGGCGGCAATCGAAAGCTCTCAATGATACACATCCAAAGCATACGCGATATTTTCCAAATAAGTTCACATCTCAGATCAGTCAGGTAAAAGGTCAAAACTGAGATATTTTAAGTTTTGGGTCATATTTTCTATAAATATTGAAACTATTTTTGCACAAAGTGCTCTCAAAGGTAAAATCAATCTGCCGCAATAAGCAGAAGTGAAATTGTAAGCAAAAGTCAAGGTCAAGAACGGGTCACAAGAGGTCACTGTTGGCAAGAGGTCTATGAAAGTCATGCGACACATGTTTTATGGGTTGCTTTACACGCATAATTTTAAGAAGAGCTATTTTTACAACCTTACTCCATACAAGGCCAAAGTCAGGGCATATAAGGTCAAATCGTGAAACTAAATAATCTGAATAAAAACATTCGTATAGTCCAGTTTTTTCTCAGAAATACAGCTGTGGTATTTATTTGTCTATATCTGGTCAATAAAAGTAAGCAAATACGTCGTAAGATACTTATACATGGGAGTGATAAGTCAGTCAAAAATAAAGATCTTGTTTTAAAACTTTGTTTGGGTATAGCCCATACTTTGTATTCACACATATTCCTTTTTTCTCGATATTTTGAGAAAAAATCGGTTTTGTAACATTTTGTATTATTTTTAAGGGTCAAAAACTCAAAATTTTGCAAATATAAGACTGACATGTTAAAGACAATGTCATTTTCTACTCTTTGTTGCTTTTCGTTAGTGATTTTCTGCAAACCTCCATCTTCTACGATTTTTCTTTAAAAAATCCACACAAAATGACATGACATGACGTCATTACATGCTCATTATTTCCCAAATTACTTCATCAATTTTATTGATTTTTTTTAGCAAATGTATAAAAGGTACTACAAGTTTAATGTTGATATCTGCTATGGTTTTTGAGTCATTGAGATCAAAAAAAAAGGAGCGGAACATGCCCCCCCCAGCGGGCGCATGTTAACATTAGTTTGTATTCCTTCCCTGACGTTTTGACGGAAGTCTCTAGTCTATTGTATCGACCCTTCTGTATTGAAGTCCAATCAACAGACCCAACATCGCAGTATGCCCTTGAGACTGCTCAAGACTCCGGAATCAGACTTACTATCAGGTTACCGAGCTGAACAATATCTGAAACCTCACATGGGATGTTTCAGAGTGGCTTTTTGAGGTTTGAGGTTTTCGAGGTGATGTTTCAAGGCGCGAGTCGCTGCAGCGACTCGCTCCAGCCATGGTCTGTGGTGTCTGAGTACTGGACTCAGGTCACATCCCCCTGCGCTCCTGACAGCCCAGACGACGCTCCTGGCTCCTGACACAACTGGCCAGCCACGCTCCTCGCTCCTGACCCGGCCGACGCTCCTGGCTCCTGACACGGCCCACGCTCCTGACAGAGCCCCAGCCCCGGGAGTAGCACTCTTGGCTCCTGACACAGCCGCGGCCCACGCTCCAGGCTCCTGACATAGCCCCCCAGTCCGCAGGGCCGGACCGCAGTAGTCGGGCTGTCCGCCACAGACTATTGCCCTATGTTGTCACTATCTGGGCTGTAGATAAATCGGCCGGTGGTGAGTTCAGGCCGGCGCTGTTACTCTATCGCCGCTGTCAGCACAATTATTGGCGCAGTCTCCTGCGGCTGAACTGGCGCCGCCAAAATTATCTCCTTTTCCCGAGCAGCGTTGTTAGAGTTGAAATGAGAAGCGACATTCACAGAGCACACTGGTGGCACAAAAACATTCAGCGGCGTTAGGCTGAATTGACACTGGCAGGTACAGATGCATTTATTTGACATGCCTTAACATGCCAAACGCAATGAAATTAAATTCGCGCTCAAATTTAAAGAAGTGTTTTTAAACTATAATGATGTAGATTTGTATCAAATGTTTGGCTGGGCTGGACATTCATTAGAGGATGCTTTTATCAAATAAAAACGTTATCAAGTACCACTTTTGAACAAATGCTCAACGAGTTCACCAATGACTTACAAATTATCTGGCACCCCCCCCTCTCTTTGTCGACCGCCATTGACGTCAGGCAATAACAACACACCAATGACAATCTGCTGTTGACTGATATTTCCTCTTAATGAGGGAGAAGGTAAGTTTCACGTCGATGGCATAATTTATCGCTTTTGTGAATATTCGTCATTGTGTGAAGCTTCAGTGAATGGTGTGTTAATGGCAACTTTGGCTAGCCGAATTTTTGGCTCCGGTTAGTTGTTAAGAGCTGGAGCGTGCTTCGTGACAAGACTATGCTGACTATGCTAGACTATCCAGCTCAGTTTATGGACGGAATTGAGTGGCAAAAGTTTGATGTGCTCGAATGATTTATACGGTCCAGCCAGTCCACTGATGCCACAGCATATTTGCATAGCGAAACCTCACCCAGGATCACCACGCTTGGGGTGAGTTGATCGAGAACAATGCGATCCACGAGATTAACCAAATTAACAGACAAATTAAACCTCGCCCGGGTATGGGGTGGATGCCACCCTCTTCTTTTTTTTCTAAAAAATAACTCACGTAGATATCGACCGATCGCAATGAAACATTCAGTACCCTACTGTTAAACAATTTGACACATACTCTAAAAATTTAGAACTTCCAACTTTTAAGACCCGTGACCAATGACCTGTTTATCAAGGTCATGTCAAACGCAACTGGCGTCACGTAGTATCGATTCTTGTTACATGTGCAGTTTCCGAGTGTTTGTTGTTCACGAGCCATATGCACAGCGTTTCAAGGGTGACAGTTGTCTGCTTCCGCTGAGATTGTGACTTCGACTGACCTTTTCTGAGGTAAACCAAGGGGCACTGACCTCCGATGACATCAGATTACTTGTTGTTTTGCTTCTGGCCGAATCTGATGGACTTTGTGACGCTTGGATTTCAAATTTGGCATGTTATTAAGCCACACTAAGATTTTACGTCCCATTTTGACTCGATTCACAATTTCAATTTTCACACATTTACGAATGTGATGACATTTGGTCATTTGACATAACCTCAGAGGTCACCTAATGGACCCAGGACCTTAAAAACCAGATATAAATGGCTTCCTCTTGTTCAAGCAACACTTCGTAATTTTATCGAGGCTCTAGCGTTAATTAGGGTCATTAAGCCAAGGGGTTGTCGTACCCACCCACCCCCCCCCCCCTATCGGACACGCAGAGCATTGCGACATCTTAACCCTCGACCTACCCGGGCGAGGGTTACCTAAAGATGTCGCAACCATTACCAAATGCAAACGTTCTACAACAGCTTTCCGCAGACAATCGTCATTATTTACACCTCATCGACTCGGGAGATTCCGAGGATGGCCGGACGTTTTCCCCGTTCACGTTCTGCCGAGCGATTTGACGTGACCCATTGCGGGGCAGCACTTTTCATCGGTCATGGCGCACTAAGTCAGACGTCGCGAGCCTTCTGGCAGAATGGCTCCCTTATCGAATCTCGCCGCCGGTCGTGTGGCGACCAATAAGCCGCCGAGTCAGGTCGGCTGCGCCACAGACCGTCACCAGCGGCGCGGTCAGCCCCAGTGGTCGCCGTCTCCAGGGTAGCCGGGGGAGTGGCACCGCTGTCTCGCGCTGTCTCGAGATTGTTGCCGCCGCCGACAGATTGACCCACTCCCGGCGCCAGTGCGTTTTTGCCGCCGGCCTCCTCTGCGGTAAGACAGCGTGAAATCGCGCCGTCCGCCCCCGTCCATCTCAGTGGAGGCATTCATCAGCTCTGTGGAGGCGGAGTGGCCGGCCCGGCGCCGCGCCGCCGCCTCCACCCGAGCGATGTCACGTCAGAGGCCGTCCCTGCAGCATGGCTGGCTAAAGTGATCCGAGGCCTGTTCGTTCACGGACCCTGCCGTTGACTGCGGTTCGGCGGTCAGCAGTGGTCGGCAGTCGGGGGTAACTAAAAGTGGGGAGGGGCGAAAGGTACGACGTCACACGCCTGCGGTTGACTGCGGTTCCGGTGGTTGGCACGATTCAACCGCCGAACCGCAGGATGAGATGTCACGTGAAATGGCGCGTCGCGGCATTCAGAGTTCAAGAGACGCCTGCTTGTGGTGACGCATGAGGAAAGGGGCGGGCTCTTAGAGCCTGCTGATAACCACCGAACCGCAGGTGGTCGTAAGCAGACCCCAGGAGCTGGTCTTGGAAATGTTTACGTCACAGGCTCGGCTGCGGTACGATTTATGCAACAGGTGACGTCACAGGGGCGTGGACTGTGACGCGACATACTTAGGTAACATGTGGCACCATTGTTATGCCAACCTATTACTTGTACCACATGTCTGTGGTGTGATAGTAATAGACCCAACCTTATACAACCTGTTGTAATAAGTTGTAACCACCAACCGTGGCACACCGACAGCGTCCATGTCGGCAGGTATTACAAAACAAATCTGTTTTTTTACGAAGCTGGACGTAACCAAGCAATTATTTAAAAATCGTGATCGCTAAGTACTGACATAATATAACAGTTGTATAGCGTTACATGGACAATAAATACCGATATTTGTATTGCTTTCCTCTATACCGAAGACATGGTTGATCGGCTGGTCATCTGGAATGCGGGCGCCGTTAGATCCTCTGTGACTGATGAGAGGCTTAAAGCGGTGCAGTGAAGTGAATCTGCGCAGAATGGATGGAGCAAAAACTACCTAAATACCAGCAACGGCGAAGGACTAAAGTGGCCGAACTTGTTCTTCCAAAACAACAGCAAAGCTAAGACGCCGCTTCAGCAGTTCTTCCACGCAGTTTGAGTGGCTGCTTCCGTCAGTACTCCAAAGAAACGGAGACCCCTTCTCCACCACGCAGCTGTGTCGAATACAAACTTGCATTGCTATTTCTTCGACGTTCATACGAGCATTGATGCTCGTTTTGCAATAGAAGTTAAATGGCGGCACATGACAATGCTGAGGCAATTATCAAGCTGGCAGGCGCATTCAGCCTCCTAATGGCTGGAATGTCCAGTTCTCTACTGCCTACTGGCAGCAGAACTCTGCTCAGTCCTCTACTGGCAGGAGTGTCTGACATTCTCCAGCCCGAGAATATCCATTATCCAGCCCTCTGCTGGTGCTCGCTGCGGCCGCGGCCGCGTGTTGTGTTCTCGAATTAACGGCCGCATCGATTTCGGGTAATTGAGCGGCATCATTTCAATCAGCTGTGCGGCAGTGAGCTCAGCGATTGGCCGACAGTAGGACAGCGGGACAGCGGACATGACAGCGGGACAGCGGACAGGACAGCAGGACAGCGGGACAGCGGACAGGACAGTGGGACAGCGGACAAGACAGCGGACAGGACAGCGGACAGGACAGCGGGACAGCGGACAGGACAGCGGGACAGCGGACATGACAGCAGGACAGCGGACAGGACAGCGGACAGGACAGCGGACAGGACAGCGGACAGTATAGCGGACAGGACAGCGGACAGGACAGCGGACAGGACAGCCGACAGGACAGCCGACATGACAGCAGGACAGGACAGCAGGACAGGACAGCAGGACAGGACAGCAGGACAGGACAGCAGGACAGGACAGCAGGGACAGGACAGGCAGTACAGGACAGCAGACAGGACAGCGACAGGACAGCAGACAAAACAGCAGAGCAGGACAGAAACCAGGAACAGCAGGACGACAGCAGGACAGGGACAGCAGGTCAGGACAGCAGAACAGGACAGCAGACAGACGACAGGACATCGAAGCAGGACAGTACAGCAGGACAGGACAAGCAGGACAGGACAGCAGGACAGGACAGCAGGACAGGACAGCAGGAACAGGACAGCAGGACAGACAGCAGACAGGACCAAGCAGGACAGACAGCAGGGAAACAGGACAGCCAGGGACAGGACACAGGACAAGGACAAGCAGGAACCAGGACCACAGGACAGGACAGCAGGGACAAGGACAGCAGGACAGGACAGCAGGACAGGACAGCAGGACAGGACAGCAGGACAGGACAGCAGGACAGAACAGCAGGACAGGACAGCAGGACAGGACAGCAAGACAGGACAGCAGGACAGGACAGCAGGACAGGACAGCAGGACAGGACAGTAAGTCAGGACAGCAGGACAGTGGACAGGACAGCGGGACAGCGGACATAACAGCAGGACAGCGGGACAGCACACGACGCGACACACAATCATTGACCGAGCTATAGAGCACGAGGGTCGCTCGCTCGGCTGGACGCCAGAATTACCGCGGCCCGTGGCTGTGGCCGTCGGTACATGTAATCAATATGTCGTGTAAGGAATCTCCAGCTGGAAAATTACAATTGTCATTTTCAATGATACCGTTAACGGTATCATTGCGTTAACGATAAGGACGTTATGTTTAAAGGGCTCCAGAGCTGACCTCAAGTTCCATCAAATTGTCTAAGTCCCGAAGGCAAACTTGGACAATTTATTACATTGATGTCTTAACTTGATGCCAAACTTCGAACCCGAGAGAAATGAAGAAGATTGCCAATTGTTCATCAATGCCAAACAAAGCGAACTGGAAGCAGTGACCGGTTCAATCCCAGCAAAGATACCAAAACGACGTGCGTTCGGTGAAGTGCAGCAGCCGAGAGCTTCCGAATTTGTCACACGGCTTTATCGGACACAATGAGTGAGCGAGTTGGCCGATAGCGACACGCGCTAACGGATCGGAATGATCAAGAGGACGACTGGACCGTTTGCGCGCCGGTCACAACCGCGCCTCAGAGCGTGTTCCATTACTCGCTCCAGTGCAGCGCGAGTAACACGGAGCAGCATGACAAATGGCACGTGCAAAGTGGGACAGAAGCTGGGTTAGTGTTGTGGGTAGCCTTTCCGACGTGTACTACATGTAAAATATAAGGTTCTCCATCTTGATAATTGTGTAATGGTATAAGCCAGTTACGATAGGATATCCAGTTATCTGGTGCATTATTTAAACGGCTGAACAGGGATCTATGATGCAGAGGAATCGTCAGGCATTATCATGATTATTGAAAACTGGAATATTTGGCAGCATAATTATTGAAGTGGGTGTTCATTTACTCAAACCTTTTCACATAAAAGGTGTTGGCATCATATGAATGAGTGGTTATTTTCTACACACAACAATTGCTGCTTTTCAGCTGCAAAATGGTTTAAACGCATTATTTTATACTATGGGTTTTGAATCATTTCTTGAAAGACATGATGAGCAAACTTGTATAATTTCAATATTTATGACCATATATGTTGACATTTGAATGCTCTGATGCGTTACACGCTCACTTAACGGCTCCTTAAAATTGAGGTTCATGTTCACTTAGCGACTCCAGAATAAAAGCAGAGACTGCTCTTTTTCTATGCAATGTGTTGATTCACACACTCAGCTGGAGAGAAAGGGATGCACAGAGCATGAGGATAAATATAGCTGCGCAAAGAGTAATGAAAAAACAGTACAACAGTACAGTATGGTATTGTAAGGAATAAATTGCTCATAATCAGGAGGGGCTTTTGCGAAAGTTAATGAACCAAAAACAAATATATTCAACTTCTAATCTCAGATGTTGTTCCAAGTCACCAATACTTGTGTAATACAGTCGTGTCTTCACTTTATTACTATTATATTATTTCCATAGGCGTAGGAGCCTATGGGCCAGGGGGGGGGGGCAACTGCCCCCCCAACATTTTCGGATTTTAACATTACGCCTATAGACGTTGCATGGAAAGAATCGACTTCAAAATGCATTTTGCCCCCCCCCCCAACTTCAAATGAGTTCCTACGCCCCTGATTATTTCAGTTCAAAGTTATGCTTGGCATGCCAGTCATACACCTACTCAGCACATATCCGCTGCTTGGAATCGATTAACACCACAAAAGAGACTGAAATAATTAATTCCATCCACCCGTACTATGCTTTAGGAGTTAAATTCTGCCAGTCCGACCTTGCCACACCTCAGCGAAAGAAGCGTCAGAAAATTCAGCAGCCACATCTCAAGAAGCATAAACTTTTACATAATTCAAACTTATCAGTGTTTGTAGTGGTGCTCGACCTTGTCACTTTGTAAGGGAACGTTAAAAGATGAAATTTTCCTTTGTGTCGAAAAGGAAAACATATGTTAAGATCTGTTATAGATCAAATGCACTTCCATTGAACTGTTTGCTCCTATACCATGATCATATAATATAATGATCGTGCAATCATAAATTAAATTATGTGCATATTCGCCAGTTCAAAAGCCACCGCCTTGGATTGCGTGAGTCCTTGCGTCGCAGCGATGGGACCGTGACACGCACCCCGCCCCCCAGGTGCGTCACCACCGAGCCTTGACACCACGTGACGTCATGTGACGCACGATAACCGCGTTTGGCCCGGGCGCCACCGTACTCAATCTCAGACAATTGCGTTAGTGCCTCCCGAAATTAGATTACGCCGTCCGGCAGGCCACTTTGTTAAGATGCAGATGAGAACAGCGCTGGCTGCGGGGGTGTCAGGGAGATGCTGCTTCGGAGACTGATGGTCTCTCGGGGGGGGGGGGGGCAGCTAAACAGCAGATGGTTCTGATCGGAGAGTCGAATGGAGGTACGTCAGGGGGCTCATGACATACATATACCTGTTGTTTTACTTTATCTTTCATGATTTTTTGTTCAGTATATTTTATATATTTTTCCCAACATATTTTCGAAAACGGCACCAATGCTGCATTTATGCCGGTTGATAACAAAAATTACAGTGCACGGTAATTAATATATCTACAGATGCAGTGAGATGCTTCTTAAGAAAAAGTTCGTGCAATACGTACATTTATTTAATCATAACTTCTATTAAGTATTTACTAAATGTATGTCATACTCTCGACCAAGCCAAATATGTATTTACCCTAGAAACTTGTACCCGATTATATGAGATCGCTTTGTCAGTCGCTGCGACTAAGCTGATGACTGATAGCAGCCTACCACAGGAACAGTACCTATTCTTCTGTATGCCGAACCGAAAAAAGCAATGTATGCTGAACATGATCATTTCACAATTGAGCACTTCAGCTTCGTAAATAGGAAGTTTCCTCCGCGCTGCTTAGTGCGCATTCAGTCCGACTGACAAGGACAGAACAAAGCTGTCTCACTCAAGACTGCCCTATGCCATTTTAGTCACTAAATTGGTTGTGAATGTGCAAGCAAAATATATTCAATTCATTCCTGCTTTAGGTAACTGCAAAGCGGCTTTAAGAACCCCAGAGCACGCCCTAAATGTGTCGCCGTCGACGTCCCGCAGCGGGGCGGGACGCGCCAGCCGGCGACATGTGTATCAACAAGTGAGCGTCTCACTGTTCACTGACCATGTCCTGCGTCCGCCCGGGAGGACCCTCGTGCACCGGCGGGACCGTGACGTCACCAGGGCCTGCTGACGTCACCGGGGCAGTCAGTGCGGTACTCACAGGCTCTGCTGCAGGAAGTTGGAGACGGCCAGTTTGCGCATCATGACTGGTGTGTGCGGGGCACGGAAGTCGTCTGACCGTCAGCGGAGCGGGGCCGACCGACGCCACCGGCGCGCACCGCCCGGCACCACCGCCCGCCAGCACCGCCCGCCCAGCCGGCACCGACCGACCCGCCGCCGCCGACGGAGAGACGCCGGCCACCACGGACGACAGGACTTAGTTAACGAGGCTCAAGGAAACGTGCTCTATCCACAATGGTACATCATCTTTAGCCACGGCGCTTTTCTGGGATTCCCAGCTCAGAGTTGCGTTTTTCATGCAGAATGATTGGAAGTGCAAGCTAGAGACTTTCCGAAAAAATAAGTTATATACCACCGATACATTGTGCACTGCTGAATACTCGCTATCACTTAGCTCTTACAAAAATAACACTACTCACAGTAGCCAGGTTCCACTTACGATGCACAGAGTCGACCAGAGTTGACGAGCCACCAGCAGATAATGCCCTACAGTACCTACCATGAGCCAGCTGTCTGGCGGCACAGTATACCAGCCGGGCGCGACTTCTGGCCGTGTTCGGCGGTGCAGCCTACTGCTCCAGTGTGGGATCTGACCGTGTTCGGGACCGCAGCCCACCGTGCAGTGGGGATAGGAAGACGTGGTTGGACTGATGACATATGATGGGATAGGATAGATAAGCTGATGTTTTATTTATCAGAATAGCCACCTCGAGAGGGAAGCGACTGAGCTGAGGTGGAAGACACAAGGGCGTGGGAATAGGTCAGGAGTAACCATTGGAGGATAGTCTCCAGTTGTCACATTTTGTTATGAAATATATATATTTTGTTAAAGGGACATCCCACCTTTCTGAAAATTGTCAAATATACGCCGGATGTAGTGACAAATATGAAGTAAGTGCTACTTAAAACAATTACGATTTTCCTTTATCGAAAACGTTACTTAACTTTATATAAATTATGTTTAAATTTGGGTTATGACGTCATTTATTAGCAATAGAGAAAACCTTTAAGCTGCCGAATGATATGGCACAATAAATCCAGACACTTCTTGCGACTTTAATGCAAACAAGTATTTTCTTACCACGGGTTTTGAAAATAAGCGCTTTTGATAAAAAAAAATCACAATAGGTATGATTATAAAATATATTTATAGGGAAATAGAGACCTGTTAATGAATGCAATAGGATGATCATAGAAAATCAAAACAAGCCAGAACCGGCAGAACCTCCAAGGTTTATCTCTTAGCAGGTACACACAGCTCTGACGAGAGATGTCATCAAAACAAAACTACCAAATATGGATGGGCTTTACTAAGAACAAAATTTAAAAATCAAACTTCAAATTCTCTCAGACCAGATAAATGTGTTTCTTTAAAATGCTCCCTACCTTGATTTAACTACATAGCCACTAACTCGGCTATCTCAACTCAAACTAAAGTTAATGTAAAAAATATGTCCCTTTATATGGGAAAAGATGATGAAGCAAACCGCACTTTAATATGATAACTCAAATCCGAGAATGAATGTTGCGCGGAGGATTGGGTGTCTCTCAAAACTAAACGAAAGTTTTACCATCCCCCCTCTCACCTCTCAGCTCCAACATATCAAACTTTTGGGAACTAAGCTAGCCCACCTTTCACTAAGCTAACCCACCTTTCAGGAACTAAGCTAATCCACCTTTCAAGAACTAAGCTATGGGCTTATAGTCAAGACTAAAACTGCGATCACCCCGGTGGTGGGAGAAGCCGACACACACTCCAATCATCACCGCCAGGGGATCAATCCGACACATACTCCGACCACCGCCAGGGGACCAGGCCGATAGGCACCTCAATCACCATCGGTGGGGGAGGGATGACAGACACACCGACTTCTCCCGAAAAAAACAGGAACTCGTCTAAAATGTTAACTTCGGGGGTGGGGGGCAAAAACCCCAGTCACAAATCCAGTCCTCCAGTCGAGCTGAAATTCGGTCACGGGGGGGGGGGGGCAGCTCGACCGGAGCCTGCAGTCCGCAATGAATGCTTGACGCTTTTAAGGTCTAGAGCCGCCAACAATCATCTAATTCAAACTGTATTCAAAAAAGCAAAGCAAAATTTAACGTTTCAATTGATGCAATGAAAATATAGATCGATAGTCTGCAGTGGCCAAGCTGCTTTAATTGACATCAATTATGTTTAAAGATACTAGCTAGTGATATCGAGTATCGGCAGATACGCTCCAGTCGCCAAGAGCCACACGAATGACAAATGTTGCCTCTGGCAGTTTCATAGATCTGAACTAAGATGATAATGACAGATGATAGATTTTATATGATAAAGTGACAGACGGTTAAATCAGTGGTTCCCAGCCTTTCCGACACAATTACCCTTTTTCAGCAGTCAGAGGAGGCCATTACCCCACCATTCAAAATTTATACCGATTTATCAAAAATAACATTAATTGTTTCCCAATGTATTAATTGCACCTGTTTACACACTTTCATCGGAGCGTCGCTACTTGCAATACAAATGAAAACCGATATCGCAGTCACACGTATTTATTCCCTTTTCTTCAACAATATCTTCCTTTTTCCGCGCAGCGCGTGCCGGAAATCCGATGGTGGGCTAATTATTGCTGCTTAGCTGCTCTGCAGGCACGTAGCAAGGATTTCGTCCAGGGGGGGGGGGCACCTCAAAAGAGCTCTTCCCGAGCGTTGAAAGGTCTTCCCAAAAAATGGATAGGAAAAACTTAACTGATTTCGGCCACTTTATTTTGTGATGCACATTTTTTCTTCTTAAACTTTTGATGAGCTGGATTGGACCAGGACCCTCAGGACCCTCAGAGAGGCCCATGAACCAGGCACTTAGCTAGGATTTCGTCCGGGGGTGGCGCCTCACAAGGTTCTCTACCAGACACGTAGCCAGGATTTTGCCCACGGGGGAGGGGCGCCTCGAGAGGGCCTATTCCCGAGCGTTAAAAGGGTCCGTAGAACGAACGAAAGGGCCTGCTCCTCTCCGTACTGGTGCGGAGCCCATTTGGCATGTTCAATGTTCATGGGCCCTTCTGACCCACCCAAGGGGCTCTTTCGGTCTGAGGTCAAGGGGCCCTTCTGACCTACACAGGGGACCCTTTGAACTGATCTCAGGGGACCCTCTGGTTCTGGCTAGGGGCCTTTCCAGCCTGCCTCAGGGGCCCTTTTCGACCTGGTAAGGAACTGCGCTGGCTGCTGTTTCGCCCTACCTGACACGCTCAGGGGCCCCTACAACCTTCCCAGGGGCCCTTCTCAGGGGCCCCTCCGACCTGCCCAGAGACCCCTTCTACCTGTCCATGGGCCTCTACGACCAGCCCAGGGGCCCTCTGTGCTGACTAGGGACCCATTCGACGTGTTCAGGGGGCCCTCTGACCCTGCTCAGGGGCCCTTTCGGCTTGTCCAGGGAGAACCTCTGGACATGCACAGGGCTCCTTGTGAACGTCCAAAGGGACCCTCTGGTTCTTTCAGAGAGAGCCCTGGCTGGCCACTAACAGGGCTAACCTCTGAAAGTGCTCTAAAACCTCAAAGACCAGGCTTCGCGTGGTCTTCGACCAATGATACCGCGATTCGGGCGGTCTCGTCGGCCCTTTTCAGCGCGCGCAGCGTCCAGGGGAGGGGGCCGTCTCCCCCCCCCCTCCATTGGCTACGTGCCTGGTGCTCTGCATGCCATTTTAATCAGACAGGTTTCCGTGTTGAAGCGTTAAGTGAAAGGAACGCGTAAGAAATAGGTGCGTTCTGTGCGGGCGTGATATAGCCGTCTTCCGATGGAATTATTTTGCAGCGAAATGTTTTAAACATCTTAGATATTTTGAATGTTTTGGAATGAAAGTTTTAGATACCGATATATTCCAGAAAAAATAAGTTACTGAATTAGGATATTATCTTATTCAAGAGTTATGGAGAATTAAATGAGCTCAATACAAGAGATTTTGATACAAAATTGTCCGTTTTCTAAGATATATGCGTCTAAGTCCATTTGTTTAATGAAGCATAACCGCCATATTAGTTACTCAATCTGGCAGCGTCATGGATTTACAGGGTCTGCCTTTGCATGGCGCATAAATGCGCTAGGAAACGATTCGCTGGGAGGGCGAGTCCATTATGAGCAGTAGGGAGGTCGCTCTTTGGAGCAGACCAATTGCGTGCCGAGATTAAAATTGTTTCAAGATGTACTGAAAAGGTCAGTAGTGAAGATGCTGGCATCACAACTAACCGTATACATAACTATCTTGCAATAACCACCACCACAATTTTTAACATACCTATAGTCCTATATTTCTTACCAACATATTACAACAATTCTGAGAGACATTTCAAGACAAAAATCAGTTGCAAAAGTGCGTAGATCTGAGGTGGCAAAACTGCTGTTTGAGGTTAATCATGATGATGTGTAACAAATAACCGGTAACCCTCATAAAAGTAGGAGAAAAATCAAATTATGTCCGAAATTATATTGTTGAATATTCGCTATTGCAGCTTCGTCGAGCAATGAACATTATGAAAACCAAAATATATCAAGGCACAGATTGCAGAAAAACAATCACCTGCTTCAACATAGGCCACCGACGTTTTCCTAACCCGCAGAGATATACATCTATACAATTAGCATCCATATACATCATACATACCCATCTACATATGCATACATGGTATCATGATACGATATAGAATGAACAATGCAATGCATAACAATATATACATACTTATATTACATGCATACACATACCTAGACTCACATATATTTATATATATACCAAAATGACAGCTAACTAAAATCCCTCTGCTCATGAATATATCGAATAATCATTATTAAAACACATACTTCGACTTGCGTTATCTCTCAGAATCATCAGAGGATGACGCAAGTGAAATATACAAATGCAAGTCCTAAAGTACACTAAGATATAAACACGAGTAAATGTAGCCTTTCAATAATTAATGCCTGCATATATCACACTAATAACATATACACATTATCTCAACACAAACATACATATTACACAGATAGCGAAATACAGTATATTTACTACATATACATACACATGCATGCACTAAACAATACAACATGACATCTGTTAGTTATCATCATATCATGCACACATATACAATAATTTTTTCACACACGCCAAAATAGCCTATGAACAACATGCAGCAGTAGAGCGATACATATCAGCACGGGCTTGCAATGCAAGGTAGGTACACTTGAGGTACTAATATATTATATATAATATATATATTATATACATATATATCTATACATATAATATACTACATATTACATATAACATATACATATATATATACAATCATATTAATTATACATATATATATATACATATATATATATATTATTCATATATATATACATATATCATACTATCAATACATACATATTACATACATATACATACAATATCATAGAATATTATATTACTTATATACATAATTATATATATATATTTATTAATATAACAATAAGATATATTATATTATCTAGGGCTTAGAGGGCTTGGGCCTGCGTCACAGCTATTCAAGTTCAGAGTCCAAATAATAAAAGTAAATGCGGATCAGGTGGCTTGGTAAAGGGAGAAAACTGTTGGACATAGCGTATCAGGTCAGCCCATAGCTTCCCTCCCTGCCAGTGTGGAGGTCAGGTATTGCAACGGTTGCCCGAGGACTCTCAGGGAGATGTCCACCAAAAAAAAGTCATATTGCAGAATACGGCTGCTCGTTATGCCCAGAAGGTCAGACCTTCATTTTGGGAAAGTAGGCGCGCCGTCAGGAAAAGGTTTAATTGAACACCTCGGGACGCACGTAACGGGCGCATTGATACACCATTCGGCATTCATCAGAAACGATCATTCGGATACACCTTTGCGTCTCAAAATCTCAAATCTTGCATCCTCCTCTCGCTGCAGACGGCCCCGATAGGGAAAGATGAAAAGAATCTATGTACCATTCGAGACTGAAAACCCACCTTAAACACGCAGACCTCATCATGCCTGGACTCCGCATTACTTTTAGATTAATTTGGACTCTGACTTGATATTAGCTGGACGCAGCCCGCCCTCCTATTGCCATAGAGAGATATATATATTATTATATATATTATATATATATATATATATATTATATATATATATTATATTAATTTATATATACTTATATAATATATTATTATATATGTATTTATATGTATATATAATATGTATATATATGTATTGTTATATATGTATATATATATATATTTATTATAATATATATTATTATATATATTATATACCTCAAGTGTATCCTTACCTAGCATTTGCAGCCCTGCTTGATATGTATCGCTCTACGCTGCCAGGTTGTGCATAGGCTATTTGGCGGTGTGAAATATTTTTATTGTATATGTGTGCATTGTACTATGATAATTAACAGATGTATGTATATGTTTTAGTGCATGCATTGTGTATGTATATGTATGTTAAATATATGTAGTAGATATATTGTTATATATGTATGTTTGTTGTTGAGATATGTGTATATGTTTTATATGTGTATATATATGAACGCTAATATGAATAGGGCTACATTTACTCGTGTTAATCTATTTGTACTGTAGGACTTGCATTTGTCTATTTCGACTTGCGTGTCATCCTTACTGTGATTTGAAGATAACCGCAAGTCGGAAGTATGTGTTAATTTTTAATCATTGATTTTTATATCGGATATCATCATGAGCAGAGGATTTTAGGTAGCTGTTATTTTGTGTTTATTATTATATATATATGTATGGTCCTAAGTGTATGTGTATGCATAGTAAATGTTATGTATATATTGTAATGCATTTGCATGGTTACATTATATATTATATTTTATACAGTTGCATATGTACTATGGGTATGTTATTGATATGGATTATATTGTATAGATGTTATCTGCTGCGGGTTAAGGAAAACGTCGGTGGCTATATTGGAATGTGTCGATTGTTTTTCGGCACTGTGCCTTGATATTATTTTGTTTTCAATAATTGGTTCTGCTGACGAAGCTGCAATAGCGAAATATTCCACAATATAATTTGGACATAATTTATTTTTTATCCTTACATTATGAGGTTACCGGTTATTTTAACTATCATGTAAAAAGTTCGTAGTTAGGAATGGATAAGTATACTAAGACGTTGATACTAAACATTTCAAAAATCTTAAGATGTTTTTAAACATTTGCGCAAAATAAATCCATTCTTTGAAAACGGCTATTGTCTTAGTATGTTTTTGCCCAGGGCTACATCAAAGCTAGTCTTAGCCCGTATACCATCTTATGGTCACACTTCGAGCGCCTTCGTCATACCGGAGCTCAAACACACCGCTGACAGGTGGGTAGAACGGATCACTCCTCACAGCAGCGTGGCCAACCATCAGACCTAACGCAGTACACACCTGCCCTAGACAACGCCAACCCAGCTCGCGCTCCGCTCCTTGCCCACGTTCCCGATCTTCCATCAAATATTGTCAGTTATATTTGTGGCTCCGTTACCCCAATGGGTCTTGATCCCCGTTTGGGAACCACTGCCTTGATTCAAGGTGATACTTATTACTCATAGACAACCGGATGGCAGGTCAGTTACACGACGGAGAGAGCAAATAGCGTTTAATATAAATAGGCATTTCTTTGTACCACTACTCTCTCGTCTCAAGCCTACGCGTCGATGCGAGACTACAGCCCAGCACGTCAAGCCTTACGCAACCAAAACTCGATACCAAATTAGCTTTGCTCAGCAAGAAGTTGTGAACACTCACTTAGCATACCGAATACTTGTTAACTCACATAGGCAAAATTATTCCAACGCTCAGGAAACGTGGACTAATTAATGGGTTAGAAGGTGGCTTACGAAAGTAGCATACATATGATATACGTATGGCAACGGATAGCACACTTATTCAATCATTTTACTTTCGTATGGTCTCTAGAATCATAACAACAAACCGGTTCCTATACTTAATAGGCCGGTCTGAGCACAAGTTATGCAGTTTTTGTTCAAGAGCAGTCGAAACTCTAAAGCACTTGTTTTGGTCATTAACTGTCCAAAACTTTGTGAGGAATTGATATGCAAAGTTTATGGGACATTTGATACTACCATGCATTTCGAAAAATACAAATTGCGTTTCCCTATCTTAGAAAATCTCCCCAGAATATAAATCCTTATTACGAGCGAGCGCAAAGCGCTCGCTCGTCTTTACGTGGTATATGGTAAAAATCTGATTGTGAGCGGCCCAACCCGACCCCACTCGTGGCGACGCTTTTGAGAAGCTCATCTATTTGCAACCGCACGTCCGATTGACAATTGACAAAGTCCGACAGACAATGACAATTTGAAACATTTCGCGCAAAATAATCCATCGTAAAAACGGCTAATACGACGGTCAATAACAACGATCCCGAGGCCTGGGATCTAGACTCTAGAGGGTCCCTGTAAAAGTCTCCCTCCGGGCCTCGTCTGAAGTGCGACAATGTTCAACAGACCACCGAGGTCTGATCCGAGAATTCAGAGAGCACCACTGTCTGAAGAGCAATACAAGTGTTCAACAGCACACCGACACAACTCTGTGGTCCGTCGGACACATGTTCAACAGCAGACCGACAACGCCAGGGGGAGTACACCGCCGGGTCAGTCTGCTGCTTCCCGATGGTCGATCCTGACGCGGTACACCCTGTGTTGGACGCCTAGACAACATCCGTGGCCGCTGCCGGCAGCAACCCAATTTACCACCGTCGGAATCCATTAGCGAAACGCCACACATCGGTAGTGAGTCATTTATTGTGCACCGAGAGATAGACGCGTCAGTCGGGTAAGAGCATCACTCCATGTCTGTAAAGGTCAGTCGGCACCTGGTGGCCGGGGTGCTCCGAGTAGCGGCTCACCGGAACAGGGCGGACAGGCACACCTGGGGACGCCGAGTAGCGACTCACCGGGACGGGGCGGACCGGCACACCTGGGCACAACCATAGCAGTATATATACACGCGCAGGAGCGACAGAGCCCGGACGGACAAGAGGGCAGCGCACATCAGCAGAGCACTATCACCGGACTCCGCTGTTCCTTTTTTGCGACTCAGTCTGCCACAGGCTGGTGACCGGGGACTCAGATGACCAGTGGCCACACAGGCCAGCTCTCTGCGGCCGATGTCAAGTGGCCATATCGAATTTCGCTCTGAGCGGAGAGCGCCTCGCTCTCTCCATTTGTCTGGGACAGCTCCATCGGCCGTCCGCGATCTGTAGCGGTCAAAACGCTGAGCACCGCCATCCGGCCGCCAGTGCGGCACTTATGACGCCCGATTGACTGGCGATGACTCCGGCGATATCCGGCCACACATCCGGCCACTGCACTGGTGACGTCATTACAGCCGCCGCGGACAAAGCATGTTGTTACGTCGTGACTGAAATGTCAAGGCAGGGTTTCGAGGAGATGAAAGTGTTGTTGCTTGCGCAAAACTAAGTGTGGTCTATGACTCACGTATGTACCATAAGTGCACGTGAAAATAGTTATCCATCAAAAATAATTAATTTCCTCTTTTCACAGTAGCTTAACAAATTATGCGATATATCCGTTCGAGAAGTTACACGTAGGATTTCTAATGAAGCAATGAGTTTGTTCGGTTGCAAATACCGAGCACAAGGTAGCACAATGAGTATCGTTCATCAATTACGTCACTCACAGATGGGACGAATTACTTTTAATGGTAATCGATTACACTTAAAAGAAGATGTTGCCAAGATAACGAGGCAATATTTGAAGGGCTAAATGTTCGCTTGAATAGTGTAACGTAATTTATGTACGCCTTTGCATGAGTAATATTTATCCTACCTATACAAGATATTCTAACGATCGTACACCACTGCCACACGTTTAAGGCATGAATATCATAATTAATATACATATACCTATCCGCAAAATGAACACTCGATTTGCGATGTTATAGCACAGAACAAATAGCTTAAAATGCGCAGGAGTGGGGTACCGCAAATGCCGTGACATTGTATCCAGTTTTATCGTGTTTGCTTGGTAAGACCTCAGCTCGTAAAATTTCAGTCTGGATATAACATGCAGCCAAGATCTGCAGAAGCTATAACACTCGTGACGTCAGCTATGCCACAGTTTCCACATATGTTGCATTCTGTCTTCGCTAACAATGACGGTCCACACACACACACACACACATACTCAACGGCGAGAGCGCAACAGCAAAATATCGACCACATGCTCGCCGATATTACATGGACTCTTATTATAAACGCCGCCAAGTCCACCCTCAACGTTTAAACGTAGCCTCGCCAGCACCAATATAGGACCCACAAATATAGGACTAAGATTGGACGGCAACGGCGGTCGTTCGCAAGCCGACCCACGGCTAACACATAACGTGCTATACATTCTAATGTGCTCCAGTCTAAAAATAACTCCATAGTCCCATGCTGCTATCATACAAGGCATGTTAACTAACACCACGGCCAGATACAGTGCTTCGTGTCAAGCCCTCTGTAATCAAGGAGCGCTACTCCGTAGCTGCCCGTCAGCACAAAAACAGTGTCCTGCCTCTGACGCGTTAGCTGGAGGAGGGCGGTGAGAAGGAGGGATCATCCCGCCCCCATCGCCACTCAGCAGCAGCCGGCACCTCAGCAGCATCCTGCGGCGGCAAACAAGGAGGGCGGCGTAGAGGAGGTTCCCCCTCACCCCAGCTATAAGACAACAGGCAGGGCGTGCGGGCACATCAGGGATCGCCGCCAGCCAGCCAACTGTGGTCGTCAGTGTGTCGCCCCGGCGGCAGGCTTGTTGATGGGGTGCTGCGTCAGATCAGTGTTACCCAGGGCGCTCCGAGTTACACTGGGTAGCTTATAGCAACCGTACACAAGCCATCCCGTCGTGTCGAGACAGAGTAGCTTTGTGAAAGCTGACGGCTCAGTAGCGCGAAAGAAAAGCCAAGGCTATCGAGGAGAGTGGTAACTTAGCGCAAAGCTCGAAAAGAATGTTAAGATGCCAGCAAAAAGTGATGAGATTTCCGAGCCGCCGGCACAAAAGTTTCCTCGGCGGTGTATCGGGTTAGCTTGCTGGACTGAGAGGACAATCTGATTAAGCTGGCGTAAAAACCTAATAAAGTCGTCGAAACAACCTAATTGAGTGGAAACGGTAGTTTGACTATACACTACGGCGGAGATCAACGGAATCCAACGATCCACCACAATGACTGCCTGGTAGCCGGGATGAGTTACTAGACCTGTTGTTCAGCAGGTCAGTACTGGGCAGATCATATCCGCAGCATCAACAGGTTTCAAGTCTCTGCTCCACGCAGTCGAAGGCTCCGATTCCCACCGGGTACAACTGGTAGGAATATGTTGCTGCTTACAGCTCAGGTCGTCTGCAGCGACAGACTGTTCTGGCCGGCCTAGGTAGGCCGAGGTACCGCTTCACCGGGACGGACGGCCGTGACCTCTGCAAGGGGTGCTGGCCGGCCTAGGCGGGCTGCGGTGCCGGGACGGACGGCCGTGGCCTCTGCCAGGGGTGCTGGCCGGCCTAGGCAGGCTGAGGTGCCGGATCACCGGGCCTCTGCCAGGGGTGCTGACCGTCCTAGGCGGGCTGCGGTGCCGCTGCCGCCGCTGCCTGTCTGGACGGACTGCGACTGGTGCGGCCGGCCGCCTTCTGCCTGCCCAGCAGCAGGTACCAGTCGACAGCGTCCAGGCCGTACTGGGAGCGGGCCTGCGTCACCGTCACCCTCTTCTGACTCAGCTCCTGACGCAGCGCCTTCACGTCCCGCTCCGCCTGCTTCCGCAGCTGTCGGTAGTACGGGGTCAGACGGGGTCAAACGGGGTCATACATGGTCAGATGGGGTCAGAAGGGGTTAGACGGGGGTCATACGGGGTCAGACGGGGTCAGACGGGGGTCAGACGGGGGTCAGACGGGGGTTAGACGGGGTCAGACATGGTCAGACATGGTCAGACGGGGTCAGACGGGTCAGTCGGGGCCAGACGGGGTTAGACGATTTCAGCGCCAAGTAAATGACAGAGGCAACTGGGTTTGGACAGTGAACAGAATGTTCGATAACATGTAAATTAACCGTCACAAAGAATGTTTAGGGCTGAGTGGTATTCACAGTTGTTAGCAAAATAGCAGGCATTGTATATGCAGTATATAATAACTATTTTATGAAAATAAAATGGAAATAAATTCGTCGCGAACAGCAATCAAGAGCTTATTCTACAGTAGCCGAGCGATTGATATGGTATCAAAGGTATATCTAACTCGAGTAACGCCTGGCCTACATCCTGTTTAAAGTAATATGTTCACCCGGGACGTCTTCAGTGCAGCCGTAACATAAGTTCAACATCAGCACAGTTCATGATTTGAAAACCAAAATCGGGTCTAATGAATTATTTGCAAAACGCTTGGGGAAACCAGCAATTTACTAATAATAGAACTTTGGAAAATACGCCGGCATTGAAGAGGGCTTGGGCTCATTTAATACGATCTAATTAAAGGGAATGTTTCACTCCTCTGAAAGTTGTCCAATGTACGCCGCTTGTGGTGCAAAATATGAAGTAATTTGGCTGCCGAACCACCGATTTCTGACATTTTGTTTTTCTCACAAACAGTGCTCAATTTCATGAAAAACTAAGTTTATATTTGGGCTGATGAGTCATTGATTGAAGGAATTTTTGGAAATAGAAAACTTCACGTTGCAAATATTTTTTTTTTTTTTTATGAATAGTGTATGGCTTAATGTATAGCCAAAACGTAAAAAACTCAACATGATAAAAAGGGTTGACACATCGGCTTTAAGCGGCTACCCTAATACACTTGGCCTTATTTGAGATGTAAAAACCAAACTCAAATTTACTTTCGATTAACTCTAGTGGGTGTTTTAACTTCTACAATACTAATTCAATGGATTCCAACAACTTGGCCATCTCAACTCAAATCTTATGTTAATGTGAAACATTCCCTTTAAGCTATTGGGAAGACTGGACCTGGAAGTGCTCGTCAAATATGCTATAAAAATAAATTCATATGAAAGTTAGTGGCGCTAAAAAAACAAGCTTTCCAAGAGGACATTCAAAACGGAGCGAAATCCTGTGCGTCTCGAACACCATAGTCTGCGTATTTTAGACACAGCACAAGACGTACTGAAATAATTATTCACTCTACCTTGATCTCTGTCTCCAGAATTTTCTCCATAGAGCGAACTCGACGCTGCCAATCCTCGATGTCTGATGACATACGCTTGCAGTTAATCTTCATTGTTAGCTGAAATGTGCAAATTTCATGTCATTGCATGAAAAGAGGGCGGCCATATTTATCAGCACAAGCAGTTACACAACCCTGTTGCATAGGACACTGCATGTAAGTTCCGCTAAATCCGAACAGACCGGGAGAGTGACATTGGAGCAGGAAGAAACTGGGAGAGTGGCATTGGAGCAGGACGAATATGTAAGGAGCTGGGCAAAGCACTGCTCAGAAACAACGGTAGCATGGAGAGAGATGTCAGTTTTCCAGAAGACGCAGCCTGGCAGGATACGACACATCTACCCAGGAGGCAGGTGGCATTGCAGTGCAGAACAGTTAAGGTTTGCCTACCGTTTAGTTAGACATAGTATCACATTGCCGACAGCCCCTTAGGCCCTCTCATGGCGGAGATACTGTACTGTACAGTAGGGCACAAGTATGAGTTGCAGGGTGTAGTTTCCTATTCAGTTGGCCCTTCACTCCCCACCTGAATACTTTGGCTTACAGCCCCCTCACCTCCCCCCCCGCGACCCTTGAACCCGAGGAAGTGTGTCAAATCCCTGTGAAGAAGTCCTCTAGTATTTTCATGGATTTATGATTGGTACATATATCAAAAACAATTTTTGCCCAGCTCACCCAGCCCCCCCTCCATAATATTATATATTATTATATATATTATTATAACGCTCATAAATTGTATTAATAATAGAGTTATTATATTATTATTATACTCTATTATATATAGATATTATAGCCTATAAAAATTTTGAAGAAAGTACGCCTCCCTGGTTGTGTGTTGCGTACCTTGCGTGACGGCCCCTCTTTGCCGGTGCCCTTGTGTCGCGTCTCCACTCTCTGCAGCAGCTTCTTGTGCAGTTTATCGATCTCTCGTCTCAGGGATGAACAGGTCTCCTCCAGAGGACCCGTCAGCTTCCTCTCTTGTAGGTACAGATCACGCCACTTCTGCATGTCCTGTGATGGAATAATGACAAAACAACGAGATCATTTGTCTAACTGGTTACCTCTTGAAATATGTTTTCCACGGCGTTACTTCGCTTATACTTCATCTAAATACTACACGGATTACTTTACTTATTTCTCCCAAGTTGTTTTGCTGGTTGATAGCTACCAAACTTATTAATTTGTTATCAGAAGAATATAGGGAGAATAATATCGTTCCCTTAAGCCCAAATAGTTTACCCCAAGTTCATATTTTTTTTCTCAATCAATCTTCAAGGTCTTCACAGAAAAGCGCACATCACGCGCCAATCACTGTAAATTCCGTGACTTATCTCCCAAATCCCACGAATATTTATTGTCTCCATGCAGTAGGTACCTACCTCATCTTTCTTTATGCTCAGCTGCTCCTGTAAACTCCGTGACAGGATGACTAGCTCATCTCGCTTCTGCTCGCTCTCTGCCCTCCTCTGCTTCACTGCCGCCAGTTTCTTGCGCAGATTGATAACTGGAAAGAGCCATCAGTCTTGTCACGGCTCCAGACATAATTCGATTGTCCTGATCAGATGAAACAGTGTGCCAATTTCCACCAACATAGCAGCTTCTTACGGATGGCAATGGCCAACTGCATAGCAAAGAAAGAGCATCTACCAGTCCACTGACGGCGACACAAACTCAGCTGAGGGCAGGTTTAAAAGCTGTTACAATATTGCGTAAAATATTGCGTAAACGTAAATTTACTTAAAAGTAGATCGTATGCTGTTAACTTCTGTATCATTGCATACTAGAAAGTGAAAGAACATTCGATACGAAGCTGATTCCAACCACTCTACATTTACTGACACAAGCCGAACGATATTATCAAGAAATGAAGGCAAACAACTTCGTATTTGTTGCTGATCTAAATAAACAAGAAAAACATCTCAGCTAACATAGTAGTTAGTGTCACATCCTAAGCATAATGATGATATTAGTCAGCTGGTGCTCATAAAGTGAACCATGCATGCATCAATCTCTCACCTTTGGTACATATTGTCCTTTATACACCAAAAACACCGCACATAAAGAAATTAAGTCCAAGCGTGTAAATCTCACAAATAAAAAATATTGTCACACTGAGGCGCATGCATGACAAGCACGTGCAGCACAAGATTACCAAGCAGCTTGAAACCCTTAGCTTTGGTGCATATGCCATCAAAATGAAATAATTTGTCAACACATTTGAAAAATGTATCGGCTGCCGTGAAAATAAAATATTAATTTGTACACGATATTTGTTCGTTCCTGCTTCCGGCGATATGCATAATACTAATCCAGCGTCCACTTGACTAGAAAGTTTTTCTTTCTTGATAATACACTGCACCACCACTGCAGCATCGGTTAAATTTACGTCAAACCGAAATGAGATCCTGTAATAGCGGAGACAGAAAAAAATGCAAGTATGGACGTTGAGATTATCTGCCGTTGCGCGGAAAGAAAATGCTGTGAAAGCTTTTCTTACAGCATTAGTCATCTGATAATCAAAGATGCCTCGAAACGTCAGCTATACAGATAGTGAATAATGCGTAACCACTCTCAAGTCTTTAAAAACTTGTTGAATTAGTTTCAATTAGCTCCGAATAACGCAGCTTGATTAGCACAATCATCAGTCATGTGCCTTGAAAATGCAACACGCATGCCAAACACACCGGCAAAAATATTATGTCACAAAACATCTTTGCACCCGAGTTTTCCACCACACTGTGTCAGGTGCACCCACAGTAACACTCCATGCCATCTCACGTTCGGAGTCAGAGTGTTCCGACTTCTCGTCCCGTTTGTCCGCTGCGGCCTTCTCTCGACCTTCACGCTTATTACGGCCCTCAGTCTTGTTCTTGTCATCCTCACGCCCTTCTTCCCGCAGACGGGAAGTATCACGCCCACCTTTTGATCTGTTCTTGGATTTATTCCTTTTATCGTTTCTCCTGCCTTTAGATTTATCTCTTTGTTTGGTCTTATTTTTTGCCTCCTGTCGTTCCCTGTCGGCGCGGGATCGCGACACCTCTGCCCCGTCGATGTCATCCCCGGCAGCTCTCTTTTCACGACGCTCTCGGGATGTGTCTCTAGACGCCCATTTCTTCGCGTCACCTGTCAACAGTTCGTCCGTCTTTTCTCGCTCTCCGTCCTTTGGGGAATCCCTGCGTGACCTATTGGAATCTGTGTTCGAATCTTTGGCACGACCATCTTTTCCTTTATCTCCGTCTGCGTGCGCGTCATTTTTAGACGTTCCCTGCTCACCTGCCCCAGTCAAGTCTGTTTCGCTGACCCAGCCTCCGTCCTTGGACGCCCGGGTGCCTTCACCTCTCAACCCTGCATGCAGTCTATTTTTGTCTTCATCTTCGAACTCTTCATCTGTACCACCTCCAGCGCCACCTCCACCTCCAGATGCCCCACTCTCTTCGCCAGCCGCAACTGCCTTGCTGCTGTCCTTCCCAGCTTCACCCACCCCGTCCCCGGCTCCCTCACCTGCCCCTTCCCCGCCTTCCGTCGCGCCCTCTGCAGCGTTGCTCCTCTCCGACTGCCTCCTGGAGCCGTGACCTCCGTCATCAAACTCCCCCGTCTGCACCAGCGAGCTGCTTGGCCGGGCGGTCCCCTTCGCACGGTAATCATCGCCAGAGTGGGTCACAAACTCAGACTGGTAGCTGGTATCCTTCTCAAACGGGTCTCTGTCCAGAAGCTCGGCGTCTTCTTGCTTCAGCTTGTCCGGCCGCTGGCCATCTTTCTTCACAAACTCAGTGAGGTAGCTGGTATCTTTCTCAAACTCATCTTTAGCCATCAGCTCGGCGTCAGAGCGTTTCATCTTCTCTGACCTCCCTCCCTCTTTCTTCTTGTACATCTCACTGTACTCGGTGCTGTACGGGTCATCTTCACTCTCAAAGCCGTTGAACCCCCCGAGCAACGCCCCCATCCGGTCCGGCTGAACGTGCTGCGACTTGCGCCGGCGCGGGATATAGTCCACAGGACTCTTGGGAGCATCTTCAACCCGGGGCGAGGCGGCTCTGGCCGACGGCGGACTGGCCGCCCCCGCCCCCGCCTCTGCCACATGGGCGGCCGCCTCTCTAATCTGCAGCGGCGGGAGCGGGGGCGGGCCCGGATTACCGGCCATGTTCTCCACCTCTGCCGGGTGTCGGATCACCATCACCTCAGTGATGGCGCCCCCGCTGGCCCGGCGGCGGCGACCCTCCAGCATCCGGCCGGGCCGTGCAGTCCGCCGCCGCGTCGCTACTGGGATCCGGGAGACACGGGGCCTCAGTGTGGCCGGTACACTGCTCCGCCGCCGCCGCCGCGGGTGGTCAGTCCCGGGTCTCTGGGGCCGCTCCATCCGCGCGTACTCCAGCAGAGCCCGCGGCGGCGCTGGAGGACGGGGAGGCAGCGTGACCGCAGCCGTCCGCTCGGAACTCATCTGTTGGCCGTCGGTCGCCAGCGGCGGCTGCGGGACGGCCGGCGTGGACGGGGCAGTGGCCACCAGCCGTCCGTTATCGATGAAGATCACTCCAGACGTGTCCGACTCGGGGGAGCGGCGTCCCTCGGCGATGGTGTGCCGCCGCGCCGCACTGCGCCTCGGTCGCCGAGCGCGCCGCTCCGCCACAGGACTGCCCCCCTCGTCGGAGGAACCCGGCGCGGGCCGCGCGTGCGGCGACCTGTGGCGCCGGCCGCGCGCCACCCGTCGCGTTCCCGGACGCTCGTGGTCGCCGTAGTCGTGCTCGCCCCGGTCATAGTCGCCCTGATAGCCGTGGTCGCTGTGCTGCGTCCGATAGTCGGGCCGGCGGTGACCGTGGCGGCTCAGCTCAGCGCGCTGATCGGTGAAGGAGACGTGCCGGCTGAAGTCGTGGTCGTACCGGTCGTCGTCTTGCTGGCTGCGGCCGTGCCCGGCGTGACTGTCGTACTCCTCCTCCTCGTGGCTGTCGTAGCTGGCCTGGTCACTGTGGTAGCGGGGTGAGGACGGCGCGGACACGGACGGTGAGCCGGCGCGGCGTCTCACCACGCCGTCCCAGCCGCCGGACTGCCGCTCGAGGGATGCAGCGTGCTCATACAGCTCCGGCTCAGACATGGCCGACAGGCGCGGAGACCAGTGGCGGTATTGTTCCCTCGCGTGCATCTCAGTCCAGGCGGCCGCCTCGCGGTCGATGCCAGCTGAAACACAGGCCCCAGTAAGAGGCACGCACCCTCTCACGCTCGTGCCATCCGTATGCATAGCCTGAAGCGGAGAGGACAGCAGTATGCAGCCGCGCGCGCCTCAGCCGCTCTGTTTAAGTACCGGCTCATTGGGCATGCAGTTTAAAGTGCGAGACGGTGCACTGAAACGGTCAGGGACTTGTCGGTGCTTGTAAGTCGACACGAATGATCCCAGGATGATCCCAGAGGAAGGAAGCTCGGCGTTTGAGTTTGAATATAGTGGAGCTCTTTTGTCTGAAGTCAGTGAATGTCGATACGAGGCCTCAGGGAGAAGAGGAGCAATATTGCTCTGGAAGGATTGGTGTAGAGGGAAGTGTAAATGAAATGAACCGAAAAGGATTCAATTATATATATATTATATTATATATATATATAAATTATATATATATATATATATATATATATTATAATATTGCGAGATGATACATTTGTAGAATTGTAGAATATTATGGATGAAAATGATCGTAACTCGTCAATATGTATATTTAATAAAACCAAGTCCAGTAATAAGCAAAACTTCGCATTACGCCATTATCAAGTTTGACTTGATAATGGCGTAATGCCGAAAGCTTGCTTGCTTATATTCCTGAACTTTTTTATTAAAATATAAATATTTGACATGGTTACGATCATTTTTCCATCCGTAATATCATATATATATATATATATATATATATATTATCCTTATATTGTCAGAGTCAATAATAGGAAGCGTCGTCAGTGAAATCCAATCAAGGTCCCGGATTATCATATGCGAATAAAGCACACGACCATCACATCTTCCATATCCCCCCAGCCGACTTAAAGAGATAGTGCCACCTCGCGGGTCAATATATAGTTTTTGGTGTGTATCGGTAGATTAAGCTTGTTCGATTTCAACTGCAAAATCTGGTTCCCGAAACTCCATACATTAGATCAAAAAAATACATTTGCACCTTCAATGATTGCCAATAATTCCTAAAATTGGAATCGACTTCTCACTATTTTGAATCACTTCTTTGCGGACTATCATTTTCTTTTGAATATTGTAAACTCAACATCACCATTCCGTCAGTGAACTTTAAAATTAAAATGCCTATGCAGTTAATTATATTGTCAAACCTTAGCTTCTTTTCATAATAAAACAGCAAGGATGGCTATGGCTCGACTTTGGGTCGTAAAAGTTAAGTGACGTTACCTAAAAACAGTTAACTCATATAGACTTTGCAAGGTCAAGTCTCGGCGAATTCTTACGATTCGGCTTTGGGCGCACTCAATGGACACGTAATAGTTGCGCCAAAACAGGATAAGAGCATCCATTTTGAATTAAGTACTGAGCACAGCTGGGACCAACGTTTAAGAGTCAGAAAACAGTGCCGATACATTGCTTTGGGGCAGGTTTGAGCAGGAGCATATATGATTTTTTGATTCCCACCATTCATTTAAGTTGTTTTTAAGAAATCCTCCTTAGGTGGCACTATCCCTTTATTTCATCACCCTATTATTCAGTCCAGTGTCTCGGTGAGGAAATAAGCCACTAAGTACTAGCCATAGAGCGACGTAGTCAGCGCAGTTATGAGGTAAGCATGGACAAGATTATTTAGATAAGCATGCTCACTGGAAAAGGTTATTTAATAGCATCGCATAATTAGCAGCACATTATTCGAGCAGACAGATAAGCTAAATATCCACATTATTCGAGCAGACAGTTAAGCTAAATATCATCAGACTTTCTCAAGGACCAGACTAGACTAGACTAGTCATTATGCAGCCAGCCTCCCTCCCGAATTGGCTAATGAAGTCGAATTCAGGACAGCATGTGGGGAGGAGGGACGATTGCACGTACCCAAGATTAATATATACCCGAGTCCATAAGTACCATAGTACATAAGTCCGGAATCATAAATACCCAGGATTCATAAATACCCAACGTTCAAAGGCACCCAGAAAATCATAAGTTCCCAAGATTCATAAGTACCCAGCGTTCAAAAATTTCAGGATTCGCAAGTTCCTAGCATTCATATTGGGTACATATTAATGTCACCCTTTGATTTTAGCTCTACAGAATCTTGTTGTGGGGAGCATGGAGCCAGTCACTATATTTACCTACATTGTATGACATATGACATTCGGTAAAGCTAAAAATAAAATGCCTACATGTGAGCATACCAACGAGGTGCACTACCGTCTACCCTCATGTATTGCAGACCAGCGGCCAGTGAGTCTCTCACGGACCAGCGGGTAGCCAGGGACCAGCGGGCATCTCGAGACCGCATTCACAGGAGTTACAGACCAGCGAGTACTCCCGGCCCACTCACAGGTGTTGCGGACCATTGGGTAGTCGCGGTCGAGTCGGAAGGCGCGGTCCCAGCGGCGAAAGTAAGCGCTGTCCCCGAGCTCGTCGAGCGGGTCGTGCGGCAGCAGACGGAGCAGGTGGATCTCCGGATCAGAGGTGTACGGCGGCATAAAGTTACGCGCCTTCAGCTGCGACTCCTGCTTGGCCTTCACCTGGTGGCAAAACGGAAAGACAGGCGGACGGCACACGTCACCATCAGGACACATTCAGCATCAGAGAACGACGCACAACGACGCTAACTGCTCCTCCGGTCAGAATGGGGCTGAGGTCACAGACATTCGGAATGTGGCGGTGTCCTCAGACACGTGCTGCTCACAGAAACCCGTGTACCCAGGCACGTAACCAAGGAGGGACGGCCGAGGCGCCCGCCCCCCCCTCCGGAGGCCCGGCCCTTTTCGGAGGGCCGGTGGGCCCGGTCGGCCCTTTTCGGAAGCGCGCAGCACGCCAAAAAGGGCCGACGAGACCGCGCGAAGCGTGGTATCATGGGCTCTTTAAGAGTTGGAAGATCACGCAAAGCGTGGTCTTTAGATAGTTTAGAGCACTTTGTGGCCCTGCAGAGTGTAGGGCCACCGAGGCCCTGTCTGAACGACCAGAGGGTCCCTTGGACGTTTAGAAGAGCCCTGTGCATGTCAGAGCCCAGCTGGGCCCTGGACAAGCCGAGAGGACCCCTGAGCGGGTCAGAGGGTCTCCTGAACACGTCGAATAGGCCCCTAGTCAGCACCGAAAGCCCCTAGACAGGTCGTAAGGCCCCTGGGCAGGTCGGAGGGACCCCTGAGCATGTTGGTAGGGCGAAAAAGCAGCCAGCGCAGTCCCTTACCAGGTCAAAAGAGCCCCTGAGCAGGCTGGAAGGCCCCTAGCCAGACAAGAGGGCTCCTGATAAGTTCAAAAGGCCCCTGTGCAGGTCAGAGGGGCCCCTGACCAGATGGAAAGGGCCCTGGGCGGGTCAAAGGGCCCATGAACATGCCAAATGGTCCCTCGCCAGCACGGGGGGAGCAGACCTTTCAATCTGTTCTGCTGGGCCCTTTCAACGTTCGGGAATGGACCCCTTCAACGCTCGGGAATGGGCCCTTTCGAGGCGTCCTCCCATCTGGAGGAACTCCTGGCTACGTGTCTGATTCATGGGCCTGTCTGAGGGTCCTGGTTTGATCAGGGTCATTAAAAGTTAAAGAGGAAAAGGCGCATCACAAAATAAAGTGGCCGAAATCCGTAGAGTTTGTCATATCTTTTTTGGGAGGGGTGCCTTTCAACGCTCGGGAAGGGCCTTTTTAAGGCGCCCCCGGACGAAATCCTGGCTACGTGCCTGCGTGTACCTGTGATACATGGGAGTAAAAACCAGACTACAGTCGTGCTTTCACATACGCGCTAAGGAATTCGCTTATTAATATCCAATATCGGGACAACCGACAACGATCGCTAGTATTTTGTTTACGCTGGAGAGTTCCGAGTGAGCATAGCAACAGGCATATTGGCAAACTTTGTGTCACCGTATACGCCACCTCGGATGTCGTAACGATTAGGGAGCCTCTCATCCACGGGGCGCGGCAATACGTATGACCTGAGTTGTTGCTAAAAACATTGGCTTAGCTAGTCCTGCAAAAATTCATTTTTATTCAGCACTGCAGTTGAAACGTCGAGTGGCCTTTGGCTTATACAAACAAAACTGCAGAACCATTTTCAAAGGTACGCAGTTCTTAAAACGTGTTTTGTTTTAGTTTGACGTTGATCATTTCGTGGTCTACCAAGTTTGTACAACACATTAGCTCTAAGTTTATTTTCTGCGATATAAGACTAAGGTGACATGCTAGTTATGTTGACAAAGTCTCAGACGTCACAGGTCGGGCCTGTGCGAGGTAACGCATACCCTTGTAAAGAATGTAGCTCCGTAAAGTCACTATAATATGCTCGACTGATGTCCCTCTTCACTATAGCCTGCATGCTTAGCTTGGTCCCCCACGGTTTAGCATACTGGCTCGATCTATAGGATTAGCGTTAATTGGCGGCTCGTCAAAGGCTACCATTAAGGATCAAAGTCATTAAGGCACATGGCGACCACTTTGAGACAGGTTAGGCGAATGGTATAAATAAAAATGAAGAAATGTTAGCATTCGTAATGAGTTTCAGTGACAAATGTCGTTTTCAGTTCACAGTATTGTTATACCAAAAATGCAAGCAAAATGATCATGCAGATGCGGATCTATCCCTGCATTAGCATTACAAAGGATATGCATAGCATTACAATAGACATCAACTTAAAATGATGCACACGATGCAGAGCTCGGTAGCGATGATGGTCGGACGCTGGCACTCAAAGCTCATCAATCAAGGTCCCCGTATCTTTTCTCGATTCCTGGAGAGGGATGCGGGCCTCTGCATGCCCACAAGCGAGCCAGCTGCGCCGTAACAGCGTCAGCGGCTGCAGTCAGGCGTTTAGTTTCATTTTATCATTTAGAAATAGCGCGGAGTCAGACGCCTTTTATGACTGTCTGATTCAGTCTCGTCATATTGTACTTAATGTTCAATAAACCTGAAAGAAAGATTAATATGTAATAATATTAAATATATATAAACATATATATAACATAACGATACCAGTGCCTCTCGAGGTCCAATGTCACTATCGCTGTCTGCAATGATGGATCGTATATTGGGCCAATACCCACCTAGCCTCAGATCGGGCGGTCGAGTCCAGAGATAGCGGCACAGAGGAGCAGAGCCGGCTATCTCCCGGCGGTAGATAGCCGGCAGACCGCGGGGACGCCCAACAACCAGAGAGGCCTATCAGAACAGCAGAAACCCCAGGATCCCAGACACCCCAACAACGGTGCGCGAAATCAGCAACTCACGTGATATAGCCACAGAAACAGCTGAACGAAACAGCCCTCACTAAAACGTTCACTGGCATGCCAAACAGAGTAGCTTTAGCCTACAATTGGCATACACTGAGTGTACCGAGCCATCGTCCCAGTCACCCCCACTGTGACCTGCAGCTGGTCTAGTTCCGTTCCTTTAGCAGCCACCTATAGCAGCGTCTCAGCCGGATCGGCCGGCAGCGCGGCCGGCCGGCGCATCGAACGGCTATGCTCTCGCGGTTCGGCAACGCAGGTACTCTGTCCCTCCGCCCCTCTGTCTCTCCGTCCCTCTGCCCCCTCCCCCTCGGGAGATGCGGCCCAGAGTGGCCAGGCAGTATTGGCGACACCAAAACAAACAAGCTCCCCACATGCGTCCCATGGTGGCTGGTCGGTACTGAGTACCGACGCAGTGTCTCTTCTCCCTGTGCGTCGCAATAGTTCTGCTTACCAGGATTCCAGAGCAAACAGGGGGGTGTCACCTTCATAGCCGCCATTGGTCAGTCCTTTTACTCCCAAATCTCCCCTTGTGACATCACGGCCTTTGTATCCTTTGTAGTATGGTCCCTTTATATATATATATATATATATATATATATATATATATATATATATATATATATATAATAGATTATTAATATATTTATTATATTAGATTGCATATCGCCAACGTGTGACCGCCGCTCGTCTTGTGACTGTATCTATATATCAAGAGGATTGCTCAAATACATAAGGTCGGAAATAAGGACACCTACTCTGAATTTTTGCCTCGTTTTCATATGCACGTGACATTATTGTCCGAAACTAGTCATGACATAACTGAATGTGACAGAAACCGGACGAGCGGCAGATAATGAGCGTTGAAATGTTTTTCTTGAATATTGAAAGGCGTTTTTGTGTGGATCTTCTTTAGAGCTCTAAATTGTCAAAGAGTATTTAATCAATTTCAACGCCTGGCAGCCTGCCTAAATATTAATCCAATAGTTTTGTGTAATGTGTTGCAAATATACTTTGAAGACGATGCATTGCCCTGCAGGGGTGGATCCAGTATTTTTCGAAGGGGGGCGGCGGGGCATAGGGGCGCATTTTTCGAAGAACAGGGGCGCATTTTCCGGGAACAAGAGCGCATTTTTTCCGGGATATTGTGGCGCCGTATCTTGAAACCTGGGTGGATCTAGGAGTTTGTCCGAAGAAACTGCTTTTTTGCTGTCATGGGTCTACAGGGGCGCCAAATGTTAAAGGGAATATAGCACCTTGGGAAAAGTATGCAGAATGATGGAAGAAGAATGCCCTTATTTACGGTCCTGGCATTCATTTTTGCGAAAAAAGTCAGAATTTGTTGTAATTTGGAAAAAATAGTAATATGTTTTACATGTGACGTCACAAACAATCTTGCGTCACCAAGCGGAGTTGTGACGTTCACCAAGGAGGCTGACAGGCTGCTGTGCCGGCACCGACGATGGTGCACGGTACGTGAAACGCGACTGGCTGGGTCGAACCGGCGCTCGCTCGCGCCGGTAGGACGGGGGGCACGCATACGTGAACAGTGTTGAAGTAACTACTTCATGACGTAGCGAAAGTCACTAAATTTGCATATGCCCAAATGCCCAAAATATGCCAACGGTTTTTTGCGTTCAATACTCAGCAACTCTCTCTCAAGGAAAATTTCAGATTTAGATGTTTCTCAGTACACCCGGGATCAATCTGGCTATCATTCAGTTAAACTAATGTTAAAAGGTGCTATATTCCCTTTAATTAATAACAACAAAATTCTGCAATAACGCAAATTTTCCTAGTGATTACTCATTAGTAGTTTGATATTTTCTAAAAATATAATGATGTTTAAACAAATTTATATGAAACTATTTTGAAAACACTCTCAAATGTAAGTATGACGTCCGTCATTAGCACGTATATTCGAAGGCGATCATAGATTTGCCTAGCCCTAAGTCTGTCACGGCTAGGTCACTCACCTCTTTCTCTCTGGCCTGCCGAAATATACACTATCTCTCTAGTCTCTACCCTGCCGTCACGGTCTGGCCATAAGGCGGCATATGGCTAGGGGGCGACACATGGCCATGATATGTGGGCGGCATCCGACCGTGCAGCAAACGTCAGATATTTAACCCCGTAAGCAGGTTATTTCAGCACCTTCGGCGCGGAAACTGGTCTGCTTACGAGACCCTTCCGCGCCTTCGGCGCGGCGGAGGCAGGGGGGCCGCCCCCTGTATCCGCCCCTGTTGCCCTGCAAAGTGGTGCCTGTTTCAGCGTTCTATATCAAACAGTTTCCAAGCACCGATGCCAGTACTAAAAATGTTTTAAAATTATAATTTGTTATGTTAAGGGTCATAGCTTTCAAAGAAGCACGTGCTTCGCTCTGAGCGACATATAATACGTCAGGCCATAGATAACAGTCTCCTGTTATCTATGGTCAGGTCAATCTGTTCTCTATCAGAGTGTGTTTATCGCATGCCGCTGCAACCCTCGGTTGTCGAGCCATCGCACTATGGGCCAGGAGCCCGATCTAGCCCGCCATAATTTGTTTGAGTTAATTTTTCATTTTAATATGGGAGTGTTCTTTAATGTTTGGTGTTTATTACCGACATTATACGGAAAATCACAGTATTTGTTCCGGACAACCTGTACAATAGTTTGGCTATAGTCTGACCAGGAAGTAAAAGTTTGCAGGAAATATCACAACATTCGAAAAACCAGTCTTAGCTGACTATCAAAATAATGCAATGAAATAGTTGATACTAAATTGGATGTAGATGAACAGCCTTAGAGCAGTATCCACGATTCACTTCACTCCTACTGGAACGTCTGATGTCATTGAGTGCAAATAATTATCTGTCGATTCAATTTGCTAGAGCTGACTCAAGCGAATCACTAGAAAGCCAAACCAAACGCCGGGGAACCCAGCAGACGAGAAAACCTAATCAATAGGAACAGAGTGGCAATATTTCCCGGCCGCGATCCACTCGTATGCGACTCTGTCGCAGAACCGTTCAGCCGAGCTGCCTCCTCAGAGCACCGCTCGTAACCCGCGGCCCACAAATGCAGCACGACCCGCCCCCGACCGAGATGGCCCGCCACGCCGGCTCAATGACGGCTCACAGTCACAGTCACAGTCACAAGCCAGGTCACAGTCACAAGTCACAGGGAAAGTCACAGTCACAGTTCACAGCCAGTCAACAGTCCCACAGTCACAGCCAGACGCCAGTTCCACAGTCGACAGTCACAGTCACAGCCAGAGCCAGTCACAGCACAGCCAGAGCCAGTCACAGTTCAACAGCCAGAGCCAGTCACAGTCACAGTCACAGTCCACAGTCACAGTCACAGTCACAGCCAGTCACATTCAACAGTCACAGCCAGGAGCCAGAGCAGAGGCCAGAGCCAGAGCCAAGCCAGAGCCAGTCACAGTCACAGTCCACGTCACGCCAGTCACATTCACAGTCACAGCCAGGTGAGCACAGTCACAGTCACGAGCCAGTCACAGTCACAGTCACAGCAGTCTCACAGTCACAGTCACAGTTCACAGGTCACAGCCAGAGCCATTCACAGTCACAGCTAGTCGCAGTCACAGTCACAGCCAGAGCCAGTCACAGTCACAGTCACAGTCAGTCACAGTCACAGTCACAAGCCAGAGCCAGTCACATTCACAGTCACAGCCAGTTAACAGCCACAGTCACAGGTCACAGTCACAGTCACATCACCAGCCCAGTCCACAGTCCAGTCACAGTCACAGCCAGAGCCATTCACAGTCACAGCATCACAGTCACAGCACAGTCACAGGCCAGAGCCATTCACAGTCACAGCCAGTCCAGCCAGACCAGTCACAGCCAGAGCCAGTTCACAGTCACAGTCACAGTCACAGTCACAGCCAGTCACAGTCACAGCAGTCACAGTCCTCCACAGTCACAGTTCACAGCCAGAGCCATTCACAGGTCAACAGCCAGTCCACAGTCACAGTTCACAGTAAGGACCGCAGCAGACATTCACAGTCGCAGCCAGTCCACAGTTCACCATCACAGGTCACGTCACAGCCAGAAGCCATTCCACAGTCACAAGCCAGTCACAGCCAGGTCACAGTCACAGCCAGTCACAGTCACAGCCAGTCACAAGTCACAGTCACAGCCAGGAACATTCACAGGTCACAGACCAGTCACAGTCACAGTCCCACAGCCAGAGCATTCCCACAGTCACAGCCAGCACAGCCAGTCACCAGCACAGTCACAGTCACAGCAGTTCACAGCCAGTCACAGTCACAGTCACAGCCAGAGCCAGTCACAGTCACAGCCAGAAGCCAAGGTCACAGTCACAAGCAGTCACAGGCAGTCACAGTCACAGCCACGTCCAGTTCACAGCCAGTCACAGTCACAGTCACAGCCAGTCACAGCCAGGAGCCAGTCACAGTTCACATCACAGTCACAGTTCACATCCAGCAGCCATCCACAGTCACAGTCACAGCCAGAGCAGCACAGTCACAGTCACATGCCCAGAGCCATTCACAGTCGCCAGCCAACAGTGTCGATTGTAAACTTGTTGGTAGGCGCCCCGAATGATTTCAAATTTAACATTAGGCCTTATGGGCGATTGCATGCGTAAGAATGGAATCAGAATCTATAAAGCTTAGCATTCGGGCCAAAATCATTTCAGAAAATGAACCCAGGTCACAGCCATCGCAGCCCCTGGCCACAATCGCAGCTAGCATCGCACTTACAGTCACAGCTACAGTCGCAGTACAGTCGCAAGCCTACAGTCACTGCTACAGTCACAGCTACAGTCACACTTACAGTCACACTACAGTCACAGCTACAAGTCACAGCTACAGTTCAGGGGCGATCCAGCCCCTCGGTTTGGGGGGGCAACGTTCCGGCAAAAAGGGTACCCCTATTTTTTCACGGATTTGGGCCTTTCAAATCTGATTTGGCATTAGAGATTAGAAAAATACGATAAAAAAATCCTGTTGTTTGCGGATTTTTTGTAAAATACTTTTTTTTCGGAAAAAAAAAAAGAGTCAGTGGGAAAAAATCAGGATGTTTTTTTTTTTTTTTTTTTTTTTTATTAATCTGGGGAAAATCACTTAAAACACACAGAACACATTTCCGTAGCATTATACACACGTAGGTAAATCAATAAAACGTTATCCATTACCAACTCGGCAAGGGCGTCACCGATAATTATTGAGGCGCGGTCGGAGAAATGACGAAAAAACGTATATCCGTTTTTGCTGCGTGCATGCCTTGTGCAACATTTTTAATGTGGATTCCATGTAAAATACGCATTTGGTTTGATGGTGTTTTAAGATGGCCGATGTCCTCGTCATTATTGTTGCGTCGCCTTTTGGTACTCGGCAGGCCATGCTTAAACTTAGCCAGCTTGAAGAATTAACCCTCGCCTCAGGGGGCCTGACAGGCCTCCCCTGATGTTTTTCTGAAATCCACTTTTTTAGTCTGGCGGCGCATCTTCCTGTAATTTCACTAGCAGAGTGTGAGAACAATTATACGTATGGCTGGCAAAATGTCAAACACTTGAAATTTGGTTCAGTTCATTTTGGGAGAAAATGACGTTTAGTGCCGGATTATAGTTGGGGAAGGACGGGTAATATATTTGTAAAAAATAGTAGAAAATAGAAATTTGCAGCAAATGTAACAGAAAGCGACAAAGATCGAAAATGCCATTTAAATTAGGAAAGGCCTACTCGATTTCCGAAATTTGGGTTTTTAACCCCATAAAATCTGAAAAATGATGAATCACTAAAAAAATTGTCAAAGATTTTGGAAACAAAACAAAAGATAAGTGAAAGAACTTAATATCGGAAATACCCAAAACCAATTTGTTAAAGCAGATGACTTTGCAATAAACTATTTGTGATGAGTATGGCTCCCAAAGGTGTACGAAACTCATGACGTCATTTTTATCACTTTTTTAACTTATTTTACCAAGATACCGACAAATAAATACATTATCTGTATTTCTGGGGGGGAACCCAAAACTGGTCAAGGCCAAGCTTTTATTCTACATTATTAATTGCTATTTTGAGGTTTCTACGGAGAAAAAAACATTGTCTTGACGGGATTCGAGTCTGTCATTCACTGACCTGGCAAGTTCACCCAATGTCTGGAAGCCTAAAAATTGCATGCCGTTTAGATTTCTCACATGCCAGGCAACCTGCTGGTTCTTACCGCGTTGCCTCTATGATTGCTTGGTTTGGAATTAACAGGGAATCCTGTCGCCCCCCCCCGCCCGTACGGCGAAGGTGGAAAAACGGACGTAAGGCGAGGGTTAATATTGTATGAAGTGCGCCCTGGGGCCAGGGAATTTACCGTCAAGGAGGAGCCTCTGCCAACACTTAATGCAATAATTTTTCCGATTTTCCTAATTGTGTAAGCAATTGCGAACTTGTGGTGATGCCGCGAGCGGCGCTTGAAATTTTCCCAGGTTTTTGTATTTGTGAATAGCTGGATTTTGACTTGCTTTGAAAGCTTTTTAACGATAAAAATTGTTAATCTTTCCTCGGGGTACCAGACTCACCATGTTAATACCAAAAATTAATACCAAATCAGTCGTATTGAAAACAATGTGGGTATTTCATCTGATGTCCTTTGGGGGGGGGGCAAAAGATATGTTGGGCCCCACCCTTTTTCGGCTTTGGGGGGGGGCATGGGTTTCCCGGATTTGGCCCCCCTTGATTCCGCCCCTGGCTACAAGTAACACTTACAGTCACAGCTTACAGTCACACAAGTCACAGCATACAGTCACACTACAGTCACACTACAGTCAACAGCTACGGTCACAGCCTACAGTCACACTACAGTCCACACTACAGTCACACTACAGTCACAGCTACAGTCACAGCTACAGTCACACTACAGCCCAGAGTCACATTCACAGAGACAGCCACATCTACAGACACAGCCACAACCACAGACACAGACACAACCACAGACACAGACACAACCACAGACACAGCCACAACCACAAACACAGTCACAACCATATACACAGACACAACCAAAGACACAGACACAACCATAGACACAGACACAACCACAGACACAACCATAGACACAGACACAACCACAGACACAGCCACAACTATAGACAAAGACATAACCACAGGCACAGACGCAACCATAGACACAGTCACAACCATATACACAGCCACAACCATGGACACAGACGCAACCATAAACACAGTGACAAGCAAAGACACAACCATAGACACAGTCACAACCATACACACAGCCACAACATAGACACAGACGCACACCATAAACAACAGTGACAAGCATAGGACACAACCATAGACACCAGACGCAACCACAGGCACAGACACAACCAAGACACCAGTCACCAACCATATACACAGCCCACAACCATAGACACAGACGCAACCATAAACAGTGAGTGAGCAAGCCCAGTAAGACACAACCATTAACACAGACGCAGACACACAGGCCACAGACCACAACCATAGACACAGTCACAACATACACACAGCCACAACCATAGAGCAACAGACGCCAACCATAAACACAGTGACAAGCATTAGGACACAACCATTAACACAGACGCAACACAGGCAAGACACAACCATAGACACCAGTCACAAACCATACACACCAGCCACAACCATTAGACACAGACGCAACCATAAACACAATGACAAGCATAGACACAACCATAGACACAGACGCAACACAGCGCACGATACACAACCATAGACACAGTTCACAACCATATACACAGCACAACCATTAGACACAGACGCCAACCATAAAAAACACAGTGACAAGCATAGACAACAACCATAGACACAGGACGCAACCACTTGTGCAGTGTTGTGATGTACCGCTTTAATGCGAGATTTGGAACGCCTGAGACACTGGAACAGCCTGAGGACCTGGGAGTGAGGATCTCACCTCTTTGGTCAGTATCCCAAGGAGTCTCAGGACTCAGACTGTCCTCTCCTGCCGAGGGTGGACTGCACAATGCCACATTGCACATATTTCAATGATGCACAGCCAAGTGGCGGATCCAGGAATTTTTTTTTATTGAAGGGGGGCTGCGAGCCCGGGGCACCTTTTTTCAAGCATCTAAGGGAGGGCGCCAAGTAATTTTTTTCCCGAGAAATCCGTTTCGTTATTATGTTGAATTAGACCCCATAATGTGCAAATCCGAGATAGATATTTGGAAGAACATACAATTAACTTTCTTTTGACGTTTTAAATTTAAAATTTGCATTACAACTCAATGTTCTACGATTTTTAAAACATTTATCGTTTTCAACCAGAAATGGAATGCCATGACCAGACATGTGCCAAGATCCAAAAAATCCAGGATTCAGAATCCATAGGATTCAAGATCTGGGACCTTGTTGGATCCTGGATCCCGCAGGATCATTTTGTTGTGGAATCCTGTGGATCTTGGATCCTGGAAAATTATTTTTCGTGGGATCCTATGGATCTTGGATCCTAGAGAAAAATACAAAACCGTGGGGTCCTGTGGATCCTTGATCCTGGAAAATCAGTTTGTCGTGGGATCTTGTGGATCCTGTAAGGCATATTTCATTTGTTGTAGAGCTAAAATAAAAGAATGTGTATTATTTCCTGCTTTAAAACACCCACACTCAATGTAAATGGTGTAAGATTGATATGTGGTAATCACATATGCCAAGATCAAAAAACGATCCGTGATCCAGGATCCATAGGATCCTAGATCTGGAATCTTGTTGTATCCTGGATCCTGTGGGATCATTTTGTCGTGAGATCCTGAGGATCTTGGATCATGTAAAATTATTGTTCGTGGGATCGTATGGATCTTGGATCCTGGAAAACGAAAAATCTTGGGATCCTGGAACATCACTTTGACGTGGGATCTTGTGGAATTTAAATTATATTTTTGGCTTAAGGTACATGTCTGGCCATAACGTCAATTCGTCATTATTCCCAACGTACTATATTGATTCAATTGATATTTGAGATTGAGGGCGCACTTCCGAGTTACTCCTCCCTTCCTCCGAAGTCCTTACGAAGTTTTGGGTGCGCATCGGGGCTTCCACCCCGGAATTGGGAGAGCCCTCCATTGGGCTTGGGACGCCCTCTATGGATTTGGGAGACTCTTCTCAGATTCGGTGTGCATGCCTTATCGCGTTCGAGGACGCGATCAAAGCAACAAGCCAATAGGACATTTTGCCCCACTATCTTTCTTCTGATAAAAAAGCCGGCACCCATGCCGCACAGTGACCAAGGCAACGGACTGATACGTAAAACACAGTGTTGTCAGGCAGTGACTATCCAAGCCTGCCTGACATTTACCTACAAGGATTAGGTGGAGATCGCTGTGATATATGCAGCTAAGCTCAGCAACACATGGGACATCTGTCTGTCTGACGCTGCTGGCATCGGCTTTGCATTGAAACGACGCCATAAGATAATCGAATGGACAATGGACACGTTTTCAAACAACTTTATATCATAACTGCACAATGTTTGTTTCCATGTCCGAGGGCTATAAGCCAATCTTATTCATTTGTAATCCTTTGTGAATGTGCTGTATGTATTCATCTCAATAGCAAATTTAAAGCAATAATTCCTACGTGACATAATTCAGTACGTGACAGAGTGAGCGAAGGTGTAGCCTGTAGGGTGTTTGTCTGGTGTTTGTTCAGTACGTGACAGAGTGAGCGTGTGTGAAGGGTGTTTGTCTGGTGTTTGTTCAGTACGTGACAGAGTGGGCGAGTGTGTAGGGTGTTTGTCTGGTGTTGTTCAGCACGTGACGGAGCGGGTGTGTCCGGTGTTTGTCCGATATTTGTTTGGTGTTTGTCCGGCGTCACTGTGAAAGCAGCCGAGTTCTCTATTGCATAAAACTTGCTGGGTAGTCCATTGTGAAGTTGTGCAAATGTTTCTGTCGCCTCAGTCAGCCCGAGGAGCGCCCTTGTTCCCGCATCCGCTCTTCTTCCTGAGCCGAGCAGCGCGCATCCCACTTCAGCACCGCTCGGCTGAAATCGCCAAACTGAAATCGGACCAACTGAGCCGGGCGGGGGTGGGGCGGCTCGGCGCCGTGTATTGATTCTGCGTCGGCGGGGACAGCTCAGGACCAGCCGAGGTGGGACGGCTCAGGACCACCGAGAATGGGACGGCTCAGGACCAGCCGAGGTGGGACGGCTTCAGGACAGCCGAGTGGGACGGCTCTGGACCAGCCGAGGTGGGACCCGGCTCAGGACCAGCCGAGGTGGGACGGCTCAGGACCAGCCGAGGTGGGGACGGCTCAGACCAGCCGAGGTGGCGGACGGCTCAGGCCAGCCGAGATGGACGGCTCAGGAACCAGCCGAGGGTGGGACGGCTCTGTGACCCAGCCGAGGTGGGACGGCTCAGGACCAGCCGAGGTGGGACGGCTCAGGACCAGCCGAGGTGGGACGGCTCTGGACCAGCCGAGGTAGGACGGCTCAGGACCAGCCGAGGTGGGACGGCTCAGGACCAGCCGAGGTGGGACACCAGCCGTTGTATTCTGCCGGCACCGCCGCCGGTGATTGCGCGTCCAAACAAAAGCCCTGCCTGCAGTGGCCGCCGTGTTTACAATTGGACACGTAATGACCGTGACCTCAGAGGCACAGCTTTGATCGATTCCGCACACAGCACAAACAAGATGTTCTGTACCGGCCACCAGAAGAGTTTTACCAATCCAGGTGAAATTTACGGTGGAAAGAGGGGAATACCCACTTCAGTGAAACAAATAACACACTTCCCTCCCCCCTCCCGATAGCGCCCTAAATGGCGCCTACGAAAAAGCCTGGACGCCCATGGAATAACCGTGACACTTGTTCAAATACGCCTGCCGAGGCTTTGAAGATATTAACGTGTTGTACTTTACCACTCGGGGCACCTAAAACATGTTGCTTGGATAAAGGAAATTAAAGTATCAGACATGATAATTGTATTCGCAAACAATGTCAATTCAAACTTGCTTATTCAAATTTATAGGAACGTCCTTTGAATTGACATTGTTTGCGAATACAATGATGAAGGAATTGTATATACGGAGCCATTACAGCGCGCCCAGATCCAAATGACAGCGCGCCATTTTTACTTCTCGACAGCGTGCGCCTGTGCTTCGTGACTTTTAAGCACCGCATAAACAGTGCATCTCGTGTGAATATTTGCTAGCATGCTTGCAGTCCTTTATACTGTCGCCTGCGAATAAAGGCAGTATATTCAGCGCGCCGCTCGCAGAGCACATTGAACATCACAAGGTTCAGCAGTCGACAGCAACAGCAGCATGTGTCACATGCTGCTATTGCTAATTGATGAGCCGCTCTGTCACCACATACCATGTGGTGACAGCGCAGCACATCAATATTGATATGTTCAGGAGCGTAGGATCCTATTCAGTTGAGGGGCTTCAGCCCCCCCCCCCCTCCACACACAAACACACACTTGGCTTCAGTCCCCCTAACTTGGACAAGAAAATTGGTCGAATCCGGGAGAAATCTGCATTTTGTGAATTTGTATGGTAATTAAAAAGCTACACCCCTTGGATATGTTACATATGCCAGTTTCAGCTTGTCACGTAAAAAATAATAAATTTGCTTGCTCATTTTTGTTGTTTCACTGCTCGAAATCCGGTGCATTTTTACGGATCTCAACGCGTGATGACTCAGCTGGTGGGGCGCAGCATAATCCCCTTGGATTGGCTCGACTAAAACTCCAATAAAAACAACTCAGCTGTCGTAAGACAGTTTTTTGCTCTTCGTTTATGCAGCTTAGTTTCACGCTGTCCCGACAATATTGTTTTTGCTTCTCCGGGGCTACATGTAGGACGTAGGTAGCCGAGAGAAAACTAAAAATGCTTTGAACCTTGTGAATCATGTGAACCTACGCATGCGTAGATCCGCAGTCAGGCCTTTCGATTATGCCACCAGACTTTCAAAAGGATGCAAAGAAATAATACACTTTTTGCAAAAAAAGAGAGTTATCACTTGGAATGGGAAGAAGCACTCAACTTCTGAGTAAATCCAATGTAATTTTGGCATGCAAATGCTCCTAGCCGAAGTTATGTAAAGTTCAAGTTGATAAGCGTTCCACGCTTATGACGGTCGGTACTCAGCAAGTACTCGGCAAGGAATTCATTGACCAAGCTCAAATTATCCTCTCTACGCATTTATATTTATAATGGAGGTATGGATTATGTTTCCTGCACTCTATATTTTGCGACCATGTACCAAACTTCGATGAACAATCAACACGCATTTGTTAAAAGTGTATTGAAATTGGCAGTTAAGTTTTGCCCCGGACGGTGACCGGATTAGTGTTCTCAACTCATGAAAAATGATGTTTTCCCATGAATTTTCAACATAAGGTATTCAATACATTGCAATGCATACATTAAACATTTAACTGGACCGTTTTATCATAATCAATCAGTACCTATAAACCCGTGATGCATTCGGTGGATTAACATTGATTCCTATTACGACGTATTTAGCGTATGCTATTTGTTGAGAGGTAATTCAACGAGAGGTATTCAACGTTGAACATATTGCAAAAAAATGCGCCAGATATGTCGCGCTTCCAATAGTAAGAGAAAACACCGATCATGAACTCTGAAAGAAATATATGACAAATGTACTTATTTTTTATATTGCAGTTTGTAAGAAAAAATGTGGTTTCGTTCATTAATTTAGACTGCATCAATTTAATGCCAGACATGTTGCATAAGGTAATGCAGAAATATAATTAAAAAGGTTAATACATCCCTTTAATAATACAAAAATACCAGTTTAATTTACATATTGGTGACACTCTGAAGTCTGAACAATTCGGCCCTTGTCACCGAGGAAATATGTCACCCTCGGGACAGCGGCCCCTAGCGTAAGCGAATCCTGGGTCCGCCCCTGGTAAGTTATTATTCAATTTATTAAAAAAATGAGTTTTACTATGGTGCAGTTCATTGCCACTGAAAACGGCCTTCAGCAAACAGCCAATATTGAGCAGGCAGAAGGACTTTGAAAAATACGCGACAGAACGTTTTGAGCATTGTGACAAACAAAATCATTTTTCACAAAAAAGTACAATCACATAAATCATCGGGATGACTCGCAACAGAATTCGATCAAACAATACAGAAACTAGGTATAGGCTATCATTTGTGATTCATCTTTCTAGAAATCAGTAATAAGTTCCCGTGATGTACCGCTCCAAACACAACGCAAATGTATTTGTTGACCTGGAGGTCACCGGTGACGTCACTGGTCAGGTCAAGTAAAAAATAACGCTTCTGATAACGCACAGTTTTGCAGCAACTATGGAATTAGAGAGGCGTGACATATATAGAATGCCTTGCTACATGTAGCATACATCGGAAGCTACACATGTCACCATCTCCATGCATTGTATTAAGAGGTCATCTCAGGCCAAGAGGTCAAGTAGCCGTTTTTTGTTTGAGATGCATGCTTTGAGATGCATGTTTCTAACCTCAATTTTCATCCTGAGCACGAAACAACATCCTAAGTCCTCGTACATGCAACCTGATGCTCAATAATGGGTCATAGGTCATGGCCACCGATTTTCACAGTTGTAGGTATGAGCTGATAGCACTGAATCGTACGTCTGAACTGCAGCCTTACTTAGCACTGTCTCTGCCACTTGATACTTTTCATGCCCGTTATTGACGTTATCAAGATCGTATAAATATATTGTAAGCTCTGCCACAAACTATGTGCTATGTGGACCGACCATTTTTTTACCTTTGAAGGGTCATAAAATAGTTGCCGTTGAAGATGTTGACATAAAACTCACTACACATATTCACAACATACATTTGTCTACCATACATTTTTTTAATGACCACAAACATTGACAATATTTTGAACAATTTCATCAATATAATTTTGACTTTCATAACTTGTGAAATTTCCGTGATGTAATAAATCACAATTTCTAGATAACAGTTTGATAACAGTTTGATCATTAGCCGATATATTGTTTTTTTAAAAGTGAAGTTATCTTACAAGCTGTATATTCTACAATTTGTTAATGTACGGCCTAATTTGGCTCGAAATCTGAGGGTGACGTCACTATGACGTCATTTTCTCGTGACACATTATAGTCTACAAAATATCCTTTTGCTGAAATGTGCAAAAATGATGCCCGGAAAGGTACTAAAAGTTTGGCGTCAATGGCTGCATTCACTTTTAAGACATTATCAATTTTATCAGAGTGGGTGCTACCCCCCCCCCCTCCCCTACCCCCACTTCCCAGTGACTCGCGGGTTAAGAGCAAAACACCGCTCAGCCCTTCAACACCACGCCCTTGTTTTTGTCAATAAAACCAGCCTGGTGAGGAGCAGCATTGACAAGTTTGAGCAATAAGCCTGCGAACAAGAACCGATGCCACAAAGCCTTAAAAGCAGCGCATAACATCTGAGCAGCCAACATATCATCCGCAGACGTCGAGTCGGAAATCCTAACAAGTAATTCCGCTTACGGAAACAACGCACTACGCGGCTCGCCATTGAGAGTCAAGTAGGACATCCTGCCAAGCCTGAACAGCTGCACGTCCCCTGTAAAGCTGCGTCACAGCGCCCAAGGAGACCGGCTGTGACCGTTAGAGAAGGGCTGCTTCTGAGAGCCGGAGCTCAGACGGCCAGGTCGCTGGCTCTCCCTGGTCAGGCTATGGTCAAGGTCAGTATGCTCAGTGTCACCATTACCGTGACAGCCGGCTGATAGACAGACGGCAGGTCGCTGGCTCTCACTGCTGAGGCTATTGGTCATAGGATCAGCTATGTCCTATCAGGGTGGTTCACCGATTACGTGACAGCCGGCTGAGTAGACAGACGGTATGAATATCGCTGGCGCCTCCTCCCTGCTGGAGCTATGGTACAAGGTTTCGAGNAGCCGTTTCTCAGCTACAGCAGGATAATACTTTCTGACACCCCTGACGCGGCACGTGTCACGCGCCATGCTGACACATCACAGAGAAAAACATGTCAATAATCATAATTTCATTGCATGGGGCTATCAGATGGCGAAACCCGCTTGTCAATCGGATGCGGGTTAAAAAAATATAAGCTTCTGACCAGCGTCGCGGTCTGGCCGGGCCCGGCCGGGTCGGCCGCTTATATGAAATAAAAATCCGGTATTCAATGAGGACTCGCTTCGCGCTTCGCGCTCGCTCGTAATTATAGTTTGGCGTCTAGACGCAAATAGAGTTCGCCAGCGACAGATTCGAGACTTCGCGTTTCACTAAGATTTCCCATGGAAATCGGTTTTCATTAGAGTTTTAGGTGTAGATTAACATACAGAAATCCATTTCACCCTACATATGATAGTTTGGCGTCTAGCCGCTAATAGAGAGTTCGCCAGCGATATATTGACTGGAAAATATGGACTTATTGGCAATTGGTCCGGCCCCCCACTCAAAATTGTGTGGTTGACGCCCCTGAGTTAACATAAGGAAATGTCATTGAGCAGCCACTTGATATCTAGATAAACCATATCATAATTTGTTGGGTAGATAACCAATGTGAAAAGTTCATGTATCAATGCTTTTGTTTATTTGCATGTTGCTTGATAAATCAGCAATAAACCCACAATTCATAGCAACCCACACTTAATCTATAGCATTTAGAGAGCAAATGTATTTTCTCCAAGCGAAATAGCTGCCTTCATTGCGCACATTCTTTGGCCTCTCTTCATTACTCCTTCGGGTCCGTGTCTCTTCAGCCATAGTAGCTTCCGTGGAAGGAGTTACCTCTGACGGGCACCCCGATCTTCCTGACGAGGAGGTGGTGGTTCTCCACCGGCACCGGCTTCACCACGTCCACGGGCCGGTAAATGGCCCGCTGACGATGTCTACCGGCACCGGCGACGGGCCACCGGCCTGGGCACACGCACCGCCACCGGCACACGGTTCACCACGGTGTTCAGGACCTCCCTGTAGACGGGCATCCGGTTGTAGACCTTGTACGGCACGGGCACGGGCACTGGGTAGGGACGGTGGTTCACGATGTTCCGCACTGGCTGGTACCTGCAGGAGGGGAAGAGNGATGGACGCCATCCTCAAAGTCTGCAGGGTTGAATAGCGGTGGTGGAGGCGGTGGCAGCGGGGCGCCCACGAGCCACAACTACGCCGACGTCAAGAAGGTGGTGACGCGGCCGCCCCGCCACGACGGCACGAATGCGGTTGTGCAGGTTGTCGAAGGCCGGAACCGCTGCGCTCAAAGGGACCGGAGGGAGGATGGCGGTGAGGATAAGCACCCCTCCTCCGGGCGCGCCACCAGGCTGACGGGGGCCAGAAAACCGCCCAGGTTTTCCACCACCGCCGCCGCCTGGGCGCCGTGGCTGTGCCGCAGGGCCAGCGGCTCTCTGGTGGTGAGGCTGTTGCCACCGCCGCTCTGGGCCAGCAGCTCTCTGGTCGTGAGGCTGTTGCCACCTGCCGCTCTGGGCCAGCGGCTCTCTGGTGGTGAGGCTGTTGCCACCGCCGCTCTGGGCCAGCGGCTCCCTGGTGGTGAGGCTGTTGCCACCGTCGCTCTGGGCCAGCGGCTCTCCGGTGGTGAGGTGTGCCACCGCCGCTCAGGGGCCAGCGGCTCTCTGGTGGTGAGGCTGTTGCCACCGCCGCTCTCGCGGCCCAGCGGCTCCCTGGTGGTGAGGCTATTGCCACCGCCGCAGGGCCAGCGGCCCCTGGTGGTGAGGCTGTTGCCACCGGCCGCTCTGGCCCAGGCGGCTCTCTAGAATAAGGTGAGGCTGTTGTCACCGGCCGCTCAGGGCCAGCCGGCTCTCTGGTGCGTGAGGCTGTTGCCCCGCCGCTCTGGGGCCAGCGGCGGCCTCTATGGTGGTGGGGCTGTTGCCACACGCCGCTCTGGGCCAGCGGCGGCTCTATGGTGGTGAGGCTGTTGCCACCGCCGCTCAGGGCCAGCGGCTCCCTGGTGGTGAGGCTGTTGCCACGCCGCCCAGGGCCAGACGGCTTCCCTGGTGGTGATTGCTTTTGCCACCGCCGCTCCAGGGCCAGCGGCTCCCTGGGTGGTGAGGCTGTTGCCACCGACGCTCGGGCCAGCGCCCCTCCCTGGTGTGCTGAGGCTGTTGCCTTTCGCCGCTCAGGCAGCGAGCTCTGTCTGGTGGTGAGGCTGTTGCCACCGCCGCTCAGGGCCAGCGGCTCTCTGGTGGTGAGGCTGTTGCCACCGCCGCTCAGGGTCAGCGGCTCTCTGGTGTTAAGGCTGTTGCCACCGCCGCTCAGGGCCAGCGGCTCTCTGGTGGTGAGGCTGTTGCCACCGCCGCTGACCACCACGTAGGCCTCCGGCCGGCGGAAGATGGACGTGGCCATGCTGGTTAGTGGCCCCCAGTCGGCACGGTGGGCGCCCCCGAATGAAGCTGGTACGCCGCGGATGAATTGGAAAATGAACTTCATGACCGCCCACCGGTGGCTGCGGGGTGCGGGGAGTCTTCGACTGTGTGGGAGTCTCCCCCGCACAGCCACCGGTGGGCGATCTCGAGGCGTCGTTGGTGGACGACGCGGTGCGCTGTTACAGCGGTACTGAAAAAGACGGAGAAGCCATCTGTAAAAGTAGCATTGTGATTGGTGAATGATTCGCTCATATTTTGTGTTTTCATATCTTCATATCGGGAAATGTGTCAATTTTGTCAAACGTTTTTGGTGGAGCCATGGCCGGATTGTACATCCCCCCTAGATACGCCTCTGCCAAATAAAATAGCCCGGAATAAAGTCTTAAGCGAGCAGTGCCTGTGAGACTCGGGTGCGGGACTGAGGGCGTGCGTCCAGACACGATTGCCGTCCCGAGGATATAACACCATGCTTTTTACGATAATCAAGGCTGGTGATGTGATATTTGGTTTTCGAGATTCCAGCGTTTGATGCTGATAGTGTGGGGCACAACTATGCAACAGTACATGTACAAAGAAAGACAATGCGACACATTTTGCCACTGACTCATGCAAATGTCTGGTTGCAGAAGACTCATGAAGAACATCGCCAGTTAACGTATATTGCCATTAGCAAAAGCCAACCGTAACTTATTACTTAAATCATCCAAGTGAACAGTGAAAGAAACGACGGCCAAAACACAATGGCACGACCAAAATAGAATAAATGTAACACATCGTAACGCCCGTCTACAGCTGCTGCCGGGCCCTCCTCAGTCCTCACCAAGAAAAACCTCCTGCAGCTCCTCCGCCGTCAGGGCCTCAGGAGGGGCGGCAAGAAGAAGCTTGGGCCGTGTGATGAGCTTCTGCCGCTTCACCATGAATTCCGTTAACTTTTCCTCGTGGCTCTTAGCCCCGGCTGAGCTACGGGTAGCCAGCTCGGCCGGTAGTTCGAACGAGGAGCTGCAGGAGATGGCTATGTCAAATGCGTGCACCGGAGAGTCAGGCCCCGGATCTGCGGGCGCCGCACAGGCTGGCTCGACATCATTTTCGTCTACCTTACCAGAGGCACTCAGTAGGAGTCCGATGTCTAGAGGCTCCATGACCATGCTGTTGAGTGCCCCCGGCATGATGTGGTTGTCGCTCCCTGAAGGATGAAACAAAAATAAGTCATAAATCAATATTTATTACAAAATAGTGAATGTTTGGACGAACAGATTCCAAAGGGAGTATACCAGTACGACTCCTTCAGGCTTCAATTAATAGTTCCACCTCAGGCAAATTTATAAAAAGCAACTTAAATGAATGGTGGGAAATAGCAATAATGTATGCTCTTGCTCAGCCAGCAGAAGAGGGAACGTTAAAGGATTAGGTTAAATTTACAGACGGTATCTTGGGTTCAGAAGTCAAAAACAGCCTCATCCTACGCTGCCTCTGGAGAATAGTGGCATTATAATCAGCGGGCGAAGTGAAGCTATAATACTGTGAAACTATAAACTCTCCAGGACTGTAAAGTGTCATTATCTCCTTCTCTTGAAACCTAACCAAATCTCTTACCTGACCGATGAATTCAAGAACACTAACCTTTTTGTGATCAACCAACCGCTTAAGCAGACTGTTAATACTCTCCACACTAGTAGTTGTGTAGCGTTGACCAATCACAGAGGATATCATTTTTTTAACCTTAAACTTATGCAGGTACTCAACGAACTTGACAGCATTTGGATCTAACCTACACCAGACAACTTCGGCATCGTTTAAACTTTTCCAGGAATGCTCCCTCACTGGTCATGTTGACTAAGCCATCACGTACATTAAAAATGTCGTCCATGATCACTGCCAAAGCCTTGGCTGTCACACAGAGGTCCTGAAGTTTCCGTTCTAGATTTCGTTTGAAATGAATCCTACACAGAAGGTCCTTTGCGTCTGGGAAACATGTCTGGAACGGCTCATACAATGCAGGGTCGTCATCGGTCCCGAAAGTCACCAACGATTTTGAGGGTTCAACTAGCTGACGAATCTTTGATGCTAAAAGGAAGCATGTATCCCTGTCTTTTTTTGAGTGAATCATGATTGGACCAAGGCTGGTGAGATGTTTGCCAGTTTTTTGACGTTTAACACCAACATTGTCATAAGCTGTTACTGTAACATAAAATTTGCCTTTATTGAAGGTTGTGTCGATATGCAACACAGGTTTGGTCTTGTTGCAGCAAAACCTATGTATGTCTTTCACTTGCTGATCAGTATACAGAAAGATCGTTGGCTTATCTGAAACAGTCATTTCCCTGACAAACTTTTCATCACTATGACTATTATTTTCTTCAACTACCTTATGCAAATTTCAATGTAGGGGTCGCACACATTGGACGCTGACTTAGGCGAAACCTTTCTGCGCTTATATCTGAGATGTTTTATAGGAGCACTATCTTTTAGTTGAAAATCACCATCATCAAGTACTCGTTTCCTGTACAAGGCTTGAGGGCTAGTAGTTTGTGCCTCCTCCCTTAAGTCATTTAGAACAGTACGAGGCGTTCGCTCATACTGTTTCCCCGATTTTGCATTCCCATGCAGCGGACGGATGCCACGGGAGCACTTAAGTGCCTTAACCACATCCGCCATACCTTCTGAGGAGATTGACGTGATCTCTCCAACGTTTTTGCGAAGACGTGCGTCGTCTTTACCTCTCGTGAGTGCGTTGCAGCCGAAGCTGATCACCACGAACCCTGGGTTAGCGTTGTCAAACGTTTTAGCTTTGGTCCGAAGCCACAGCAGGTCTGTTTTGTCACCGAGTCCACCGCGGGTGTGCGTTAGGCCATTTCATTTTTGAGAAAATTTATAGAATCGGTTAACTTCCACCGGAATCCCATTATTTGGGTAATTAAAAGCCTATTGGTGCATTTTGAGCGAAATCTATAAATGATTTCGTTTAGCGCCGAGGCCTTAAACTTTTCCGTTTCATGATTTCATCTAGTGATTTTATTATTTCTAACTTAAAAAAACATATCCCAGTCATTTGGTAGTATGTTAGACTTACGCTGGATTGTTGGGAAATAAACGAAAAAATCCAAATTTACATAGCGGATTTCAGAAAATATCCGAAGAGTTTTCCCAAATATGTGTAAAAAGCACGCGGTGACCAAGATGACCCGTTCGAAAGCATTTGTTTATGTTAGGGAAAATAGAGGATTCACAAATTTGTGACGGCCCTTTCCCAGCGTGCGGAAGTCGTCCTGGGCCGCCTCCTTCGTCTTTCGGTCCATTTTGAAGGCCGGCGTACAGTTCCAGGTGTGGCGTCGGTCGAAACAGAAGCGGGGCAGCGGCCCGAGCACCACTGGCGGCGCGGCGACCACACGCACGACGCGGAGGACTTGTCAGATATTCTCTTCGATCCTCCCTTGATCGTCAAAGTACAGCGTACTGTACCCCATATGCTTGTGGTAGGCGTCATTGCCGCTGAGCCAAATCACGCAGCGTCCGAAGGCGAGGCCATGGATGGTCGCGATGGTTAATATATATATGCGAAAGAAAAAAGAATGAACACAATGTTGTGCAAAGCCTATTGTAAATTTGCATAAAACTCCGTCCAACCTGTTGTTTTATGCCATTGTCCTCAGACGTATTTAATTTTCTTGATAAAACTTCAATAAATCAAAAGCTGCCTTTTCTCAGACAACTGTAAATAACCGTTGAAGATACCAGGAACGGACTATACTGCATTGTACGTGGTCCTGTGTCCGCATGGTTCTTAGCGGCGCTCAATGCGGATGGAGAGCGTATGGCGGATCACGTTGGTGATACGATTCATAAGGTTCTCCGTCCCCTGGGGCAGCAAGTGCAGGCCGTCGCCCGCGAAGAGGCCAGCATTCCTCAAAAGCGGCACAATGTTGTGGTACATTGCCCGGTTTGACCTGAGTGACGCGACCCCTTGGCGCATCACATCGTTGGCGTTCTGCAGCCAAGCAGGGTCATACCCAGGACGACGGGACAGTCCGAGGACCAGGACGCACGCGTTCGGGTTCGTCAGGAGCTGGCGAGTCAGCTCCAGGTGCCTCGCCAACTCCTGACGAACCGAATCCTCGGACGCCATCCCTCCAACCCGGATGTAGACCCCGTTGCCACCAATCCAGAGACAAATAGCTATTACCTCTCCTGAACGCGCAGCCCGCACACGTGCAACATCACGTACAATGCGGTGGAAAACATGAGTATTATTAGACATGCAATAAGAAATAACTACATTAGCTTTGTACTTACCAGCAAGACTGTAGCACACGCACACACACAATGCGTGCACCAAGGCCGCGTGCACAAACCGGAAAGAACGGCTGGAACGGATATAGCACAGTTGAAGGGACTGTCCTACTGTCCTAATCTGTCCCTATTCTGAAAGTTTTGCAAAGCAATGAATTAAATGATTACCAGAAGAAAACCATTTTTACTGCGTCAGTTTTCTGTTTTTGGTATTTTGATGACGAAGTTAAGATATCATGAATTTTTTTTATCAGCAAGAGAAAATAGTACAAATATAAGTTAGAATAACAGAATAAGCTTTGGGAGAGCGTTAAAAAGTTTTGCAATGCAATGAATGAATTTAATGATTACTTGAAGAAAACCATGTTTACTGCGTCAGTTTTCTGTTTTTGGTATTTTGATGATGAAGTTAAGTTATCATGATTTTTTTATCAGCAAGAGAAGAGAGTACAAATATAAGTTAGAATAACAGCTAGCTTTGGAAGAGGGGAAGAGGCTATCTGTGGAGAGGGCAATCATGTGTAATTTGTGGCAAGGGCGGATCCAGGGGGGCCAAAGGGGCCATGGCCCCCCCCCAAACCACCCAAAAATTAGTGCATGAACCTCCCGGGAAGGCAAGTGGCTCCGTTGGCAGCATGTGAATCTACTGCGCCCCCATCGCGTTCCGCTGGATGGTCAGGTCCATGCCATGCAGATACGGACGGACGCGATGGGGGCGAAACATGGAATCTCCTACGAGAATTACGTTTATCGACGCTACCTTTCCGGAGCAGTTCTCTCGGCGGCGGCGGCAGCGGGTGGTGCGAGGCACTGTGAACAAAGAGCACAAGGTTAAACAAAAGACATAATTATTTGTCATGCGATGGATGAAGCCATTGTCTGCGATACCCTATGTATCATGCAGGGATCCAAAATTCTATGAAAGAAGCAAATTATAATCGATTTGAATCTGATTCATGTGGACCAGAATAAAAAAAAAATCAGGCCTCATGATCCACTGGCACTTCAAGATTGCAATGCCAGATTGTCAATACAAAATAAACATACAAGCAGCACCACGTTCTGTTCATTTAAGTGACAAAGACTACAATTACGACAATCTATACAGGAAGACATGTTACAGATTGCTTATGCGAGTGCCATTGTAAGAACTGAAATAGTCCTCGAGGGTTACAGTGGATGGTAAGTTGTTCACCCTGCACCCATATTCCATAAACCCGTTCTACCATTGACGTTGCATGACTATTGATGTCTGCTTTCTTCGCTCGTTGGTGTGCAGCATGAATTACAACATAGGTGAACTGTGGAAGGGTCCGCTGGTGCGCTCCGGTCTCAATCCTATCGTCCACGATAATAATGTATACTCACCATTAACTACTCTATAATTTGACGTTGCGATAGGAGCATAACTTACTTTGAAAGTGTTGATGAGGATAGATGAAGCCTAATCTGAAAAGACAACATATGGTCATACATCGATCATAAGGTCACGACACTAGGCTTAACCCAGCATTGACTGATTTGCTGGAATTTGATGAATGGTTGAAATGTCGTATAAAATGGAGGTGCAAAGCAAATACAAAATAAAATCATTAAAAGGTTGGAAATTGCAATGTCTTGAAAATGGCAATCTCGGATTTATTTGCAAAATGTCTGGTTTTTGGCTCCTAAAAACAGAACAAAAAAATATGTTTTTCATAAAAATTATCACAAACCATTTTTTTTTAAAATCCGGAACATATTTATGAGAACTAAGTTTGAACAAAACCCAAGCCAAATTTCAAAGCAATATCTGAATTTTTGACTGACTTATGACTTCCCAAGTATAAGTAACTCATGACATAATTTTTTCGTTTTTTTAACCTTTTTTGACCAGATAGAGACAAATAAATATCACAGTTGTTTCACAGTTGTTTTTCTGAGATAAAACTGGACTATAAAAAATATATTTTTATACAATTTTCAAGTTCACAATTTGACCTCATATGACCAGACTTTGACCTTTTATGGTGTCAGATTATCCAAATGGCTTCTTCTATCGAATTACACGTGCAAAAACCAATAAAACATATGTCGCATGACTTTCGTAGACCTCTTGCCAATTGCCATCAGTGACCTTTTGTGACCCGCTTTTGAACTTGACCTTTGCTTAAAATTTCACTATTGCTTAATGCAGGAGTTTCATGATACCTATGAGAGCACTTTGTGCTCAAATAGTTACATTCTAAGAGTTAGGATACCGGCCCAGTGGAAATCACCAAGCTGACTGGGCCGGCGCTCGCCGACGCCTGCGATAACACCACCTTCTCGTGCACCGCCCAGCCAGTGGACGCCACCGTCTGGTGGACCAAGAACGTCGTCAGTAGCGTTTTACCAACATTTCCATTATAACACACAGAGTTGATGATGATGATTGTGGCTTTAGGGCGCCGCAACAAAGTAGTTATATGGCGCCCATAACACACAGAGTCCAGCTGGCGGATGGCTATCAGCGGGTCCGGCTTCCCACCTAACAGCTTCACAACTTCGGTAGAAACCGTCTCAAGCGTGGCGGTAGAAGTCTCTGCACATGTCTGTCAGACACAATCTTTCACCTCACCGGATACGAAAAATATCAAGTTCGTGATCAGTTTTTCGGCATTCCACTTCTTTAGCTGGCCGTACAAACAGTAGTCGTCCAACCAGTGTGTCCAGTCCTGGGCGTTTCCAACACTAAAACGTTCAAGCGTCAGGTGGTCCATCATCCTGACATACACACACTGCTGTCACCACTTTACTGGGTTCGTTCTTGTTCGTAATCGTTGACATATAAGGTATCAAATAGCAGTTCACATTGTTATATTATATTGCCTTTTCACTTCATATCCATCTCCCTTTCCATCTCTCCACACTCCTACCATTTCATTTTCAATATCATTTATCACTCGCGGCGTATTTAAGAGGCCGGTCCTTCTACAGGAGATAACAATACAACCTATAACACAAACAAGCCGTCCAGATCAGCGAGAGACGTCGCCTGCTGCATTTTGAAATATGACGACTCGGAGAGGAGACAAGCCGTCTTTGTTGACCAGCTTATAGTCGCGTTTATAGTCGCGTGACAGCTGGGACAGAAAGTGCGCGATGGTCGGCACCGTGTGGCTTTCTGCCAGCAGATGAGCCAGGAGGGTAGCTGCCTTCGGGACCGGCGCTCATCAGCGCGTACAGGTAGGCCGCTTTTTACCAATCTGGCGGGTCACAGAGCCGGTGGCGTCGAAGTGGAGGATAGATGGGCGCAAACGAAACTTCCGCAAGAAGTTCTCGCGACACAGGTGTACCACCAACGGAGTCTTGCCGATCAACTGCATCCCACCCTCGACTGTTTTGCTTGTTAGGTCTTCTGCCCGTGAATCTCCATGTGGATGCCACGTCTTCAGCCCAGTCCACAGAGTACCGCTCGGACTGCCGATGCTCGTGCGCCGTCTGCAGGAGGATCTGTGCTCGAGGGGCTTCTGTGACGTTGCCGTCTGCCAGCTGATTGACGGGTGCCTATTCTAGCATGTCCTGTCTTATGAGGTATGCGCCCTGCTTTTGCACAGCTCTAGCGGACAGACGGGTGGTCTGAGCGAACAGACCAGCGGTCGGAGCGGACATACGGGTGGTCTGAGATGACAAATAAGCGGTCTGAGCGGACAGACGGGTGGTCTGAGCGGACATACGGGCGGTCTGAGCGGACTGACGGGCGGTCGGAGCCTCACAGCCTCCTCGGAGCCTCACTCACATCCCCATCAGCCTCACAGTTACCACTTGATGGGGCTCCCAGGACGACTCTGTTCAGGACTGCTTGTCTGTACGCATGACTTAACTCTGTGGGATCAGGGAGGCTGCCTGGCACCCGCAGATGGGCAGCGCTACTGGCCCCTGACGGCTGGCTGAGGCGGAGCTGAGGGCTTCCTGGCCCCCACAGCTGGGACCCTCATCAGCCGAGTACCGTGGTCCCATTTCTTCCCGAAACGCTTGCTCCAGGTCTTCCACGGTTCGGAACCACGTCTCGCTCGGCACAGTCGGGTTCCCCCGGCCCAGAGTGCGTATCCACGCCGAGGGTACTTGGGTACTATCAAGTGCTGCTTCTCCCGTTCTAGAGCTTAAGGAGGGGTTGAACTAGTGACACTTCGCAACCGCATAGCCCACCTATAGCCATGTCATTTATAAATGAAATGCATTTTCTCTTAACAATATACATCGCGATAGCGTGTAAATACATACATGAATAGACATTGGAGAGCAACTATACTTACCTGAGCCATTCTACCGTCTTAGCTGTTGTCAATAGGCAACGATTCTCTAACGCGTTGCTGGCCAACGCACGTAGACGGTGTCTGCCGCCGCCTGCAGAGCCACCCCTCAGTCCGTCATCAGGTGGTCGGCTGGCTGCTGCAGGTCGGCGGCGATCCGGCTCAGCACGGCCTCGTACAGCTGGCGGGACTTCGCCGTCATGAGTACGAAGTGGCTGGCAGCATTGTGCCCGTTGGTGGCCACAAAAACACCACCATCCACGCTGACCTACCACCGCCTGTGCCTTGGAGGGGACAGCCACCTGCTGCAGTATGATAGCATTATCAATATTGACACCAATATCAGTATGTGATGTCGCCCGGCTGGTAAGAGCTTTACCGCCGGCTGACACCAAGATATAGTCGGGGGATGGGGAGAGGAGACAACGGAGGAGAAAATGGTTCAGAATAGCTTCCACGCCTGAACGCCTGAGGCACGCCCTCATCTCCAAGCAGCCACGTAACAGAAATGCAGACTGAGGGTCCGGTGCGGCGGCGGCACGGCCCGACACAGCGGCGCCACGCCCACTGAGCGTCTCAAAGTAAGGGTGAGGACGTACACCCCAGCCCCGGCCCCGTGTTACGCCAGCCGCCTGGCATGACTGTCTCCGAAAGCCAGGACAGTCACGGAGGATGTTCGTAGCGACACCTTTTGACTGACCATTAACATCACACCCATTGCCGCGCCTCCTGGGAAGAATTCTGGATCCGCGCCTGCCTTCGGACACTTATCAGGGGTGAGCTCAATAACAATGCCTTTCGATTCCACTGCGTGCAGCATCGATTGGCTCGCTGGTGGCGCCGATGTAGTGGACAGTTTCACTGCACTGTACATAACGTGCATCGATACTAAGGACTTTGACAAGGAAAGTTTTCTTCACCAAAAGATGCAGCATTCACTCCAGGTTACTTCAAAGTACAAGCTTGAACGCTTCACAGTTGGGCTGAGCTCAGTGTCATAACCAGCGTGATCACTCACTTTTATCTGAGATAAGGTATACCATCATAACAATGTCACAAAATAATAACTTTTTTTGCCACTTGATATACCAAGGTTCAAAATAAAAACGGATCCCGTTTCACACGCGTTCGGGTTTGTCAGGAGCTGGCGAGTCAGCTCCAGGTGCCTCGCAAACTCATGACGAACCAGTCCGTTGGACGCATCCTCCCATGTCCGATGCCGTTTTCCATGATCCACAGAGTTATGGCACAACTTCCAGTACGCGCAGTGCAGCAACGTGCAGTTACTATGCGGTTTAAACACATGAGGGAGCAGAACATGTACCCCCCATGCATTAGAGGATGATACCCAGAGATGATACATTGGATATTGTGCCCTTGCTCCTACGTTCCATTGGTGCAAAGCACTGATTAGTGCGAAAAACGCCTTAATGGTATTCGGCTTGTACTTGCCAAATATTGAAAGCGTCACTGATCAAAACACAGTGCATACTCTAGGCCGATTGTGTTGTACACAATTGGTGTTGGTGACCCGTGTCTTTTGCTGACTGATGGTTTCGTCAACCAGCAATCCGTCCAAACGATTAAACGAAAGAGCGTTTAATGATGACCATTTTTCTCAGGCTGCCACACACAAATACATACACATACCCAAACACACAAATCATGACACACACAGACACACAACACACATCACACACACGATTGTATACAAATGGCGCACTGAAGGCACGTGGCTCGTGGCCACGGCCGGTGGCCGCGCACTGGTGCGGCTGTGTGAGGCGCCGCCCAACCCGTAGTGTTAGGCGAGTCCGCCGGCAAGTTAACAACAGTAAGGACTTCGTTTGATGTGTAATATCAATCAATGATCGACTCTGTACAGGTTGATTAACACATAGGATCTGTTCAAAAGTTTTAAGTAAGTACATCACATATCCTAGCAGTCTGGCAGCATGATGCTACGAATTTCCCGCTGTGGCGCAATTGCCATTTGCAATAAATGCACACCATCAGAATCTGCTGCCAGTGAACAGGCGTCGCCGGCCATCTCGAGTCTTCCGTCGCAGCAGCGGTGGTGGCAGCGGCATAGGTGGTGGCGGTGGTGGTAGCGGCAGCGGTGGTGACGGTGGTGGTGGCAGCGGCGGCGGCTGCGCTCGAGCCACAACCTTGCCGACATCAATCAGGTGATGGCGCGGCCGCCCCATAACCACGTCACGCAAACCATAGACCCGGAGGGGGTGGCGGTGAGCACCATCACCCCCACCTCCGGGCCGGCAACGGCAGCCCTCAATCTTGCCCAGACATAGAGAGACATGGTTCGCCGAGCATGCCGCCGGGCGGCGGGCGTGTTTTGAAATGTAATGTTGAGATAATAAAAATCCATTGAAAAGCAACAGCATCTGGCATTTTTTTAAACCTAACCCAAACCGTAACCTAACCTAACCAACCTAACCTAACCTAACCAACCACCAACCCAATCAACCCAACCCAACCCAACCAACCCACCCAACCCAACCCAACCAACCCAACCAACTAACCTAACCTAACCCAACCAACCAACCCACCAACCCAACCAACCCCACCAACCTAACCTACAGCCTAACCTAATTTAACAATGGCTTTTTTACTTATCTGAAACATACATTTTAAAAAACCCGCCGCCGGGCGCAAGTTACAGCTCTTCTACGCGAGCCCCTCAATTTGCTGCACACTTGAACTTGTCGTAATCACTTCTCCACGAGCCGGCTTTAACCATGTTGGCCCATGGAAAATACAGGTGGTATTCGGTCGCATTCTCCACATTTTTAAAATATTGTTCAGAAGTTATACACAACTGTGATCCCTAGAGGGCTTGCCTATTTCATTATTTGGATCCGTTTGGAAAATTGCAGTAAATTTTGCCTAAGAATGTTTATGGAACCCGGGCACGCCTTCCAATAGGGGTCGCTTTCAAGCTTATCTGGTGGGTATTTAGGCCTCAGATTTCGCTTTCTTGACAATGCGCCAATCCGCTTATCAGCGCGCTCGAGGAAGTGAAGGTGCCATGCAGGCTTGTGTTCCAATGGCAACCACCGTGACTCAATAATCCAAACAACTGCAATAGGGTGGTTTCTTCGTATGAACCATAATGTTTGAAATATGTAATGTCTGTTTCAACCATTTTACGGAATGTCAACCAAATGAATATTTCGTTTTGTATTATTTCGCTCTTCGAATTGAGTACACCAATCATTGTTTAGTTTTTTCGAAGAATATATTTATTTATTTGTAGCACTAGGATATACTAAAAATTATGTGGTATAAAACAATAGACATCTATGCAGAGCTGGTGACGTAGGAACGAGACAACCTGTTGTTCTATAGCCTTGATTCTACGGAAGGTGCACCGCGCGCGTGTTTTTAATTGTAATATTGAGATTATAAGTAAAAGCCATGTTAAATTAGGTTCGGTTCGGTTAGGTTCGGTTCGTTTTTTTCCCCTCCACATTTATTTAAAACGGTTTGTTTTTGAGTGCCGAGGGCAGCCAGGCGGCGGCCAGATGCTGTTGCTTTTCAATGGATTTTTCTTATCTCAACATTACATTTCAAAACACGCGTCCGGCGCGCAGGAAGGATTCATTGCGACTGCCGCCGCCCGGCCGCGCTCACAGAGCCCGCGAACGCGGGGAGATGGTGATTGGCTGCCGGGGCGTGACGTAGTTGATGACGTCACGCCCCCGCAGTCCGGAGGTACATTTCGGAAGGCACTCGAAAACATATCACAGCATACAGAACGGGTACAACTTTGTACTCTAGAGACGGACTCAGGGCTTAGTCTGAGGAGCACAGCTCGGTCTCAGCAGCGACTAGGCTGGTCGGCGGGGTTCACAGCGGTTGGAACATATCGATAGCTGCATTGGCGGTTATAGAAGACATCACATACCGTCATCAGCCAAGCAGTAGGGCAACGGCCCTTGTGCACATTGATCAATGCACCTGTGTTGTCGATATATGTAGTTGTTTTGGCGGTTGCTACTGTGGTGAGCAGCAGGGCTGCCAAGAGCTCCGCGAGATATATGGGAGTGGTGCCCGGCAGCGGGATGGACAGGGTCCCAGATGGGTCAGCGAAACCCAGCTGGAGGGGGTAGCGTCACAAGCAAGCCACTGATGGTGCTCCCTGAAGCGGTGGTGGTAGTCGTCCGCGGTAAATACCCAGGGCCGGGACAGCTTACCCTGATCGAGCAGTGTGTTCAAGACTGGGGACCGCTTCATCACTTCGATTACTACCTGGAGTTGGCAGTTTGGCAACCGGCCGTATAAAAATTAACATAGCCGGCCAGGCGCTGGGCGAACAATGTGGAGCAGGAGGGAGCCCGTCGGATAGCGGAAGAGAACCTGCTCCTGAGTGGCCGGGCTCACCGAAGAGCTGGCGGAGCTGCAGGTCAATGGACACCCCGAGGTAGGTTAACCTGCTGTGTCGGAGTGAGCACAGATTTCTTTACGTTAAGTCGGAGGCCGAAGGACCTGAGGAGCTCGGGGATTGGAAGCAAGAGCTCCGGGCTGAGGGCGGTGAAAAGGAAGTCATCCAAGTAGACCCGAGCGGTCACGGCGGGGTGTGCTTCGGTGACAGCCTGGTTCACCGCACGCATAGTGCGTTGCATGATGGAGGGGGCCGTTCCGAGACCCATGGGGAGCACAGACCAGCGGTAAGTGCGGCCTCGGTAGGAGATGCCCAGAAACTGGGATAGTCTGGGATCGAGAGGGATGTGAAAGAACCCGTCCTTCAAATCTACCTTAATGGCCCACCGGGCGGAACCATCAGGGAGAACGTCCATGGGACGCGGGAGGTGACATGGGGCCTTTTTCAAGTGAGGCGTAAGATCGGAGAGATCATATAAGACGCGGATACGGAGGTCCGTTTTGGGCGTCACAAACAGACAAACAGCCGATATGTACTCCGGACAGGAGATTCAATTATAAGGCTATGTTCTTGTATTTTTTTCTCCACGTATATTCAAACGTTTGTTTTCGAGTGCCGAGGGCAGCCAGGCGGCGGCAGCAGCGGTCCGACACCCAGGAAGGATTCAGAGCGACTGCCGCCGCCCGGCCGGCCTGCCCGGCCGCGCACACAGAGCCCGCGGGGGCCAGTGATTTGCTGCCGGGACGTGACGTAGTTGATGACGTCACGCCCCCGCAGTCCGGAGGTACATTTGGAAGGCACTCGAAAACAGGTAGTCACAGTCATACAGTAACTGAACATGTACCATTTTGTACTTCAGAGACCTACTCAGGCAAGTACCTGAGGAGCGCAGCTCCGTCTCAACAGCGACTAGGCTGGTCTGCCGGGTTCACAGCCGTCGGAACGTAACGGTACTACGTAACGGTAACTACACTGTCGGCGATAGAATATATCACATACGACTGAAAGCCAATCAGAAGGGCAACGGCCCTTGTGTGCGTTGATTAAAGCACCGGTATTGTCTATGTATATGGTTGTTTTTGGTGGGGCGACAGTGGTGAGCAGCAGTGCTGCGAGTAGCTCCGCGAGATATATGGGGTTTTCTCCCGCGAGGGGGATGGAGAGGGTCCCAGAGGGGTCCGCAAAGCCCAGTTGGAGGGGAGTGGCGTCGCAGGCGAGCCACTGGTGGTGTTCCCTGAACCGGTTGTGGTAGTCCTCCGCATCGAAAACCCAGGGCCGGGAAAGCTTACCCTGTTCAAGGAGGGTAGCCAGGATCGGCGACCGCCGCATCACGACTACTACTTGAAGAGGCAGCTTTGCCACGGGCCTGATGAAGTTTGCATAGCCTGCAAGGCGTTGTGCGAACAGAAGGGAGCATGAAGGAGCACGGCGGATGGCCGACAGGACCTGCTGCTGGGTGGCCGGGCTCACCGGGAGCCGGTAGCTCCGTGGTATCGTCCTGGACTGCCACGCGGCGCCCCGGGTTCGATTTCCCGGTGGTGCGGTTCCGAGGATAGGCTCCCGATTAAATCCCCTGCCCGCAGGAGGGGGTCCCATGGGGTCCAAACCCCCAGCCCTCCCCGCCCCCTCCCGCCCCCTCTCGCGATGCATAGCGTGATAGGCTTGGAATCGGAGAAGAAAAAAAAAAAACAAAAAAAAACGGCTCACCGAGAGCTGGGACTGCAAGTCGATGGAGACCCGAGGTAGGGTAGTTAGCTGTTGTTGGACCAGCCACCGACTTTTTGTCTATCCGGAGGCCGAAGGACCTTGAGGAGTTCGGGGATGAGCTCGGCAGAGGGCTGGTGAAAGTAGCAAGTTCATCAGGTACACCCTGGCTGTCACTGCGGGTTTAGCTGGGTGACTGCCTGGTTCACTGCTCGCATAGTGCGCTGCATGATCGAGGGGGCCGTCCCGAGACCCATGGGAAGCACCGCCCAGCGGTAGGTGCGGCCACGGTAGGAAATGCCCAGGAATTGGGAAAGTCGAGGGTCAAGGGGGATGTGGAAAAATCCGTCTCTTAAATCCACTTTAATTGCCCAACGAGCAGAGCCGTCGGACAGAACGTCCATGGGACGTGGGAGATGACATGGGCCTTTTTCAAATGGGGTGTGAGATCAGAAAGATCGTAAAGTACACGGATACGGAAATCCGTCTTCGGGGTCACAAAGAGGCGATATGTGCTCCGGACAGGAGATTCAATTATTAAGTTATGTTGTTGCAAGTTATTGATTGTTTCATCCATAATACGGGAGGTATTTGTTGTGGCACGATGGCCCCGAGCCCGTGGGTGAATAAATGTTGTTGCGCCCCCAGACAATATGCTCTGAACCCTATGATCATTAATCGGGCTACAATTACTGGGGCGTCTTCGAACCCTGGGTGGTGATCGGAAGAAACGGAGGCAGCGGAAGATTGGGAGAGGAAGTTGAGGGCCGAGTCCTCCGGGTCCTCCTCCTCCTGGTCCCCGTCCTCGGGATCCTCGGCGTCGTCCTCTTCAGGGGGCCCCGAGGGTTCAGCAGGGGGTAATTCTTCCTCCACAGGGGGCTCCCCAGGGGGGCGTCCGCCACCAGAGCGTGGGCCAAGGCGTCCAAACGCTCGATGTCCACCTCCCTCAACCCCGCCAGGATACCTTCCCAATTAATTGGAACCGGGAGGGGGTGTATTGTGTAGTATTGGTATATCAAAGAAATCAGGATCACTGCTATCGCCCTCGCTAGGCGGCGCCACTGGAAAAACTATTCCCTCCCGCGCTTCAGCACGGGGGGGGGGCGTGGCGCCACACCAGGCGCAGGAGGTGGCCTGCTTCCGGAGAGGGCCGGTCAAAACGATACAGTGTTTCCGGTGAAGCCGGCAAATATTACATTTTCCTGGTGAAGCAGCATATCAAAGAATCTGAGCTCGACAGATGGGGAACGGCAAGTTCGTCCCCCCTCCTCCATGCCTCGAAGGCACCGAGGCTGTCAAGACTCACCGGTGACGCTGCTGGAGAACACCCGGAGGAAGTGACGTATGGAAGAAGGCGATCCAGTTCCTCCGGGTCCAGCTCCGGGAGGTCCGGGACCTGGTCCTCCCCTCCGGCTGTGGGGGATATGAATACCTCCGAGGTTGACCGTTCCTTAGGGGACGGACCAGGGCGGCTGGCTCTTCAAGCGGCGGTGCCGCGGCAACTCCGGCAGGTTCGTTGGGTTGCAGCAGCCGAAGACGCCAGCCATTGAGCAGGAAGTTAATCCTGATTCCCCGCGGGGGCCGTCTTCGCAGGTATCTTCTTGCGGTTTCGCCGAGACGGCCCCTGTTGACCATACTGGCCAGGTGCAGGGGGACGATATGTAGGTTGTTGATTTGTTGCGTAGTTCCAGTGGACCACCGGGGCCGGAGGGGGCAGCTCGACTCGCAGTTGAGCTAGCTCCCAGTCAGGCAGGGCGGCGAGAGCGGCAGCCCAGCCCCGGTGAGCCACGACCAAGAACAGCTTCAGTCCGTCGTGTAGGAAGCGGTGGTCTGCTGGGTCGGCCGGAGGTGTTTGACGGCAGGCGAGCAGCAGAGTTCGCACTTCCTCTTGGTCTCGGCGGCCGAAGTTCGCGTTGACTAAGCGCTGTTCCTGCAGGAAGGCGATCCAATCCGCAGGGAAGGCAGCCATGGCCGGGATCGCTGGGGCCAGTAGACGGCCCGGAGGAGCCGCGTCCGGCTGCGGCACCGGAGGCGGCGAAGGCGCCGGTGGTGGCGGTCCAGGAGGCGGGTGACCGTCCGGTGACGGAGGTTCCAGCGGGGCCGGAGGCTGTTCTTCCTGTCGGCGTAGGAGTCGGACGACTCGGCGTGCGATGCCGTCCAGGGTGCGGTCGGACAGGTCTGTGACGTCCAGAGGCTGTCCACCCGCAGCCTGAAGTTCCTCGTCGCTGACGTCGTCTTGTGAATCAGTTGCAGGTCGAGTGTCCAGGTCGACGAACTGCAGGTTGCGTCGGACGGTCGCTGGTGTCGGCGGCTTGATCGGTGTTTTCTTGGGTGGCATGCCACCAGGAGAGGAGGCGCCCTCCGGGGGCTGGTAGGCTTCACGCGTCCACCCACCCTAAACGGAGAGCGCAGAGAGTGCCGAGGGCAGCCAGGCGGCGGCAGCAGCGGTCCGACACGCAGGAAGGATTCAGAGCGACCTGAATCCCTCCTCAGACTTTCAAACATAGACAATGTCTTCCTCACAATGTTATCACGGTCTTAATACATAGTTTCTTTTACATTATATTATTACATTTATATTATATTTATATAACATTTTATTATATTACATATATACATTATATAACATACATTACATTCTGTCGTTGGTTGGTTGGAAGGTGAGCAGCTAAATGTCATATCTGGCTATTTGTTGGCTGCAACTTTTAGTCGTCACATCAGGCTAGCTTGTTAGGAACGAGTTGTTCCTCAAATAGTGTTTGGTCATTAGATTCGGAATAGTTAAAGACATTCTCGTGTGTAAAAGTATCAACGTATCAGAGTATCAGAGCATTTATGTACTCTGAGAGGGGTGGGGAGGGTGGCGCCTCGGAAGGAGACTCCGGAGTCCAGAGGCAGGCTGATAGCGCTGAACCACTGGACTCGACGGAGGGAGCCCTCCCCCCCCCTACAACCTCGACCCGTGAGGGGAGGGAGGGGGGCTCCACGCCCAAGGGGGGGTGGGTCACTAGCCTGAGAAACCCCTGAGGCTGAGTCGCGGGAATCATCCATCGTCGACAACAGCTCCTCAGGGGGGCCCCCCTACGACCTCAACCCGGGGGGAGGGAGGGGGCCCTGGACCCAAGGCAAGGGACTGGGTGCTGGGGGGGGGAGTGATATCCCTCGCGCGCAAGCATCGAACAGGGAGAGGAGCACAGAACTGACCTCAAACTGTTGGAGCTGGGTCGAGGAGGGAGCTCAGGAGAGGCGGCGCAAGCCGGCAGCTCATGCCTGGATGTCCCTCAACCTACCAGGAACCGGCAGAGTGGAACGGCGAATGGCCCGGCTTGACGGGGTCTCAGCGGTGGGCCCTGAAGACCGACTTGAGGGCAGGCGCTCGTGTCAGGTCCGTTCAACGCGCGGGTCCAGCTTGTTCTCGTAGGCCGCCTGGAGGCGCAGCGCCCAGCCCTCTTGTATGAGCTCAATCCGTTGTGCCCGCGGCGGGCGCCGTCTTCTTCTTGCGCCGCCGGCGGAAGGGTCCAGGCTGGGCATCGCTGGCGGCGGCCTGAGGCCGGTAGGCAGCGGCCTGCTGGACGAACTGTACTGTCGGTTGAGCTGGGGGGAGCGTCACCCCGAGCTGGGCGAGCTCCCAGTCTGGTAGAGCGCTGAGGGCGGAGGCCCAGCCTCGGTGCGCCACCACCAGGTAGAGCTTGAGTCGATCCTTCAAGTAGATCAGATCAGCAGGTTTCGTCGGGGGTCTCTCGCAGGCGAGGAGGAGTGTGCGAATCTCCTCACGATCGCGGCGATTGTAGTGCTCGTTGACGAGCCTCTGCTCCTCCAGGAAGGCAGTCCACTGCTGTGGCAGGGGCTCAGCTGGGTGCAGCTGTTGCTGCAGTCCGAAGCCTGGAGGGCAGGGCAGCCCCGGGACCGGAGGAGGCGGTCCTACGGGGGGCTGGCGCTGCCTGGGACATATCCAGGTGGAGCAGCGGCCGGACTCAGGGGCCGCGCGGCGGAGACGGAGTGTACCGGGTGCACGGTGCTGAGGCGGTAGAGGCAGAGCCGGCGACAGCAGTGCTGCGACCTCACAGTGGCGATCTGATTGATTTTTTCTGCGAGAATAAGGCCATCGGTGCCGGCGCGAGCGAAGTCCGGCTCGAAGGGCCGTATTCCGGGCCGTGTTGTTCGTCTTTCGGATTCCTCGCGTGGGGTTTGTCTGATTTCCAGGTGACGTCGGGTTGGTGGCCGGCGTCGGCGGGCACTGGTGTCGGGTTAGAACGTCGCACAGGTGTCCAATGGTTGCTGGCTGGCGCCCTTAAGTTTTTTAGCTTGTTCCGGATGTCAGACCGGTAGTTTATTCAATAATTCATGGAGATTGGGCACTTACAAAAATAAAAAAATAATGTTAAGAAAAAACAACCCATGTTATTGAAATGAACTGTCAAACAGGTTTGGTGGAATGAGGATTCAGTAGTTAGTCGTGTTAAGATATTCAGACCAGGTTTTGCTTAAAGGTTTAGAGAAGGTTTGGACAAGTGTCCTGATTAACTAAAAGAATAAAACAGTGTGTAGTAATCATATCAACTAGATTCTTCCACCATTCACAATCATCGGCAGTGCCCGACAGCCCTTAGGCATAGGTGCGGATAGGCTGGTCCTTGCCGCCCCGGGTAGTTCGTCAGAGAGTCCCGGGTGACCACGTTCGCGAACGGCGAGGTTTGCAGGAGAGGCCGACCGAGAGGTCGTGGCAAGCGGTCCGCGCGGCGGGGGCTGGCTCCAGGCAGAACTCTAAAGGTTCGATTTTGTAAAGTTTTTAATAAATTTTGGCAGTCTGCCTCTAATTCCCCATTCATGACATTTGATAGTAAGTACAGTCTTTGTGACTCTGTTCAAACGCCGGCTCGTAAAGTCCGAGAAAGAGGGGCAATCGTGACTCTCACTGCTGGAAGCCGCGCTGGACCGAGTCAACAAGTCTGACTAGGTGGTGGTGGGAGCTCGTGACTCAGGGGTGACAGGTGAGAGTCCCCAGGGCTGCTCCGCAGGATACGGCTGTAGACTTGGTTCCTCTGGTGGCGGTGGGAGCTCGGCGATAGGACCACCACTGGTCCAGCTCCAGCCTGTCGGCAGCTCCTCCGTCTGGTTCCGCTTCCTCAGCGTCGGCTTCCATGTGCAGGACTGGCATGTATCGGGACAGCAGCAGCCGGCATACGTCTGCGTAGGCCTTGTCCAGTGCCGGCACAATCCTCGTTTTTCTGATTCGACCGGATTCCACCAGCGGTATATTTAGTGAGAAAAAAGCAGGTGCAGCAGCAAACAAGCCATCAAATACTTAAACGAAAAATAATGTATACACGTTCATTCATTCATTCACATCCTGCTCGTGGGGGATTTCATGTTCTGCCCCGATCGCGTCCGTCCGCACCTCCACGACATGGACATTGTTTTGTTGCGGGTTCTATGATGGGAATAACTCTTAAAGTCACTTTATATATAAGTCGAGTTCTATTCAGAAATACTACATAATCAGAACTGCCGATTTAGGTCATGTTACAAACACATATGATTTCACGTTACGCGCACGTGCATATGCTTCCGCGGCTCATCTCTTAAGCCACGTCACAGACATCACCTGAAGCGGAGCGCGATGGGGGCAAAGCATCCAGCTGGTGGCCGTGGATCATCTGCTATCCTACCCGGATGGCTCCTGTTCGGATGATCACGTGTTTCAGGATATCATATCTGACGTGAGAAACGTGTGCACTGCTCATGCCGGGGAGGTGGTCGCCATCCCTCTACTGATCGGGGGCAACGGGTTTTACACCCGAGATGGAGGGATGGCGGCCGAGGACGTGGTGCGTCAGGAGTTGACGATGTTATGTCTTATATTGTTATATGTTATGTAGTACATATGTTTCGGGTTTTAACAATGCTTGTGTATATTTTCTGGCGTCTTATTAATTAAATGTTTCCGTTTTTGTGTTAAAATATACCACCGGTGGAATCGGGCAAACAACAACAACAACTATTATGGCTTGAAGATGGCTTCTGGCCGTGGGATGGCAACCGTGGATGTTGGATGGCCACCGTGAACTAGGACTTCGTGGTTCATGAGTTTGCAGGAACGAACAGCAATTGGAACTTCCACATTAATAATGCTGAAAGTGTTTAAATACACACAGGACCATCCACTATAACTCACGAGAACTATTTCACTTTTACTATGTCCCTCGCACAAACGTCTTGTTCCTGTACAGGTTGCCGCAATTATTGTTTTTGTCACTACAACAAACCAAACTTTGTACGGCTTGGATTTTTGGTTATTGACATTGCATTTGGTATTGACATTGCATATTTTTTGGTATTGACATTGCATTTCGGTATTGCATTATAATCTTTAAGTGCCAGAGCAACATGACACTTGATTCTGTGTTAGAGGCGAATCGCTTATACATGCTTCTTTTGTAGAATGTTGGATCCAGGGGGGATCACTCCGGCACCTTCAGCATTACCAACGAGGGTCCAGCAAATGCCAGCCTCTGATTGGTCGTGACGTCACGTCAGTGGTCATGACGTCAGCCGTCACAGGTTCTGTAGCCGGCATGGCCAGCGTCGTTAAATCTCGTTGGTATCGCCCCCTCTAACTCGAAACTAAAGAAGGCTAAGCGATACGCAGAACACAGCATTGCGAAAGCTCGTCTACAAGTAAAATTTGAAATTGTTTTGACATTTTTGGGATCAGTCAATATTGATGTCACCAAGGTCAGCAAAGTCACGTATTCCAGAGACAGTGAAAGACTGCTATAGAGCTCCGAAAATATCTCGGGGACTATGGGACCAATTACCAAAGGGAAAAAAAAACATCGAAAGCTCATGAAGTCAAAACACTTGTCTTTATCGAATTTAAAACTCGGGTTCATAGTTGAGACTCCAGAGTCATCAAAGGTCAGGAGGCTTTTTTTATAAAAAGTTTGTTCATAATAAGTTTTGAATGAATTAGACATATAGTATAATTTATGGGGACGCGTTGCACATTTGCCTGACTGTAAAATCCTAGGTATATGTCGCCTATTCCAATTGGGCTTCAGCCCCCCCCCCCCCCCACTGCGGATGACGGTCCAGGCCCAATCCTCACCAAGTTGCGGTAAATGCACCAAATACGGCATGCGAAATGAGGTGCTCAGAGTACTGCAACATTTAACAACAGTGTTAATCAATATATCGTGTGGTCAAAATAGCCTAAGTCGGTTTTGTTGTAGAGTGTAGTCCAGTAATACGGTGTTGCGGCCCCCACCCGGATCTGTCAGTACCCCCCCCCCCCCCACCTAGTCATGACCACCCAGAGCGCGTGCCCGTCAGATACTGCGCCTCACCGGCTGGGCGTGGCTGCATTAGCCACAGGCAGTGCACGTGAGCGGCTGCCAGCAGCGATGATGGGCCGTGGGGCGATCAGCAGAATCATGAAGTTCGCGGGAAGGCCAAAACACGGCCGGCCCCACGACCCGGGCGGCCTGCGGAAGCCGCGGCCCCGGCGGCCCCCACCCTGGATTCGCCAGTGTGTGTGTGTGGCCCGGAGGAAGCCCCAATTGTAATAGGAACCACACCCCTAGCAGGCCACGTAGCCAGATTTCTCCAGGGGGGGGCGGCGCCTCCAAAAAAGGCCCTTCCGGGCGCTGAAGGATCCCCCCAAAAAAAGGAGGCGGATATGAAACTCTACGATTTCGGCCACTTTATTTGTGATTTTATTACTATTTAAAAAAAAATGTTGATCTGAAGAAAAAAAATCAATTTGAGATAAATTAGACCAGGACCGGTAGGACCCTCAAGAACCCATGAAACCAGGCACGTAGCCCGGATTTCAGTCCGGGGCGCTCAAAAAGGGTCTGTTAACATGCACATAGCCAGAATTTCGCCCGGCGGGGCGCCTCGAGAGGCTCATTCCCGAGCATGAAAGTAGCCAGGATTTCGTCGCGGCTGTCGGCGCCTCAAAAGGTGCTCTACACACAGTAAGCAGGATTCCCCAAGGAGGGGGGCGGGCTCGAGAGGGGCTATTCCCGCGCGTTGAAAGGGCAGTAGAAGAAGAAAGGTCTACTCTCTCCGTACGCGTGAGAAGCCAAAATTTGGCATGGTTCATGCGGCCTCTGACCACCCAGAGTCCTTTCTTCTGTTCAGGGGACCTCTGACCTGCACAGCCCTTTTCAACTTAGTCCAGGGCCGTTTGGTCTGCTAAGGTCTTCCAGCCTGCGTCAGGGGCCCTTCACCCTAGTAAGGAATTTGCGTGGCTGCTTTTTCGATCCTACCGACATGCTCAGGCCCTCCGACGCTCCAGGGTCCCTCCGACCTGCCAGGGGCCCTTCAACCTGCCAGGGCCCCTCTTGCTGCTAGGGGCTCAATTCGAATTGTTCAGAGGCCTTCTAGACCCGCTCAGGTACCCTTTCGACCTTCCCAGGGGCCCCTCAGACCCATTCGAGACGTTTCAGGGACCCTCTGACTCGATCAAGGGTGCTATTTTGACTCCCCCTGGCCCCTCCGACCTGCCAGGCCCTCTGTGCTGGCAGGGGCCCATTCTATGTGTTCAAGGGGCCTCTCGTGACCCGCTCAGCGGCCCTTTCGACTGCCAGGTGCCCCTCTGTGGTGGCTAGGGGCCCATTAAACGTGTTCAGGGGCTCTTTGACCCGCTCAGGGGCCCTTTTGGCTTATCCAGGGGCCCCTCTGACAACATGCATAGGTCTCTTGTGAACGTCCACGGGCCCTTTGGTCTTTCAGAGAGGGCCCTGGTGGCCCTTAGGAACTTCTGAAGTGCTTTTAACTCTTCAAAGAACACGCTTCGCGTGAACTTAGACCAATGATACCGCGCTTCGCGCGGTCTCTTCGGCCGTTTTGGCGCCGCTGCGCGCGCCGAAAAGGCCCCCAGGGGCGGGGGAGCGCGCCGGCTTCCGCCCCCCCCTTCTTGGCTACGGATTCTGACCCTAGGGATTCTACAGTTGGGAAAATGGGCAATTATCCCTCCTCAAAAATTACTTTCTATGTCTAATCATTAAAAAGTATTTATGACAAACTTTTGAGAAAAATGACCTGCACCTTTGGTGACATCTGGAGTCTAAACTATGAACCTAGCATTAAATTAGATAAAATCATTTCGAATTTAATTTTCATGAGCTTTCGATTGCTTTTTTCCCTTTGTTCATACTTCATTGGTCCCATAGTCCCAGAGATATTTGGGAGCTTCTATAGCAGTCTTTCACTTGGAATACGTGACCTTTGATGACCTCTGATGACCTCAATGTTGACCTAATCCCAAAAATGTCAACACAACTTCGAATGGCCTTGTAGAGAGATTTCGAAAGCTGTGTTCTGCGTCTCGCTAGCCTTTTTAGTTTTCGAGTTAGAGCGGGGTGTACCAACGAGATTTAACACGCTGGCCATGGCCGGGCTTACCAGAACCTGTGAACCAGCTGACGTCAATGACGTCATACTTCATTACGACCAATCAAGGCTTGAGACCCTGTTTTTTGGCCGGAATGGCCTACCTTGTTATAGAGCCTTGGTTGGATCCCTGTACAATAGAGAGTGTATCGCAGTCAATGGCTTTATAAATCGCATGCATAAGATGTTTCTTCCTCGTGTAACTTTGTTCTCTTTGTTCGCATTAAATTCTGTGATTGAATCACCCAAGCTTCCCGATTAGCAACTTCCCAAGCCGCTGGCCCGGCCGGTGGTACCTCCACTTCAGCCACAGTGGGTGGTGTCTGCCGCGGAGAAGACCCGGGCGGACGACATGTTCCGAGCAGCGGACCAGGACCAGGAGTTTTCTCCCGTTCTAGAGCTTTAGGAGGGGTTGAACTCGTGACACTTCGCAGCCACATAGCCCCCTATTATCATGTCATTTATAAATTATATACATTCTATCTTAAAGGGACACTGCTTCTTCCGGATGATATCGCAAAAACAGGCTTAAACAAGACCTAAGGACCACCAGGAGGGGAGAGATCGAAGTCTCTCCCCTCTTCCGAAAGGATGCATGGGAATGCATCGCACTGCATCAGCCACTGGCGGAGTGTCTTGATTCTTGATGTGCTGATGAGCACATCGTTGACATTAAGGATCAAATAGCAGTTCACATTGTTATATTATATTGCCTTTTCACTTCATATCCATCTCCTTTCCATCTCTCCACACTCCTACCATTTATCACTCGCGGCGTATTAACCCGCGCCCCCCTCATGTTTCTCGAGATAACGAAAAAAACGGCGGCGCGTAGCGCCGCCAAATTTGGCATAACTATTCACTGATTCTTTCCGGACATTTTGCGAAAATTCAAGTTTCGTGTCAGGTCAACAGGTCAGGTCAAGTGACCCTACATACAAAAACGTTGGCGGTCGTGCCATGACTACAGTTTCTAAGGGATTGATATCAAACGTTTAGGATTACATTAAGTCAGTAGCATTTACAAAATGTATATATCGGATTTTTTGTATCGGTGACCTTCGGTCGGGTCAATTTTGCGATCTCCCCATTATAAGTCGATGGAGAAATAATCAAATGCTTTCTTTGTCGACGATATCCAGTCCATTTCCTTCTGGATGATGTTATCTATGATTATGATGTATGATCCAAGTGCAGGTTTTGCTCAGGGAACGATAACGGGTCATCTGAGGCTCATCCGAGGTCACCAACACCTTTTCGTCAATTAACTCCGGTCATATAAGATAGAGAACTGCAACCTTAACACCAGTGTGGTTTGTCTCGTCAAGACACATCTACTGATATGCAACATGACCACTTGGGTCACAACTGACCTTAGAACTTGAGGTCATTTTTTTCAAGTGACCTGCACATATAAAAATTGTACCATATTTTTTCAACGCCTGACGAGAAAATTACGATGGGCGTAAACAGAATCGGCTTTTCTTTGTTAGTAAGAAAACTCATTTTTTTTTACTTTCAATGACCTCTAAGAGCCTTAACTATGACCTGAGGCAATTTTGAGGACCTAGTTTTGCGATTGCAAATTTCATTGCTAGCTATTGTCTTTTGAACGTTTGTCTTCTAGATAGCATAGTTTTCCGAGATATTTGGGGGTTTCTGGAGCGATGTCTAAACTTGAAAATTTGACCTTTCGATGACCTCTGGTGACTTGAGTTGCTACGGTTGAGCAAAAACAAAAGTCTGAAATAGTTTCGAAATGATTTTTGATAACGGTTCGAACAATGTCCTCTGTTTTGGTCTACGTGCCATGGGAGCCGAGTTAGAGGGGGGTGTTCAAACACCCCCCAGCGGGACGAGGAAATTCAGAGGCCCAGTTGGGGCGCGGGTTAGAGAGGCCGTCCTATCTACAGGAGATAACAATTACAACTATAACACAAACAAGCCGTCCAGATCAGCGAGAGACGTCGCCTGCTGCATTTTGAAATATGACGACTCGGGGAGGAGACAAGCTGTCTGTTGACCAGCTTTTAGTCGCGTGACAGCTGGGACAGAAAGTGCGTGATGGTCGGCACCGTGTGGCTTTCTGCCAGCAGATGAGCCAGGAGGGTAGCTGCCTTCGGGACCGGCGCTCAGATCAGCGCGTACAGGTAAGGCCGCTTTTTCACCAATCTGGCGGGTCACAGAAGCCGGTGGCGTCCAAGTGGAGGATAGATGGGCTCAAATGAAACTTCCGCAAGTAGTGCTCGCGACACAGGTGTACCACCAACGGAATCTTGCCGATCAACTGCATCCCACCCTGGACTGTTTTGCTTGTTAGGTCTTCTGCCCGTGATATCTCCATGGTGGATGCCAGTCTTAGCCCAGTTCCACAGAAGTACCGCTCGGACTGCGATGCTTCGTGGCCCGGTCTGCAGGAGATCTGTGCTCAGGGCTTCTGTGACGTTGCCGTCACTGCCGTGATTGACGGGTTGCCTATTCTTAGCATGTCCGTCTTGCCCGAGTGCCCCCTCAGGCAGCCCGAGTGCCCCCTCCGATAGCAAGAAGGCCCCCTCAGGCCAGGAGAGGACCCCCTCAGATCTTGCGTTTGGTGGTCTTGCTACTACTTTACATACACTTTGTTTGAAAGCGGAGTGAAATTCGTCTCGAGTCGCTTAGATCGTCAATGGTGATCCTGGGGCTATTGGTCCCATTTGAGGCTGAAGGGGGAAGATGGCCCCCTCCCTCTCTGGATCTGCCACTGAGAGTCATTGCTTTAGCTAGCAGCAGTGGTTTCGCCAACGGGGGGCGGGGGGGGGACGTGCCCCTCAACATTTTCGGATTTAAACATTAGGTATATGGCCCTATAGGCGTTGGCATGGAAATAATGGACTTCGTTAACCGGTTTATGTGAATCCGTAGCAAATAAGGGAGAAAAGGCCTATATTACGTTAAGTGTTTCGTTAAAAATAAAAAACTAAGTTCTATCTTACGTTAAGTATTTCGTTCAGAGTAAAATATAAGTAAAACACACATACATGATCGTATTTATTTCATACAGTACATACAGTTCAAACACTTATGAAAAGGTGTCAGTGTAGATGGAGCCGGAGTGCCATCATTGCGGCAAAAGGAGACAATTGTCTCCCGGCTCCGGCACCCCGGCAGACCTTGTTGTGGGGTGTAATAGTTGGGAAAAATTCCTAAATAATAATACAAACCCAGCGTCTATCGCAAAGGGGAAAAACCTGCGCATAAAGCCAAAATTGTGCTAGGCAAAAAAAAAAACTATTATATATTATTAACTAATCGTGTTTTGAGGAGAAATCGAAGACAAGATGGAGTAATTCTGGATATTCGTCCCCGAGCAATGTAGCAATTGAAAGGAATGCGGGGTTTCGCTGAATGAATTGATAATTTGATGACGGTTTGATGTTGTGTTTAGGGCAGTCGATAAGAAAATGTTTGATGGTGTATCTAGGAAAATCTGGGCAGTGTTGGCAAGTTGTTGGTGGGGTACGGTCGAAAATAAATAAGTGTGTCAGCCTCGTGTGTCCGATTCGAAGTCGCGCGAGTATAATTTCCTTTTCTCTGCAGTCTTGATGATTTGTTGTGAAATGAGTAATAATTGGTTTAATTGGGTGTAAATGGTAGTGCGGGTCAGCGTCCCATTCCCGCTGTCTCAGATTGGTTAATTCTTGGTGTATATATTTGAAAATGTCTGCGAGAGTGCTTAGTTTATTATTTTTCGTAGGAAGAGATAAGCTTAATTTTGCCAGTCTGTCGGCTTCGCTGTTGCCTCCCGATTCCGGCGTGACCCTTGAATCCAGAGGAAGCTTTATTTGTCATGTTTTCCTTGTGTAAATAATTGATAAGTTGTCGGATTTTATTAAACAATTTGGATTTATGTTAGATTTGGGTTGAAGAGAGGAATGGATAAAATTGACGAGGAAATGAAGTCCGTGCATATCACGATTTGTTTATTTTTTTCTTCTTTCACGTAAGTGATTGCAAGTAAAATTGAGGAAATTTTAGCTGTGAAGACACCGTTAGTATTTGGTAGTCGAAAGCTATTATTATTTATATTGTCGTTGAGGGTGTACGCCCCACCGGTACGACCCTCGCTTCTAGAGCCATCTGTGTAAATGAATGTGAATGTGTTGTGTTGTGATTTGTATTCGTGGAAAAGTGTTTGTGCCTCTGCCGCCGTGACTGTGTTTTTGTTGTGTGTGAAGAGGTAGTGTGTGTCTGGTGTTGTGTCGAGCCAGTGCGGTGTGAGTGGTGGAGATGGTATTGTGTTGAGATGTGGTATGTTGAAGAATGTGAGTGTTTCCTTCACTCTTAGGTGAATGCGAGGGTAGCGTTTTTGTATTTTTGTGAGTCGTCAGTTTGATGTGGGTTGATTTAAAATGTGGAAAGTTGGGCGTGTGGGGTGTTTGTAAAAAGTTTTTAATAAATTGTGCAAGTCTGCCTCTGATTCCCGCTTTATGAATTGTAATTAGTAGTGCAGTCTTGTTGACTTGTACTGTCCTAGATACAACAACCGTACTCGCGTCATCGTGGAGAAAACGTTCGGCGTGATCCGCATGCGGTTCCGCGCCCTCGACGGAAAACAGCTCCGCTAAAAAAGTGGATTCCTGCATCCGAGTGATCATGTAAGTTGTTATTATACGACAATCCATCATACTGGTCTCAAGATATAGCATCTCAGTGATGATGTGTTACAGCTACTGAAGTGCACAAAATCCCTGTTGAATCAAAATTGCCTTATATTTAGCATGCGTGACTCCATGAGTATTCATCCAGTATCAAGGTTGGATCCAGGAGGGGGTCCGCACGCCAATTAAGGAGCGCCTTCCTGACTAAGGGGCGCCCTGTATTTCTGATAGGGGCGCCAAAGTGGCCTGAGAGGCGCCCTGTAGTCAGAATTGGACGCTGAGTGCTCACGGGCTGTCAATCGCCGGGCGCCCCTTGACGTCGCCCGGCGACGGACAGCCGTGGGGCGCCCTTCTGGCGGGGGAGGGCCGCGGCCCCTGCGGCCACCGCCTGTCCAGTATGTAGCAGTTCCACTAACGGCGAAAACATTTCAGCGCGTGCCTGATCCTGCACAAAATCTGCCAGTACTCCGGTGACGCCGGCCGCTGGTTGGTGGAGGATGAGGTCCGCCCAGAGGCGGTAGCAGAAGTGGATGCTGGTGATCAGCCGCAGCAGCACGACGCTCCAGAGCAGGACGCAGGGACGGCCGCTCAGCGACGTGCCGGCTTCGCCAGACGCCAGGAGCTGGTGCGCCTCTACCGGCGCTAGAGAACTAGTGCCTCTTGCTGAGCAGTGGAACCTATTAGTGCTTTTGTTCTATATAGATCAGTCCTGCTGCTACAGTAAAAAAAAAGATTGTGTTATATTGATTGAAGTCAGTGTGCACTGGGCCATTTCGACATACAGCTGGAATGCCATTGTTGCTGTCATCGGTAATGCAAGGGATGCTGCCCAACAAGCAGGCATGTTTTAATGAAACAAAAGAATGTCAGTTGTATATAAATTTGCGATTACCAAAGCTCAGTATGACACAAAAATAACAATTAACGCCTCGTCAATCACACAAACTGCTCACAGGTGCTGGAGCAGTTTGTGCCCCCTTTATTTGCCTGGCAACACTTGAGCTGTGTCGTCACCACTTCTACAGCGAGCCGGCTTTAACATGTCGGCCTATGGGGAAAACAGGTGGTATTCGGGTCGCAATTTCGAACATTTTTAAAATAATTCATTCAGAAGATGATGCACAAATGTGATGCCTAAGGCCCTTGCCTATTCATATCTGGGGTCGTTTTGGCAAAATTGAGTCCAAATTTTTGCCTAAGAAATTGTTTTATGGAACCCGTCACGCCTTCCTAATAGGGGTCACTTTCAGCTTATCTGACGGTTATAAGGCGTCAGATTTCGCCTTTATTGGACAATGCGCCAATACCGCTAATCAGCGCGCTCGAGGAAGCGAAGGTGCCATGCAGGCTTGTGTTACCATGGCAACCACCGCGTCTCAACTAATCCAATAAATTCTGGCAATTATGGGTATTCTTCTTATGAACCATAATGTTTGAAATATGTAATGTCTGTTTCACTGATTTACAGCAGCATTCATACCAAATGGATATTTCGTTTGTATTATTTCGCTCTTCAACTCAGTACACTGATTAATTTTCCGTAAAAAGTAATCTGACTTATTTGTAGCACTAGGATATACTAAAAATGTGTTGGTATTAAGACAGAATCTAGTGTAGAGCTGGTGACGTAGGAACGAGACAACCTGTTGTTAGCCATCAGCCTTGGGTGCTGGTAGACCAGCGTCATAAGATCGTGGGGAACGTCCCGGCTGGCCTCAAGCATGTTGGCCACCGTTTCCACAATGCGACAGCTAGCATGATTTTTAATTCTGTTCCACTCCTCTGGGGAGCGACGGGCTCGCTGAATGGCCATGAGCGCGTTGTATTCTTCCTATATATAAAAATCTCCCGCTCCCTCTCTCGTTCACACCGCTCTATATCAGTACTGGCCTTCATCTCTCTCGAGCGGGTATTTCCCTCTTCCAAACTACTCCGTCTTGGTACTGGAGAGTCTTAATGACGCTGCAGTCCGTGCCACTTCCATGCCTTACTCCACTGTTCGTCCTCTTCTATATTTTAACCCCCAAGCCGATTTCCCTCTTTTTTCTCAGAATATCGAAAAATGGTAATAAAAACTTGAGCCAAGCCATAGCTATTTTGGATCAGTAGTCTATATTATATCTCTATAGGTTTACGAGCCAGACATCGTTTATATTTTTCGTCCTTCAACATGGGTATTCCTATGTCTATAGTTTTGAGCGCCCAAACGCTTTTTTTTTTTGAGCGCCCAAACGCCCGAGTGCTGCCAACTGTTACTGGTGGGGGCTGGCCAGTACCTCCAGCCATCCAAGTGGTGCAAACGGATAATTAAAAGAGAAGGCTTGCTGCCTATCTTCAATCCGATTTATTTTGTCAGTTTGAATTAACACTAATATCTATAATAGATCAGTCTATCAGTTTCCCATAAAAGAAAAACAGAGGTTAGTAGCCCAAGATGCAGAGAAAATGTTTGATGAGGTTAGTCAAAACTACCTCATCCATTAGATATGTCGCAAAATAAAATTACATTAAAAAGAATGGCTGAATGGCAATCTTTGTCAAGCTTATCAGGACAAACAAGACTCGCATGACGATAATGAAGATCAGCACCACTCAATTTGCCTGGCAACACTTAAGCTGTGTCGTCACCACTTCTACAGCGAGCCGGCTTTAAAGGCACACTGCCACCTAACATTATATTTGAGTTGAGATAGCCATTTTGGCTGCTTGGCATTGCAATTATGTATGGCAGTAGTTAAAACAACCACTGAGGTCGAATCACAGAGAAATTCGAGTTTGATTTTGACATCTGTAACATTCCCAGTCCCCAATGTATTTGAATTGGGACTCTGATGCGATGTCGTCGTCTCTCTTTACTAAATGTTGATTACAGTCGACTTGTTTTACGTTTGGCAATACATTAGCCATACACTAGTCATATTTATGGCAGCGTGA
>VOPJ01003237.1:790841-937431 GCA_014673585.1 Semibalanus balanoides
GTTGGAGCCCTCCGAACCCTTCAGCGAGCCGTGTCCCATACCGGCAGAACGAGCGGGCGCCGTTGTACAGCCCGACGGCCGGCGTCGGCCCAGCTAGCTCACGATATTTATCCCGATAGATGGCGGGCCGTTCGCTCCGATCGCAAGGAACAATGGGACACCGGCGAAGACACCTATCCATACTCGGTAATCCATGGTTGTATGTTGAATGCATGAGGTCACGGTCCGCCTCGCTCGCTGACGTCACCTGGCTTTGAGTGCGACCGCTGCCACCGGCCGCAGGCCATCCCAGTCAGGAGCAATATAGCGAGCGCCGAGCGACTCGAACCCAGGCTGCCACTACTGAGATAGGGTCAGAAAGACAGCGACCTCCCCACTGAGTCTACAGGAGGCGGACGAAAAGCCGTCCGTCGACGAGAAGGTTCTTTGTTCTGGAGCTCCCCTTCAAGGCGGCCATGACACCGTACATTGACGCTGAAGCCCGTGTATGTGCCTGTGCCCCTTGACGAAGATTGTTCCAGGGGCGCGCAGTCACCCGCGACCTGTGTCGCGACCTGAGAAGGCGCGAGCGCGCCGGATCCCTCCGCCCTCTGAGCGCGGGTCTCCGGGCGCTGGAGCGTCACCGGGGCCGCCCTCTGGCGGCGAGCGTCGGCCGCCCTCTCGCGGCGACTCGCCGCCGCCGTCAACCCGCGGCGGCGTGTTTTTAAATGTAATGTTCAGATAAGTAAAAGCCATGTTAAATTAGGTAAGGGTTAGGTTAGGTTAGTGGGTTAGGTTCGGTTAGGTTTAGTTAGGTTAGGTTAAAAAATGCCAGATGCTGTTGCTTTTCAATGAAATTTACTTATCTGAACATTACATTTCAAAACACGCCCCGCGGCGCCGAGGAGCCCGCGACGCCCGAGCTGCCATATGGTGCCGGTGGCAGCCACCGAGCGCCCTCTAGCGGCGATCCACCGCGTCTCCGGGCGCTGGAGCGCTCGGCCTACACATACCGCAGTGCGGCGACCGGCCGTTACCTGCCGCTGATCTGTCGCTGGCGACCACTCGCGGCGACCAGCCGCCACTGCCGTCACGTAGTGACGATTCACGACCGCACAGGTAAGTCTGACCCAGTGACAGTGATACCGGCCCGAGTCGACCTGCAGTGCCGGAGCAGTCGCCGGAGCCAGTGAGAAGGACGCGCCGTGGCCGCGTCGTGCGATTCGGACGCCGACCCGACTTCGTTTATTATTAGCGCGATATTTTGTATTGTGTTCTGTACGCTCCGCTTTGGGATGGGAAGTCATGTAGTGCATCTGTTTATCCTTATTTTTGCAGTGTTTTAGGCCTCACCCAGTAAATGCATTATCGTCTCACCGCGCCACACTTCGTCGACCATCAAGAACGTTAAAGCAATAATTATATAAACTTTCCGTGTTTCATATGTTATTCGCTAATCAGCGCGCCCTGTCAGCCGACTGGTGCGGCCGGGCGCTGCTCTGGGAGCTGACCGGACCGCGACGTGTGCGGGAGGTGCAGGCGAGCGAGCGCGGCTCTGACCCGCTCTCCTGCTGGCCGTCAGCGAGACGCACGCTACCATAGCCGAGCGCACCGGGTGGATTCACCTCCTGTGCGCCGCAACCGGCGACAGGCTGTTCCAGTACGACACGAGAGAGCGGCGGCTGTTCGCCATCCACCTCAGTGAGCGTGTGATGGCGGCAGCTAGCAGCGGTCTGGTGCAGCTCTGGGAGCTGGACACTCTGCAGTTGCTGTTCAGCATCAGCACGGAGGGCTGGCACCGAACCACACTGCGACGCGATCTGCTGTTTGTGCAGAGTGCCACGATGTTAAGGTGTATGACGTGGAAATGAAAAGTCAGGTACAGATCGTGTCGATGCCGCCGCTGGCGCAGCGTCAGCTGCGTGTCCACATGAACAAGGTGTTCGTACAACAGGTGCTGCCCCAAGTGCAAGTCCGTCTGCTTCCACGTGATCCAAGTGAAGATTATTGATCGGCTAGTGAGTCGCAGGTGAACCGCAGCAGTGCAAAGTACGGCGAACGGAACATCATATTCTCCCCAGGAAACTGTCCCCAGGATGACGGGATTGTAGCCATGATATCCCGGTACGGCCGTATTGTTTTGCTGGCGGCGTGCGGAGATCCGAGTCGGCCACGAAGGAGCGATATAAAGCCGCAGAAATGTTGGACGCGTCGTCAGTTTCTCAGCCATTTAAATCGCAACGACGCGAGCCAGCGGAGAGCAAACTGCAAAGAGGTGTATCGTCTACAGCAGCAACAAGGGACAGCAGCGCCAGCAGTGAAGGAAGTACAGAGGCTCAGCTCGGGATAATAGGCACCAATTCGAGTGTTAGCGTTTAAGTTTGAACTTGCAGCTTTGCTTTCGCGTGTACTTGAACTTATCATTCTTGTATGCGTGACGTACCAATGAGTGAAGTTGAAGTAGCATGGTTGTACAAAACTTGTAAAATGTTATGTTATTTAACATAGGTTCATGGTAAATAAATAACGGCGAAATGAGAATGCGACTGAACATTAATATGTGATGGTTTTGCGCCTATGACAGCTGCAGTGACCACCTCGAGATAATCTCGAGACAAACCCGTGAATGTGTGACGTTACGGTTTTCATGCTGCTCATTTATGCTGACGCGAGAGAAAAGTGTATTATTGACTTCTGTTCTCTTCTGGTTTTTGTCCGACAACGAAAATCCGACAACGAACATCCCAGGAGCCATGGGACATGCCGGCCAAGATGGTCAGCAGAGATCATGGAGGAGCTGGCTCTGCACGGCAGGCTGGTGGCTTCTCAGAGAATCGGTGACGGCAAGACCAGCCCATACTGTGGAGCAGCAGCAGCATCTCCACAGCCGGCTGACAGCGAACCTAACGTCCACGACCGACGGTCGCCGGCAGCACCGACAACGGACCAGGCCAACAAGCCGGCAAAGACTCTCCTGTCGCCCAAGCCAGTAAAGATATTGTTTCATCTCATCTGCAGGGTTGTTAAATATTCCTATTATTTGTATTTGTGTTCATGCGGTTAAATAACAAGCTATTTACGCAAACGTGTTTTTGAATGTTTTTCCGTCCAATAATGTTATTAAAGCCAAATGCCAATACTTCCACACTCAGACACGTTTCCAGCACTATATTTCAGTGAAGTGTATCTGTTGACTGTATGTGTAATATTCATCTGCACTGTCCTGCATAAGGTAAGTCGTATTATTGGCTTTTCTTCGAGGAAGTGGTTTAAACTGATGCCAGAAAACTGGGTTGGGCTAGATCAGACCTTCTATAGCACTGGACACAGGTATTGACTGCATTTCAGCTCGCGAGGAAGGAGACGCGGCCGTGACGCAGCGGGCTGCTAAAAAACACCCTCTTACGACTGCTGGGGAGCTGGACCGAAGTGCGGATGCTGACGTACCCACTGGACGAGCCACAGCTGAAACATCTCTGGAACACGTCCTCCTGCCGCCACGACATCACCACAAAGCCCACCCAGCAACATCAAGTCGTCCTGTACCATCGACATTTAGCATCAAAAGCGTCCGCAAACATCATTCGAAACCGAAAACAAAAATCACTAGAGCAATGGGGCATGCCCAACAAGTCGATGCAGAGATCATGGATGAGCTGCCTCTGCACGGCAGGCTGGTGGCTTCTGAGAGATAGCCGACGGCAGACCCACCCATACTGTGGAGGCACCCGCAGTCATCTCCACAGCCGCTTACAGCGAACCACGTCACGACCGACTGTCCCCCGGCAGCACGAAACGGACCGCCAACACAGCGGCAAAGGCTCCTTCGCCCAAGCCAGTAAAGATATTTGGTCATGTTATCTGGCAGGGGCACCGGTGGTGGTCCGCCAATCACCGACGCACGGGATCCGCTCACGATGAAGGTGATCGCGGGCCCGGAAGTGACGGTAGAGCATCAGAGGCGGCCTAGACTTTACACGCCGTGGTCGGACTTCCCTTGCCGCTGCGTCCGTATGTATAATATTCAATTTACACTGTCCTGCATACGATAAGTTGTATTATTTTCTTTTATTTGAGGAAGTGGTTTAAACTGATTGTCCAGAAAACTGCGTTGGGAACCAATAGACGTATCCAGAACACATACCTTGAAACAAATAGTATCCTTTCTCAATGTCAAAGTTGTTCTCGATCATGTCGATCTAGCTCTGATAATCTAGTCGAGATTTGTGGACTCTGCTCAGCGCGGTTTTCCAGGGGGTGATGTCACGATCGTACTCTTTCTTGACCTTTAAGGCTGCGTTTGACAGGATCAACAAGAGTTGCGCTACCTTCAAAATAATAACAAAATAAGCAAACAAAAAAAGATAATCAAATTAGCAGTTCATCGTTGCACTATTTATGGCGGCCTTTTTAGTGGTTGCGACCATCTCAATTTAATAAAACTGCTTCAAGTGCAGACCTTCTATAGCAGTGGACACATGTATTGACAGTATTTCAGCTCGCGAGGAAGGAGACGAGGCCGTGACGCAGAGCTACGTTAAAAAAAAACACCGTCTTGCGACTGCTGGCGATGGTGGACCAGGTGCCGGATGCTGACGTACCCCACTGGACGAGCCAGCTGAACACTCTGGAGAGGTCCCTCCTGCCGCCACCGCCCATCACCACAAGCCCATCCAGCACCTCAAGCCGTCCTGCACCATCGACATTTCTCATCATCAAAAGCGTCCGCAATCATCATTCGAAACCGAAAACAAAAATCACTGGAGCAATGGGGCATGTCCCAACAAGACGATGCAGAGACCATGTAGGAGCTGGCTCTGCACGGCACGCTGATGGCGGCAAAACAATCGCTGATGGCAGACCATCCGTACTGTCAAGCAGCAGCAGTCGCACCATCTCCACAGCCGGCGGACAACGCACCCAGCGTCACGCACCCAGCGTCCGACGGTCACGGACCCGATGACGGACCAGCCAACAAACGGCAAAGGCTCTCTGTCGCCCAAGCCAGTAAGATAGTAATTCATGTTATCTGCAGGGTGTTAAATATTATTATTTGTATTTGTGTATGCGGTAAATAAACAAGTATTCTACGCAAACGTGGTTTTCATGTTTTCCCGTCCAATAGCAATTACACAGTGCACATGTCATTAGTGCACAAATGTTGACAGTAGGCGCAACAAGGATATCCATCACTCTACATGGTTGTTGTTTGTTTCAGGCAGCACGACACAGCAAACGGCAGGCGTGGGAGGACGTGGCCGAGACCCATCAGCAGTCTCCAACCGTAAACGGTCCGTGATGAGCTTCAGAAGAGTGGACAAGCCCTAAAAGTACGGAGCCGCAAAGAAGGAAAATAAACTCAGAAGCCACGGCAGGGGCACGGTGGTGGTCGCCAATCACCGACGCACGGGACAAGACGATGCAGATATCATGGAGGAGCTGCCTCTGCACGGCAGGCTGGTGGCTTCTCAGAAATCGTTGACGGCAGACCACCCATACTGTGAAGCAGCCGCAGCATCTCCACAGCAGAGACCATCATGGGTGCCCAAACCCCAACCCAGCCGAAACCCATGAACACCAAGCCAAGACCCAGACCAGACCCATTCAAATTCATAATATTGATACTTTTTTTTTTTCCGGAGCGGCCTATAGCCATGTTCCGGGGGGGGGGGGGGAAATTAGATACATCTGGCAATTTTGGGCCAGAACAAAATTACGTTAACCGGTTTATGTGAACCCGGAGCAAAGTAAGGGAACAAGAGGGCCTATATACGTTAAGATTGTTTCGTTAAAAGGAAAAGCTAAAATCTATCTTAACGTTAAAGTATTTGTTCAAAGTAAAATCTAAGTAAAACACACATACGTGGTCAATATATATTACATACAGTAACAGACAGATCATACCACTTGTGAAAAGGTGTCGGTGTAGATGGAGCCGGAGTGCCATCATTGCGGCAAAAGGAGACGATTGTCTCCCCGCTCCGGGCACACCCCGCCGGCAGCCTTGGTTGTGGGGTGGTAATAGCTGGGGAAAATTCTAAATACATAAAAAAAAACAGCGCCTATCGCAAAGGGAAAAACCTGCGGCATAAAGCCAAAAATTGCGCAAGGCAAAAAAAACCCTATTAATATATTATTAACTAATCTGTTTTGAGGAAAAAATCGAAGACAAATGGAGTAATCTGGAAATTCCGTCCCGAGTAATGTAGGCAAATTGTAAGGAATGGGGTTTTGCTGATGAAATGGATAATTTTTGTTGACGTTTTTTTGTTGTGTTTCGGCAGTCATAAGAAAATGTTTGGATGGTGTATCGCGGAAAGATCTGGGCAGTTGTTGGCAAGATTGTTGGTGGGGTACGGTCGAAAACTAAATGGAGTGTGTCAGCCTTGGGTGTGTCGATTCGAAGTCGCGCTAGTATTATTTCTTTTCCATGCAGTCTTGGTGGTTTGTTGTAAATGTGTAATAATTGGTTTAATTGGTGTAAATGGTAGTGCGGGTCAGCGTCCATTCCGCTGTCTCAATCTGTAACATGTTCGTGTATGTTATTTGAAAATGTCTGCAGAGGGCTTGTTTGATTATTTTCCCGGGGGAAGAGATAAACTTAATTTTGCCAGTCTTCGCCTCGTCTTGCCTCCAGATCCAGCGTGTCCTGGACATCCAAGAGGAACTTTATTTGTATTTTTTTCCTTGTGTAAATAATTAATAAGTTGTCGTATTTTAATAAACAATTGGGTTTGTATAGTTTTGGGTTGAAGAAAGGGCTGAAAATTGACGAGGAAGAGTCCGTGCATATCACGACTTGTTTAAATTTTTCTTCTTTTACGTAAGTAATTGCAAGTAAAATTGCAGAAATTTCAGCGGTGTAAACACTTAAAATTTGGTAGTCGGAAGCTATTATTATGTATATCGTCGTTGAGGGTGTAAGCCCCGCCGGTACAACCCTCACCTCTAGAGCCGATCTGTGTAGTGTATGTAAATGTGTTGTGTTTGGTGCTTTGGAATTCGTGAAAAAGTGTTTTTGTGTCTCTGCCGCCGTGCTTTTTTTTGTTGTGTGGTGAAGAGGTAGGTGTGTCTGGTGTTGTGTCGAGCCAGTGCGGTGTGAGTGGTGGAGATGGCATTTTGTGTTGAGAATGTGATGTTGAAGAGTGCGAGTGTTTCTTCACTCTGGTGAATGCGAGGGTAAGCGTTTTTGTATTTTTTGTGAGTCGTCTGTTTGATGTGGGTTGATTTAAAATGTGGAAAGTTGGGGCGTGTGGGTGTGAGTTGGCTTTGGATAGAAGCGTAATAGTTGGATATGCGTCAGCGGCAGAGTGTAGGTATGTTTGTGTCTATGTGTAAGTTGTTTGTGGGTGAGGTCGGAGGGCTCCGTCAAATTCGCAAGGCGGCGTTCTGGATAGTTTCTTGCAAAGTTTTCAATTTTTTTAAGATGATATATCATCGAATAAAGAATGCATTATAATCCAGGATTGACGTATCAGAGAAGTATATAGCTGAAGGAGAGTGCAGCGATCTGCACCCCACTTTCCGGTACATAAGGATTTCATAAATATTTAGTCTCGGATGGCATCGCTGGACTAAATCAGAAAAGTGCTGGGTGAACGTTAGACCAGGGTCTAAGGTTATGCCCAGATATTTATATGGATTAACAATTGGAATATTTACGTTATTAAGTTTCAATGGAATAAGAGGTGCTACACGTTTAGGTTTTTTTTAGAGAAAATAAGCAAAGCGGATTTGCTTGGAGACACCTCGAAGCCCACCGCTTAATCCCACAACATCAATGTTAAATATAACATCGCTGCAAAATTTTGGCTAGCTCGATCGGTGCTGGGTTTCTGAGAACCACACCACCAGATCGTCGGCGTACATAGAAAATTTTAGTTTGATTAATATTAAATATGTTTTCGAAAAAATGTCATTAATCTCATATTAAAAACAGATAGTTGAGAATGATGACTGTGCTGGGGTGTGAGTACCACGTGAGTTCCTGTGAGAAGATGCGGAGAACGTGTTTCCGCATCTTACTCTGAAAGTTTCGATTTAAAAGTTTTTTAATTGATATCCCATGCCCATTGGGGCCCATTCAGATAAGGCAGATAATTATTTTCACAAAATTTGCAACCATTACCCTAGCATGTTCACATTCATAATATTATCGATAAAAAATACCAGGTTAAACATCTGGTTGTCAAGAAAACAGTAACTCTTAGCCACATTATTCCAAAATTGCCATACCCATGCCCACCCAGTACCCATGAAAAGTCAAAAAATGCATACCCCCAACCCAGACATTTGGAAGAATTGAAGTGGGCACCCATGGGTCACCCAGCCCATATATCTGCTGCTCCACAAGCCGGCTGACAGCGAACCCAACGTCACGACCGACGAGTCGGTGTCTAGTTACCCCGAGTCGGGTGACCAAACTATATGGGGCACAGTGGGAACAGCTTCGGATTAGCGACGAAATCTTGCAGAGAAGGTGAGAGTCCAATGATAGAGCTGACAGACAGTGGTGAAACGTTATCCCACGAGCCCCAAGGGATTTGGTGCTATCTGAAGCACACGTTTCGTTGGCATCAGGGCAATTCGGCATGAAAAAACCGCTTGAACGCCTTCGAAAACGCGGCTACTGGTTGGGAATGCGCCGAGATGTCTGTGAGTGGTGCCGGGTGTGTGAGTTATGCGAAGAAGGGTCCACCGCATGCACCACAGGCGCCTCTCCAGGTCGTGGCTATTGGTGCAACCATGACGGTGGATATCGCGGGAACCTTTCCAGTGCCCTCCGGAAACCGCTAAATTGTCGTAGTCATTGATTACTTCTCGAAATGGCTAAAGGTATCTCCTGTACCAAACCAAGTGGCAGCAACGGTGGCACGGGTCCTGGTTGATGGATTCCTTTGCCGTTTCAGCATGCCAAATGAGCTGCATTCTGACCAGGGAAGAAACTTTGAGAGTACTCAGTTCCGTGAGTGCTGTCAGCTCCCTGGCATCAGAACAACCAGAACCACCCCGTCTACCCCGAGGCATGATCGAGCGCTTCAACCGGACACTAGTGCAAGAAGGGCGAAACGTTGTCGTCATGGGCAGAACGACTGGGATCAACACATTCGCACTATTATCATGGCCTAGCGTTCCGCTGAGCACGAGGCGACCGGCCACACTCATGCACGATTGATGATCGGACGAGATTTGCGCCTACCACTGGACCTGCTGTTTGAGAGACCGCCAGGCGATAATAATGAGTGCAGTACCACAGCCGAGTTTGTGAAGAACATGCGCGACCGCATGTGCACCGTCCAGGCACAGGTTAAAGGCAACCCGATAATTTCAGGAGACAATGAAGTAAAGAACATTCGTCCACCTTGGATGGTACATACCGGGTGGTGAAGAAACTCTGGTGAAGAAAGATGGGCCCCTTTCAGATCCGAGATGGGCCCCTCTGAGCCGCGACGGGGAGGCATTAGCCCCTCTGGCTGCGCCCCTGCGCTTATTCCAATCTTGAAAAATCGCAAACCTCGTTCCGTGCCTTCTAGCTATCGCCCTATCTCTCTCACTAGTTGTGCATATAAACTCTTAGAACGCATAACCAATAGACGTAACACACCTTGCAACAAATAGTATCCTTTCTCAATGTCAAAGTGGTTCTCGACCATTTCGATCTAGCTCTGATAATCTAGTCAAGATTTGTGGGCCCTGCTCAGCGCGGTTTCCAGGGGGGTGATGTCACGATCGTACTCTTTCTTGACCTTAAGGCTGCGTTTGACAGGGTCAACAAGATTGCGCTACCAGCAAAATAATAACCAAATAAGCAAAAAATAAATCAAATCAAATTAGCAGTTCATCGATGTACTATTATGGCGGCCTTTTTAGTGGTTGCGACCCTCAATTTAATAAAATTGCATAATTTATTTTTAACATTAGGAGTTTTGGTAGTTTTGTTCCTGGTTGTATGTTACACTATGCTAAAGATAGTTATGAAAGATAATCATTCCCTCCCAACAAATTAGCAAACAATAAAAACAATGGGGAATTATATCAGAATGTCATCGATGCACTTGGACATTGTCGGACAACGACCTACCTGGGCTTAATCATGAGCGTAACGACCACTGGGTACACTGTACCCGGTAAAAATCAAAGGCCCTAAATTGACTGGGTACTGTACCCAGTAAAAAAATGAATAATTTTCTTTAGTTTCAAATGTGCGGACTCGGAGGAGTAAATAGGGATGCACAAGTATTTTTTTATACTTTTCAAATATAAAAATAAAAATAAGGAAGCATTTAAATTTAGTAACAACCAGGCGAAGTTGCATTCACTTTGCATTTATAAAGAATGTGCTGGATTAAAATGTCAAGAAATGTAAAGTCTGACTGTTAACAATTTTCCAACATAGCCATGTTCATAGGATGCGGGCCGACAATGGCTTGCGGCTCGGCTATTCGGCTACTTTCGATATTGTGCCAGAGAGTACTCAATGCACGGTATTTTTTATAGAATGACGTGCAATTTCTGATGATCTGTGTATTAGAGGTGCTCCATGTAAAATACTATCTTTCAAAATAAGCAGCCATGGGCCATTGTACATTGTACTTATTATTGTATATTCCTAAATAAATATAAGTAAATGTGTTATTTGCAGTCGTTATGGTGAAGCCATGGCGCTGATGTATGCCCCCTTGCTCCGCCCCTGTTCGGCCCCCAATCGTTTTGGAAAAATCGACACCGCTGCGTTCTCTTCTTCTTTATTGAGACTTGATTTGACTGGCAATAGACTCTGCTATTAAACTGAAGTCTCGCGTTTTTCTTATTATTTTATGAGAGAGAAAATCATATTTTCAGAAGTTTTAAGATGTTTCAAAAACGGAATATGTATGATACAAGCTTGTTCAATGTATAGGTATGTATCATAACAAATCTGATTGAATGTTACCGCAGCATTGGCTCTACTGGAGGCTGGAGGCTGGAGGCCAAAGGGAAAGCTTTAATTAGAGCCAATGCTGCGGTAACATTCAATCAGATTTGTTATGATAACAACTTGCTTCCAAACTTCACAAAAGTATAGGTATGTGCACCACATTTTAAGTTGATACCAGTAAAGCTGACTGACTTATGACTTTTAAAATACAAAAATTGACCACTGTTTACGGTATTACTATGCATAACACATGCAATTCCGTTNGGCTATAAGGATATTTACATTTGCAAGCCACAAATGACTTACCTCCGAAAAATAGCAAGAATTCTGAATCTGGCATTGTTTTTTGCGTAAGAGGTCTGTGTTAGCCGCCTTAGGGTCACTGACATTAAGGAGCTTTTGCTTTATCTATAAGATAAACCTTATTCTGCCATGTTATTGATCATTCCTTTGCATTTATTTATATAAGCAATTGTAAAACTCGGGTCATGCCGCGAAGCGGCGCAAAATTTCCCAGTTTTTTACTGTTGAAAGCTGGATTTTGACTGCTGCAAATAATTTTTAACATAAATTGTTCGTTTTTGAGGGGCCTTTTGAGGGGCGTTTTTGACATGACCTTTAGGGCTGTTGGGGGAAGGAACGGCCTGGTTGCCCCCCCTGGATCCGCTAGTGAGGTTGGGTCGTCACTGAAACCCATTCTATCTAGTGTGAATTTATTTTGCTCAGGGGGAGCATGGCCCCCGTGCCCCCCCCCCCTTGGCTACATCCCTGGGTCGAATTACAGCGTCAACCTGACAGTTCAATTATAGCTCTGTATATCTCTCACTGTGCTCCAAAGTCCACAAACAAAACTCTCCTAAGACTGGTTGCTATTCATGCACCTCTCTTTTCACCCTTCGATTCACTGAGCAGTGAATCTGCAAAGTCACCTGCAAAGTTACCCTTCATTTCAACTCATAATGCCTAATAAAATTAAAACGGAATCAAGTACAAAACTAAGTGCAATTTGGTTTATCTTAGGGCTTAGCCATGATCTCATATGACTTCCTATTTGAAGAACCCTCTATGGATTCGGGGGTGTCTGCTTTTGCTTTTGCATTATTGTTGTAGAATGTCTTATATTTTCAGTTATTCTATCTCTTGTAGCATGTCTTTCTCATGCTACAAAATATATTAATTTACTATGTGCAAACAACATCTGCAGCCTGCAGACAGCCTTTTCTGAAATTCATTCGGCAGAGGGCTGACGTTTGAGCGGCGCAGTAAAGCTGTCAAGGTCGTCCCTGTCTTCTCGTGACAGTTGATGGCGCAGTGACGCAGGCGTGGCGAGTGCGACGCGCCACTGGCGGTGCCGACGTGGCAGTCTGGTGCCGCACCAGCCCGGATGTCTCCATAATAAGCCTAGCAACTAACTGTCAGCCATACCCACAGGCCGCACTGAGGTATGATAGCAATACTTTGGTAAACGCTAAATATAGGCAAGATTACTGATTAGTAAGGTGTTTTGTAGTTCTCTCATCAAGATTGGCTAGCGCAGTTTTGCCCTTTAATCTTCTTAACCCTATTCCTTGCGGGCGCCCATAATTACGTAAAAGGGAATAGTTCACCTTTAACATGGGGTTTTGAGTTGAGATAGCCAAGTTGTGGCGCATGCTACGAAAATGCTGTAACTTTCACATTTTTTTAAAGAAACTCTTAATTCTTTTCATAATTCAGTCCTTAAAGGGAATATAGCACCATGGGAAAGTATGTAAATGATGGAGGAAGAATGCCCTGATTACGTCCTGGCATTCATTTTTGGCGAAAAAGTCAGAATGTTGTTGTAAATTTGAACAATAGTAAATGTTATCATGTGACGTAACAATTTGCGTCACCAAAAAAGCGGAGTTTGCGTCGTCCAGGAGGCATCGAACGGCAAACTTTGCGCCCGCCGTGACGCTGCCTGTGCCGGCACCGCACGAATGGGTGCACGGTAGGCTGTGAAACGCGACTGGCCTTGGGTCGACCGCGGCGCCGGGTAGGGACGTGGGGCACGCATACGTGAACCACAGTGTGCCGACGCCTGACGACTGTCGGTGGCGGTCGGGGCGGACGCAAAGTAACTTGAAATACTTTGGCGGACGGTTCAAAAAGCGAAGTGCGGTGGCAATCCACAGTGGATGTAACATGATGACGTTGCGAAACCGTCACGGGATTTGGTGAGCGTTGAAATATGACCACAATATGACCAAGGTTTTTGCGTTGAAATTCAAAGAACAAGTGCTTTGGAAGGAAATTGTCGGGATTTGGGGGTTTCTTCAGCACCCCGACAATCTGGCTATCTCATAAAATAATGTTAAGGTGCTATATTTCTTAAGTCGGGAACCGGTTTCCACCGGTAACTCCACGACTGATTGGCTGATTTTGGCTGAGCTGTACGTATGATTATATGACGCACAGATGATGTGGAGAACTTGAGGGAAAAGTGGTAAGTGTGGACAAAACCATTACTGTTCAGGTACTTCATTCTTTTATGCGAATGAACTTTGTCGGTAATTGCAATGCATAGTGATTTGATGTTTAAATCTTCTTTTAAAAAACGTTCTGTAGCGTAGGTATAGCGTTCAGTGCTGGCCTGAACGTTCAGGCCGCGTACAAATTGTTGATCTGTCCCTACTCACGAACCCACCTCGTACGTACGCGCCGTGCCCGCGTTTGTTGGCCGCGCCCGCGGCGCAGCCGCCCGGCATGACCTTGTGACAGAGCATACAGATCAGCCGCCCAGGAGCACGGACAGGCGAGCGACGATGGCGGACACCTACACTTCATAGTTAAATCAATAGTGACGATACCTACTTAAGCAAGTCCTGTGATGGTTTTTCAAAGCGTTGTATTTTCCGGCATCTTCAAAAGTTTGGGCAAGTACCACCGTGTATATGAACACGAATCCCTTACAAATCACTGACGTTGCGTGCTTCTCAGCCAGCGATTTCGCATTACTTGAGGAAAAATCTGAATTCATACCAAATAATGACATTTTAATTTGCTTTTTTCCGCGTAAATATAAGGTTTCTTTTGTACTTACTCTAGTATATGATATTAATTTCTTGCTTCTTTTCATCCTTTCTGAGACTTTTTCTCGGTTTTTTCCCAGGTTGAATATTCTTTAACATAGTGTGGCGTCCGTCCATCACACGCTCCGGCCCACTGCCCCGGACTCCCGACCCGAACAGTCCAAGACCGCCCGGGGACACGAGCAGGTCAACCTGGCCAGGTCACTGTCTAGTGGATGACCTGAACCGTATACTATCGTGCGGCTGCCACTAGATGGCACTAGTGGCACCTGTATACTCTACACGGGCTAACATAACGATTTCATATATTTAGTCCGCGATGACATCGCTGGACTAAATCAGAAAAGTGCTGGGTGAACGTTAGACCAGGGTCTAAGGTTATGCCCAGATATTTATATGCATTAACTATTGGAATATTTACGTTATTAAGTTTCAATGGAATGCGAGGTGTTACACGTTTAGGTTTTTTGGAGAAAATAAGTAGAGCGGATTTGCTTGGGGACACCTCTAGGCCCCACCGCTCAATCCACAACTCAATGTTAAATACAACATGTTGCAAAATTTGGCTAGCTAAATCGGTGCTGGGGTGTGAGAACCACACCACCAGATCGTCTGCGTACATATACAAATTTGGAGTTGTTGATTAATATTAGTTATGTTTTCGAAAATGTCATAATCATGATTAAAAACAGGGTCGGTGAGATCACCGATCCCTGTGGGACTCCGTGGTCCTGAGAGAAAGATGCGGAGTGCGTGTTTCCGCATCTTACTCTGAAAGTTCGATTCTGTTAAAAGTTTTTAATAAATTTGGCAAGACTGCCTCTGATTCCCGCTTTATTAATTTTAATTAGCAGTGCAGTCTTGTTGACTCTGTCAAACGCGGCTCGTACGTCAAGAAAGAGGGCCAGCGTGACCTCCTGCTGGAAACCGCGCTGGACCGAGTCAACAAGTCTGACTAGGCTGTCTGCAGTAGACCGGCCAGGCCGAAAACCGTTTTGAAAGGGATCAGGACTTGTAAGGGGGTTGCAAATTTGGATTGGGGCTGGGTCGGGGGGTGAGTGTGAGAGGGATGGAGGGAGGGGTTAGCTGGGACCCGAGGTGGCGCTACTCCCCTTACACCGGCCGAAACCGATGCCCCTGCGGGGCTGGCTCAGGTCGTCATAGAGGCCCCGGAGAGATAACGTGCTACGGAACATGCAGTGTTGGAAGGGAAGTCCGTCGTCCGTCCGGATGTTTCGAGGTGGATTTGCGGCTGTCGGAGATCAATGTGTCCATCTTGTCCAGAGCACGGTCCTGCGCCGCCTTCGCCTCCGACGTCCTACCAAACGCACACCGTTCAACTGTGCCGTCGAACTGAGACCGGCTGTACATGACGTCAAACCAAGCGGTACAGTCAGGACAGCCTCCACCTGAGCCTGTCGGCGCGGCAGCAGCTCTCTGATGGCGGTGCCGATGGTGTGCGAGAAGAGCTAGGTGGTCAACCGCACTCGCTGACTCACCTGCCCGGTTTTCTGTGAAACATAGGCGCCTAGTCAGATTGGTTAATGATAAACAGAGCACGAAGTGTGGACATAGCATCATACAAAGGACATGTTTTTCACAATCCAAACGATAAGCAGCGAGGTGTTTTCAGCCATGAAACAGCAAAAAATCCTGCAAATACACATTTATTCATGTCTGCAACTTATGGGCAACTTACTATCACGCATCTCGTCGCATGCAAATTAATCATATTTTACTATCCACAGCCGCAACAGACGCAATCAAACTGGGCAAAATGTTTATGGAAACAATAAGAAACTCGAAACCATTTCAAAATAATAAATAACCTCGAGATGGAGGTTGGTCATCTTGTGGCCGATCCGCAGCTCTTCAGTCTTCACTGTCGAGGCAAAATCTCCCTAAGTTTAGCAGCTCCCGAAAGGTGTCTCGGCTCAGTAGCGCCCTGCCGTGGGCCACGACCGTTGGTCACGAAGAGTCCGCCATCCTCCGCAACCGTGTGGACCCGCATGAGCTTGATAAGGTGCGGCGTGTCGGCGAACACCCACACTCGCCTAGGATAAGACATCGGATCGGACAAGGATTAGGACAAATCAACGGAAATGAACATTCGGCAGGTAGTGATAAGCTAGGTTGGTGATTAATGGGTCACGATAATCAGGCAGGACTGAAGTAAGGACCGTACTACACTGAACAATTTTACTCGAGGACAGTTGGTAAGCCCCATTCTGGTGGGTACCCTTATCTTCCACCATATTTGACTGCTACCGAGGGTAGGTTCACATTTCCATCACAGATTATTGTACTCCCGTACAGCGGGTGTACCCAAATCATGCGCACTTCGAACCGAGAGTTACTCTTCGCACTTCAACCCGCGTGAGCAAGCGGCGATACTCGTTCTTGAGACAACTTTACTCGTGGTTTATGGGCGCAAATTGACCTTAGTTGTCGGCGCGCCCGAAAACCCCAATAAACAAACTCGTGGTTTGCGGGTTAATCCGTCAATGGTGGGTACCCCTATCTGCTACCATTTTTGACTGCTACTGTGTGTAGTTTTACCCTTCAGTCACGGATTACTTTACCCTCATACATCGAGCTTACGGGAACTACCCGCGCAGCACGTATAAATTGTCCATGGTAGATTTCGCTCNAGACAAAATCAAATTTTGTTCTCCGACGTCGTCCAGCAGGTCGGGGCATTTTACCACCCCTGCAAAGTGCCCCCAAAAATATGAAACTCATACTGCATGTGCAAAAATGAGATTTTTTGCAAAGTTCAAGTTCAAGATCAGGTGACCAGGTCACAAAAGGGTTACTCTCCGAAAAAAAATGAAAGTCATGCAGCACATGTTTTGTGGGCCGTTTTATGCGTATAAATCGATAGTGATAATCAAGGCACCATCTGAGCTCATTTAAATGAAGTTAGTGTCAAGCTGAGTTCAAATGAGGTCAATTCTTTTAATTTATAAATCTGAACATAAGAAGCATTTTTTAGATCAGTTTTATCTTAGAAATACATAGATGACATTTATTTGTCTCTATTTATCAAAAAAAATAAAAAATACATGCAAATATTACGTCATCAGTTACCATTATAAGGCCTTCTTCGTAAAAATGGTGCTGTTCATTTGAAAATTGGCTTTTATATTGTTGTAACACTTTATTTTTACGTAAATATCTGTTTGATATTTTCGCAAAAAAATCAAAAGAATTTCGAAAAAATGGTGTACAAAATTGAGATGTCAAAATTTTGATATTTTTATTTTGTTTTAGAACATTTATTTGTCTGTCTGATTTTGTTCCATTCCAGTTTATCTGTTAATTTCTCCCTTTTCACAGCTTTTCAAAGATATTGTGATTGTATTGCTAAGTTCGAGCATAGTTCGTTGTGCTTGAAAGGCTATCACTAAATCAAAAATGGTGATATTCATTTGAAATTCGGTTTATATATTGCTTAAACACCGTTCTTTTACATGTATTCCAGTTTTTGATGAAACTAAAAAAAGAAAAATGTCAAAAAATGGGTAAAAATCTAAATTTTGGAAATTTTGAGATTGCAGTTTTACACTAAATGCAATTTGATATTTTTCATTTTTTAGTTTATCATAACATGTAAGTATTTTACAGCTGCTTAAGACATGAGTGATTTTGTCGCCAAATTCAAGAAACGTGACGTCACAAAGCGGTGAATATTTATAACCCAAAAAATTATACACTTTCAATTTTTTCCAACCGATGTCAAATTGATGAGATTGAAGGTACTACAAGTTTCAGGTTGATATCTTGAATGGTGTGTGAGTTGTCGCGAATACACGACAGGGAAAGGGCAATATCCCCCCCCCCCCCTCGGTCAAGCACTCAAATCAAGCCCTACGTGCAATCTGTGGAAGCACGTAGTGATCGTAATGAAATGACAACGTTTTGAACGATTTAACTGACCTCTCTTTTTTCGCCATTTTACCATGTACATACGTCTCGGACAGTTTTTTAAATGCATCAGAACAACGCTGAACATAATATATTTCGCTGCCGCATCACAGCAAAACACAACATAGCCAACACAGCCGGCGCAAACAAACAACACAAACTCAACAAAGACCGGCCTCGACGCCCATCACAAGTCACCGACTCACAACCTTCCAGAGCTCACTGACAGTCACATGGAACCTCTAGCTGCGCTACGTCCTCTCCTACCCTCTATTCTCTGCCCAACTTAGCTCGACTCGAACGATTCAGCCAGCATAGCTTTTGTTGATACGATCTAACAGCTCTAATATTTCAGATGTCACGGGAATAGAGCTCAAGCTTAATTGGTTCATCTGCTTGAGTTGCATATCAGGTTAAAGCTTCAAAGCGCTTCTAAGGTGGTCGAATAGCTCCAGGCATTCCAAATAGCACGTTTCAGCTCTAGCTAAGCCGGTCGAGCAGCTCTAGCTGAGCCGGTCTATCAGCTCTAGCTGATTCTGTCGAGCAGCTCTAGCTGAGCCGGTCTATCAGTTCTAGCTGAGCCGGTCGAGCAGCTCTAGCATGAAGCCGGCATCAGCTCTAGCTTGAGCCGGTCGCATCAGTCTCGAGTCTGATCCTGTCGATCAGCTCTAGCTGATGAACCGGTCGAGTCAAAGCTTCTAGCTGTGTAGCCAGTGATCGAGCAGCTCTACCTTAGATCCTGTCGATCAGCTCTAAGCTGAGCCGTCTAATCAAGCTCTAGGCTGGAGCCGTTCGAGCAGCTCTAGCTGAGCCGGTCTCGAGCAGGCTCTAGCTGAGCGGTCTAATCAAGTTCTAGCTGAGCCCGGTCGAAGCAGCTCTAGCTGAGCCGGTCGATAGCTTCTAGCTGAGCGGTCGAGCAGCTATCTAGCCTGAGCCGGTCGAGCAGCTCTAGCTTGTAGCCGGATTCGAGCAGACATCTAGACTAGATCCTGTCGATTATGCTTCTAGCTGAGTCTCGCGTCGGATTTAGTTCTAGCTGAGCCGGTCGAGCAGCTCTAGCTGATCCTGTCACACGATCAGCTCTAGCTGAAGCCGCGGTCTATTCAGCTTCTAGCTGAGTCCGTGTGAGCACAGTTTCTAGCTGAGCCGAGTCTTATCAGCTCTAGCTTGAGCCGGTCGAGCAGTTCTAGCTGAGCGTTCGAGTATAGCAGGACTAGCGCGGAGCCGTATTTGCCTATGTACTGCGGTCGGTCAACGAACGGCTGGGCGGCGTGTAGCGGGAACTTGTACGGCACGAAACAGATCGACGTATCTGCTTAACAGCCGTGGTGAAAGGGATCGGAAGTCCTGGCCGAGCGGCCTCTCCGGTGGCCGGAACAACGTCAGAAGGAGCCGGCAGAGGCCACCGCCAGCAGCAGCAACGGCAGCTGGGAAGGAGAACAGAGACAACAGGTGATGTCAGAATAGACCGATGTAACAGCGGCAGCAGCGCAGCAGCAGCTGGGGAGAACAGAGACAACAGGGGATATCAGTAGCGACAGCAGCAGCTAGGGAGATAAGAGAAAACATGAGATGTCAGAATAGACAGCTGCCAGCAGCAGCAGCAGCGACAGCAGCAGCGACAATAGCAGCGACAGCAGCAGCAGCAGCAGCAGCAGCAGCAGCAGCAGCAGCAGCAGCAGCAGCAGCAGCAGCAGCAGCAGCAGCAGCAGCAGCAGCAGCAGCAGCAGCAGCTGGGGAGATCAGAGACAAAAGGTGATGATAGAATAGACAGCTGTCAGCAGCGGCAGCTGGGGAGAACAGAGACAGCAGGGGATGTCAGAATAGACAGCTGTCAGCAGCAGCAGCAGCAGCAGCAGCTGGGGAGATCAGAGACAACAGGTGATGACAGAATAGACAGCTGTCAGCAACGGCAGCTGGGGAGGACAGAGACAACAGGAGATGTCAGAATAGACAGATGTCAGCAGCAGCAGCAGCAGCAGCTGGGGAGAACAGAGACAACAGGGGATGTCAAAATAGACAACTGCTAACAGCGGCGGCAGCAGCAGCAGCGGCAGCTAGGGAGAGAAAAGAGCATGTCAGAAGGATCCACTGGTATCATATATTCTGTGTTCCATTTTGCCGTGGGACCAGGCACGTAGCCAGGATTTGGTCAAGGGGTGGGGGGCGTGCCTCGAAAGGGCTCTTTTCGATCGTTGAAAGACTTCCCCCACCCCAAAAATGTATAATGACAAACGCTTGCTGGATTTAAGTCACTTTATTTTGCAATGGCCCCCTATGTGCTACAACCTTTTGATAGAGCTGGATTGAACCAGGACCCTGATGAGTCATGACCCCCCAGAGAGGCCCATGAACCAGGCACGCAGCAAGGATTTGCCAATTTGGTCAATTTGTCGTGTTCAGGTCCAGGGGTCTTTTTTAGCAGCCAAGGGGGTCCTTTTAGTCTATTCAGGGGCCCCTCCGATCTGCAGAGAGAACCCTTGAATCTTTACAGGGGCATTCTGGTCTGTTCAGGGGCCGTCTAGCCTGCTCAGGGGCCCTTCCGAGCTGGCCAGGGACTGCACTGGCTGCTTTTTCACCCTTACCGGACATGCTTCAGGGTGCCTCCTTCGAGTCGGCTTTCTGTCCTCTCCGAGATTTTGAGTCGGCTTTAGGAGTTCCGTCTTGCAAGATTTGACAGGGAAAGCTACTTTAAACCTCACCCTGGTTGGGGGGTCATTTAAAGCCCCCCCCCCCCGTGAGGTTTGTCCATAATAGCCGGAAAAATGACAGCGCGAAGCGTCGCCAAATTTTGTACACCTATCCACACTTTGTCAAAGTTTTGACCTCAGGCCATTTCATGTCAGGTCACCAGGTCTCGTCAGGTGACCTTACCTGTCAAAATGTTTGTGATCGTGCCAAAGCCACGGTTTTTGTTCGAGAGATTTGAAACTTGTGGGATTTGATAAGGTCATAAATATCTACGATCGGTTTCCGTTTATCTGGGATTTTTTGCATCGGTGACCTAAGGTCAAGTCAATTTCCTGACCTCAGATAATAAGTGAACAGGAAAATATAAAGCATAGATAACAGTAGTACTACTGTTATCTATGTATAAATATCAATTATTTTCATTAAATTTGCATTGGATCAGACTTATTATTCCAGAATCATGTTATTTTAGCTCATTCTTCATGACCCAGGAGCAAATGTTGCTCAGTGATCTCTACAAGGTCACCTGAGGTCATCTGAGATCATCAGCAATGTTTTGCTAACACCTTCTTTATAAATGTAATCCGAATGCTTTGTATGGATGGCTTTCATAGTCAGGACCCGCGCTAAGCAGAGCTTGTTGCGCTGGTCCTGACCTCACCACCCGATCGTGCAATTCCTGTTGGCCGGCATATAATTTGAAGACGAAGTTGTAACGTGGGCCCGACATACCTGGACACGGTCCGCCCGCTCGCTGACGTCAACCGTGGCCTTGGAGTGCGACCGCTGCACGCGCAGCACATCCAGTCAGGGACAAATAGGCGAGCACCGAAGCGACTCGAACACCGGGCTGCCACTACCGGGATAGGTCAGGAGCCCAGCGCTCTCCCGACTGAGCTACAGGGGCGGACAACATCTCTTGATATAATAATGATAGAGACGCACGGATGACACCATTCTGTTTATCTCGTCGGATCGTGTCGCCTCATAAGCAGCATTATTCACCTCAATCACCAAATGACCTTGAACTGAGGTCAAATTTGGAAGTTGACCTACCCAGGTCCATTCATATGTTCAAAGTGCCTTGACGAGATAATATACAATTGGGTTTAAAGGGATTATAACGGGTTTCGTCTGAAAGGAAATGCAACTCTTTTGCAGTTGTATGTGCTTAAAAAACGTTTAAGAATATGAGAGTGACGCTTGTTGCTCATATTATCCAAATTATTTTCAGCAATTATCAAGGTTTAAACTTTGACTTTTTCAAGACTTGTATTGATAAGAGTAGTTGATCGGGATTAGCTGTCACTCATTTCTTAATATCTCTATCCTTGGTTCCGGGTGGTTCCGGGCGTAGGAAGAGACGGCGTCTATACCTCAGCAAGTACTGCAAAAATACGCGGTGGCATCACGAGCAGCTTTTTAAACGTCCTTACGTAAAAGAAGATGCATTTTTCCAGAAAAAATGTGGTACCGTGGGCTTCTACCACCTTGATAAGTACGTTTTACTATGTAACTCAATTATTCTGGGAAAAACCAGTATAATCCCTTTAAAATCATTGTTCTATCTCGTTCAGGTAAAAGCTGTCTGCAAAAAACATTTTACATCAATTTGCATTTTTGACCTTTCATGACCTCTGGACTCTTAAATATTGACCTGAGCTAAAAAAATGACGACAAAAAGTCGATTGTATTTTCGCGATTGCACTGCCGTAATCCGTTTGTTCCTAACTATCATAGTTACCAAGGTATTTGGGGTTGTTCGAAGCAAAGTCCAAAAACTGGCAAATTTTAGCTTTGATGAACTCTGGTGACCTCAACATTGACCTGAGCCAAAAATAACAAAATTACTTAAAATTTACACGTCAAGAGCTTCCGGACGCTTTATGTGCGTCTTCCTAGCCCTTTAGTTTTCGAGTTAGACGCGGGTCATTTTGACCCCCGACTACGACGAAGTTGTCTCGGAGGTCCACTAGGGCGCTGGTTAACCAATAATAAACCTACTGCGAAATGAGGCAATGCTTTGAATGCTTATACCATGCCATTGTAAACTATTGATCGATGTTGAGTGCTAATTTTAAAAAAAAATGTGCGTTTGCTACAATGGGCATGTAAAAGCAAGAACTAAAAATCCCATTATGAATCGAACAGCAGTTAAGACACCAGTAAAAGTAAAAACAATGTTTCGTGTTGTTCTGTAAAACATTGCTATCATGTTCTGCAATTGAAGTTCCATTTCACGCAATGAAACATTTCGGAAGTGGTTTGGTAGGCATCCCGGTTCTGGTAAATATGACAGAAATAAACATTTAGTCCTATTAGTACTAATAACAGTAATAGTACCGTTTAATAGTACTAATATGTTTTTAACAGAGGAGGCTAGCGGGACGAGAATTTGGTAGGGCTTTTTCGGGACAGTTTGCAATTTTAACACGAAGATTCTTAATGTTTTTATTCTTCTTCTAACTGCATCCAAGTATTTGACAGGGTGCAAATGTTTGAATTTGATTGAATCAAGTTCAAATTAGTTGTTGTCATTTAAATACCATAACTGTTGTACGGCAGAGGCGGTTTCAGGGATTTAAAGAGGGGAGGTCTCCGGGAAGCATGAAACAATTGGCTGACAGTTGTTATAGCGATTTATAGGAGATTCGTAACTATGAAGATGCAAGAGATAGAATTTCCTTCTATTATTTGCATAGTTTATGTCATAGACTTGCAGGGGCGTGTTCAGGCACAGGAAAAGGGGTGTCTAACATAATGATGACGATATGCCAGCGATTACGACCGGAATATAAAAATATATTACTAAACATAACTATGTATATATGCACATTATGCACATAAAGGAGCAAGGTATGAAGTAAAGTTGTGTTGGCTAGTGACGCGCTCAAGATTCGAAGTAAGGTGGTCATATTATTGCAAGGAAACTAATATTTTTCGCCAACAATGACATATTATACTGCAATTTTTGGAATGAAACACGCATCACAAGATATTCTACGAGCGGTTTTAGGATAATGGGCAACTCCAGGTAGGGTAAAAATTGGGGTACCAAACGTGAATTGAAGCTGGAAGTGAAATGTCACTGTTGACTAGTTAGTACTTTATAAAATTAAATACACCTAGTTAAGGGTGTTACTCTCCATAATGTGGGTACTGGACACGCCTATGATAAGGTAAACATAAAAACGTGACTATATGTGTTCTTTAGCTATTTATATTGCTCGGTAGCAGCTTGCCTTTGGCTAATAATTGTTTTTAGTTCACCTCCCTTTTTCTTAACCTGGCACCGCCTATGGATAAAATATACTTAAAAACTATTTTGGCTGATGTCACAATAATGCACCATTTCAATTATTCCAAAACAAAACCACACAAATTGTTTCACTATGCATTTCCCCCCCCCATATTTAGTGACCCGCAAACGCCTATGATTTTTAAATTTACAAAATCTGCCGTCATATGTCAATGTTCAATTTAATTTCTATTGAGCCCTGTTAATTGCGTTGAAATCGGTAAAAGACCTGGCAGCTGTGTTGGATCAAAAATACCTCTAAAATTGTTGTGTTTTTGCCCCTTGTTATCCCCTATTCAATATTTTGGAATTTCATTTGTTAGAAATGTAGCTCATATTGAGGGAAAGTCAAATGCCGTTTGATTTTTGAAAATTGGACGAGTAGATCTCGAGATCTCAAGGGGGCGTTTTCGACCCCTCCCCCTGCCACTAATAGGGTAACCAGAAGCCTGCCACTAATGGGGTTATGTTATAACACCACCACTTAACTCAGCTCCTTCCATATGCAAAGAAGTTCTGTCCGTTCCAAGGAGAGCTCAACAGCACGTCTTAGAACTAGGGAAGGCTTATAAAAAACATACATACACACACAGACCGGCAATTTGAACTCACCAGCACAAATCTCGAGTCCATAGTCGCTCGTTGGATGATTAAAATCAGAAGTGCGGTATCCAACTGAGGCAGTGCTGTTGATTGTCTGGCAGCTCTGGTATGGAAATGTGACCAGTACCCCTGAGCAGTCCTGTTGATTGTCCCGGCAGCTCCTGTGTAACTGGAAATGTGACAGTACCCACTAGTCAGTGACTGATTTCACAGTATCATTTAACAGAAAGCAGCCAGCAGTTGGTTTAGACTATTTCCTGGCTAATGAAACAAGACATAAGACGTTTTTACGATGGATTATTTTGGGCGAAATGTTTTAAAACATCTTAAGATGTATGAAATTTTAGTATGAAAGTTTTATTATACGATATATTCCAAGAAAAATAAGTTACTGATTTAGGTGATATATTATCATTAATTAAGAGTTATGGAAACATTAAATGAGCTAATTACAAGATTATTATGCAAAATTGTCCGTTTCTAAAGAATATATGCGTCTAAGTGTCCATATTCGATTCAGTTTTGCATACGCATATTTAGTTACTCAATCCTGGACAGCGTCATGGATCACGGTCCTGCCTTCGCATGGCGCAATAATTCGCTAGAAACGATTCGCTGAAGGCGAGGTCCATACAAGTCAAGGGGAGTTCGCTTTGTTGACGACGAATAGCGTGCCGAGACGAGATGTGTTCAAGAATGTTCTGTAAAGTGTCAGTAGGTGAAGATTATGCATCACAACAAACGAACGATATGCATACAGCTAACCCTACTACATAATTATCTTGCTAATTACCACCAAACCGAAATTTTTGGTAACATACATATATTCTTACCAACATATTAACACATTCTGAGAGACTTTTTAAGCCAAAAATCATTTCAAAAGTTCGCGTATTAAGCCGCCAGGAAGAATAAGCATACTAAAACTTTCATACTAAAACATGTCAAACATCTTAAGTGTTTTAGAACATTTCGCGCAAATAATCCATCGTGAAAACGGCTAAAGGCAACAACAGCCACTGAAGGCCACAGGCATTTTGCTTTATCATCATGTTGGACTGACAATTGAAGAATGTCTTTGAGACTAACGATAATGCGACTTGCCATCAATAAGTGACGATATGGATACTAACCTGTTGTTGTGTCGCACATATGCATGGTTGTAAGGTACTATTCGGTTCAACGATAAGCGTCCGCTGGGTTGGCCGGCACAGGGCAGTTTTTAAGGGAGTAAATAACGCCCTTGGGAAATTATGAGAAATGATGGGAGAATGAGAGCACTTATCTGGGCACTCATCTACACATCAACATACTTTTTCCCAGACGGTATATTGCCCTTTAACTGCTTGTGCCAGTCACCCAGCGGGACGCTTATTTGGAAACAATAGTACCACGCTAGGGACTAAATTACGGGTGCTGATGCTAGGGAGCAGGGACCTCCAGCTTCCGCTATGGTTTCTGACCTGTACAGAGGCGATCACGTCTCCAGCGCGGCAGTCGCCGGGAGTAAATCCGAGTCTCTCAACTGCACGAGCCACGAACTGCACTTGACGAGCTGAGACGAGCGGTGCACGGCTGCTCTGCACTGTGCACGGTGTTTGAAGCAGTGTGCACGAATTCTCACTGTGCACGGTGTGGGAAGCAGTGTGCACCGTCCACTGGCGAGAGACGTTCTGATGAGCTGTCTCTGACACTAGAGACAGATCAGCTGCGCAATCACACCGACACGGGCCGCTCGAAAGTTGTTCTACAACTCTTCCGAAATTGAGTGTATTGCAGTCTGGCTTAAAGGGATTATGCCACCTCGGGAGGATTTCTAAAACTGTCAATACACGCTTGTTGGCAGTAAAAATATTAAGTAAGTGGCTGCTGAAAACGAGGCGACATACTGTTCTCGAAGTCGCTTTAAATTTGGGACAAATTAAGTTGTTAAATTTGGTCAAGACGGACGCCTTATTGATATTCAGGGCTGCGGAGTCGGCAGGTCGGAGTCGGAGTCGGAGTGGAGTCGGAGTCGTCGGAGTCAGTTTGTTTTTGGCCAGAGTCGAGTCGGAGTCGGAGTCGGTAAAAATTTTGCCGACTCCGCATCCGGGTGTCAGTTATGGACAGCGCATGGGCCAAGTAATTTTTTTTTAGGTGTAATTTAAAGGAATAGTTTTTCACCCTTCACATGGTTTTGACTGAGGTTAGCAGTTTTTTGTAGGCCGTGTTGAAAAAATCCTTACTGCAAGTTTTCTGCAGAAAGGGCTCTCCACGCGGAATAATTTGACTTTTTGTTGAAGGAATGTGGGCCATAAATAAAGAATCTGAAGAATGTGGGCCTTCTACACCTGGGCAGAGGCTATACAGTAATCTAATCTGACGCGCCTACTTTCGAATATTTGATTGGCTGAGCCACGTTAGACGTTGCGGAGAGTACCTACGCATATAGTTTTGATAAAATTAATAATATACGTCCTTCTGTCCTGAATCGGCGCGATGCATGGCTACTTTTGATATTATGAAAGGAAGTTGTATTAAAAAATATAGTCAAATCGTGTTTGAAAAAACAATCCAAGGTGAACTATTTCTTTTGAGGGAACCACCTGTGGCGATGACAATAGAAATCATGCCCCTTCGACTAAGTTTGGTTCGATTCCATCAATTATTTTAAGGTAAAAGGTAAAACAGAAATGATTTTAAGTCACGATGGGCGAAATAGAACCTAAGGTGTGTCGTCGCCCGCGTCGGAAGCAAATCCAAAATGCCATCGCCTGGAATTTAACCCGCTATTGACTGGGGTCTCAGCTGAACCCCATTGACGGTGGGCGATATCTTCCATCTCTTCCATCCCTGGTTATCTTCCAAACAATGCTCGCAGGAAAACGCACAAGGTGGTATTCAAAAGCTCTAAAAAATACGCATCTAAAGCAACTCTAATTTTTCCATTTGAGGTCTCATCTCAGGTCACGGTCAGGTTGCAGGTAAAAATCAAGATACTTAAATGAATGGACCATACCTACTTTAAATACAAAGCTTTCGATTGCGACCATTATCATCCAAAGTGCTCTGAAAGGTATAACAGGTACACATCCAGCGTTAGCTAAAGCGAGACTATTGTCTTAGGTCAACGTCAGGTAAAAAAGTTCACTGTGCACCAAAGATTTTCAAAAGTCGGACGACACATGCTTTATAGATTACTTTACACTGAAATTCACTAGTGATAGTCATCTTACCACTCTCAATTAAATATAGTTGATGTCTAGCTCAGTTCAAGGTCAGGTCCCATAAGATCAAAATTAGCAAGATAAATACAAATACAAATGCATGGTTATAGACCANGTAAAAAATCTGATATTTTTTAATGAGGGGAATTACTTATAGTTCTCTAATACATATTTTGCTTTTGTAATACGTTTGATGATTTTGGTTTTGTGTGTGTTTTTTTAACTCAAAATGTTTCCAAAGCCGAGATAGCCTTTTTGTAGCCCGAGCCATTTGATATCTTCTAACTTGTTTTGTATTGTGCTCAAAGTATGAACGTTGTATGATCTGTTCGAGTTTAGGATTTTGACGTCAAAGTCGTGTGCATTGACGTCACCAACTTCGCTATATCGAAAATGTTCGACCAAATTCCTCTTCTGCCCAGAAGATAAACATGCAATTGATATAAGAGAACTGAGAAGGTACCAAAAGTATCACGTTGATATTTTTGGTAAAGCTATTGTTATTGTTTTTCTTTAAGTGACAATATTTCCTCCCCCCTCTCCACCAGTCAATGGCGGGATTAGCAACGATCACGATAAAACAATTTGTTTAAAAAAAAGTGAAGTGTAGCCTACTCAGGCGAGTTAAAGGTCTCATTCATTAACTATATTATCTAATAATTGCTTTTAATATTCATGTGAATGGTAGCATTGAGATTTTTGGGCTTCAATAGCTAAACAATCGAAAGCTATGGTCATACGGTTTTTACCCATTTCAACGAACTGCTATATTTTCCAATAAAGTATCTCCAATCTTGAAACGGGAGAATTATTACTATGGGTGGTTACTGGTTACTTCTTGTGCCTGTTGACAATAGCTTCAGCTAATATTAGGTCGGAGTCGATCCCGGAGTCGGAGTCGGAGTCGACTCGGAGGGTCGGAGTCGGATCCGAGTCACCCTGAAAACCGACCGACTCGCGCAGCCCTGGTTTGTAAGTGTTAACTTTTAAGAGATCTATCATGAATAAGAATGCATTATAATCCAGGATTGGGACCCCGTACAGGGAAGTATAAAGTTGAAGAGAGTGCACGGTCTGCACCCCACTTCCGACTAGATAAATATTTCATAATGTTTAGTCTGCGATGGCATCACTGGACTAAATCTGAAAAATGCTGGGTAAACGATAGACCAGGGTCTTAGTTTATGCCCAGATATGTATATTTATTTACAATTGGAATATTTATGTTATTAAATTTCAATGGAATAAGAGGTGTTACGTGTTTAGGTTTTTTAGAGAAAATAAGCGGAGCGGATTTACTTGGGGGCACCTCTAGGCCTCACCGCTCACACCACAACTCAATGTCATATAAAACATGTTGCAAAATTTGGCTAGCTCGATCGGTGCTGGGGTGTGAGTACCCAACACACAGATCGTCCGGCGTACATATAAAATTTGAGTTGTTGTTTATGCTAGTTAGTTTTTTGAAAAATGTAATTGAATCATAATTAGAAACAGGTCGTGATATCACCGATCCTGTGGGACTCTGGTGATCCAGTGAGTAAGATGCGGAGAAACGTGTTTCCGCATCTTACTCTTAAGGTTGATTTTGTAAAAATTTTTAATATATTTGCAAGTCTGCTCTATTCCCGCTCATTAATTTTGATTAGTAGTGCAAGTCTTGGTTGACTCTGTCAAAAACGCGGCTCGTTAAAGTCGAGAAAGAAGGGCCAATCGTGACCTCTCTCTGCTGGAAAAGCCGCGGCTCCAGCTGCACCAAGGCTATAGAACGGGGAGCCGGTAGCTCCGTGGTATGTCTCGGACTTCCACGGAGCAGGCCCCGGGTTCAATTCCCGGTGGTGCCGGTTCCGGGGATTAGGCTCCCCGATCAAATCCGCCTGCTCCGAGTGGAGGGGGTCCCATGGGGGTGCAACCCCAAGGCCGCCTCCTGCGCCCTCTCCCCGGCATCTATCTCCGGGAAATAGCACAAGGCTCACCCCGATGAAAAAAAAAAGAAAAAAGGTCTGACTAAACTGTCTGCAGTAGACCGACCAGGCCGAAAACCGTTTTGGAAAGGAAACAGAATATCTTTAGTTTTTAAGTGAGGCCTGATACGTCCATTAATAATTCTTTCTAAAAGTTTGCATGCACAGCTAGATAGAGAGATAGGACGGTAGCTAGAAGGAGAAGCAGGAGGTTTACGATTTTTAAGAATAGGAATTAGTGTGCTTTCATGCCATGCTTCGGGAAAGCTGCCTTCCGTCCACAAGGCATTAAAGGCTGTTAGTAAGTTATTGAAGCTAGTCTCAGTTAGATTTTTAAAGAAAGAAATATCAATTTGGTCAGGGCCGACCGAGGTTTTACCGCATTTACTAATAGCATATGTTAGTTCCGAGCTAGTGAAAAGAGCGTTAAATACTTCTACATTGTTAGATTCGAAATCAAGCGTTTCTAACTGATCGTTAATTTGGTTAATGAGAGGTGGTGTGCACTGTTGTGTTCATGAGATGTGTGAAAAGTGTTTATCAAATTCTGTTGCCACCTCGAGAGGTATTGAATAAGAAATGTTGTCAATGCGTAATGTGGTATTTTATATTGAGGTGGTCTTTTATTTGTAAATGACTTAATTAATGCCATTTTTTAATAGAAGTGAATCGGTTAAATTGGGATGAAAATTATTTCCAAGATTCCTTTTTGGCTTCAGTGATAGTTTGTTTTGCCAGAAANGTTAGGGCATGTCTAGGATTACAGTTGTTTACCGTTTCCTCCCTCCAAACTGACCTAAGGGCGGTACAAATGACCTTCCCACCATTATGTATTAGTGAATCCCCATAATATACCCGCCAATCGACACAAAACAACACATTTAGTAATACAGATGTGTTGTCCCGGGGCATCTTACACTATAGACTAATTCTAGCTTGAAATAATTCATATCTTCATTGCTTCTCTCGTGCCGCCCGTCGCCAAACCTTGTATGCGCAACAGCTGATTGCATAGGCGTAGGAATGCGGGGGACACAGGGGCCAAGGCCCCTCATCTTTTGTCCATTTTAGTGTGCTAAAATCAACAATTTCATTTTGAGCTACAAATTCAAAAGCGCAACATATTTACGAAGACAAAAAGGAGCTCAAATATGCATAAAAATCTAGCGTAGGGGGATTGCGTTCCCTTCAAGATGAGATCTAAGTTTCACTGGCCACCTCACTTTTTGTCACGTCCCTACGCTTCTAGCTGATTGTCCTTTGAGCTGCGGTATTATTTACTTTTTTTTAATCTTAGGGTATATCCAACCACACAAAATATATCATTAGCTGCAATGCGCTCACCACATCCCAAAGGGGGGAGATATTCTGAAGTTCATGTATTTCACGCACGCCCCATACACATTAAATGTTAAATCTGAACATATTGGGGTGACACTCCCCCGTCCTCTGTGGTTGAACCCCCTGCTTCCACAGCATGGCGCGAAACATGAATAACGAAATAATTGGGGGAATCATAATGAATACACAAAGGGATGAAATAACAGTACGCGTAGCAATACCCATCCTGACTTAGCCTTACAGATGAATCCAGGGGTGCAGTTTCCTATTCAGTTGGGAAGACTCCTCCCTTGGCTTCAGACCCTAACTTGAAAGAGGAAGGTGACCTTAAACTAACAAATGATAAAGCACTGGTGGTCTAGGCCTTGGTCACGGTATTAAAAATGTATAATTATGGGTCCTTGCCGTGAGGGCTGACTTGTAGTCAAAGTGCATGGTGTGGTCTTAGTAAAACACTGGTACTGAACTGCTTTGTCAAAAACATTGAACATCGCAACACTTTCGCGCTCCTGGCTGAGCTTTCAAATACTCACGCTTGCCGGTATCATTCTAAAATATACTATAGTTTATAAATTTGTCCCAAAACTTATACCAATCAGTCTTCCACTGAAGCAGCGAAGGTGGGGCTGGTAAAATCCGGCGGATCCGCTGTACCGGACAGGCGGATAGATTCCTATCAAAAATCCAACATGTTCGCCAAGATGTTCACCGAAGACGCTATCGACTAGAAATAGTAGCTTATAAGGTCTGCCACTGGCAACTATATTTTTTGGTCTAATAGGATTCCAACTTCCAGTCTGCTTGTGCCATATTGGTATCTGCCTGCTTGACAGGCTTTGTGTGAAGTGAACCGATAACGATACCTCCGCTATCGGTCTGTCAAATACAGTTACAGATTCAGATTTACTTCAGTTGATTAAATACTGAATCTGCACATATAAGTATTCGATGCAAAGAACTGACGCATCCAAAAACAAGATGTGGCTCCTCTGATGGTCATTTGTGATGAAGAATTAGCCAAAGTGGCAAGAAAAAAACAAACTTTGTTCTCCGACGTCGTCCAGCAGGTCGGGGCATTTTACCACCCCTGCGTTACCGTTTACGTTGTCTATCCTATCTCTCTCCGTTCAGAAGTTATACTAAGAACCCTGTATACATGTGCTATTACATATGTGCATAGCAATCATCCTTTATGGTGACGATTTCCGTGACTTAAGAGGTCATCAACTCGCCCAGACCTAAAAAACTATATATAGTCACATATTATAGCTAGTACAACGACCAACTTTTTGACGCTAACCAAATCCTTTTATTCTCAAACTTTGCTATTGACGACGGACAGAGCATAATCGTTATTTTGGAGGTGGTCGATTTAAGTCATTCACTTGACCTGGCAGGTTATCTGTTGACCTGAAACCTTCAATTCGCATTATGTTGTATTCCTCTCATGACAGGCAGCACGCTGGTTCTTACCGCATTGGTTTATGCTGCTTAATTTTGAAGTTAAAGGGGACATGTCATTTTGCACAAGCACAGCATTTTGATTTTGGACAAGCATTTTGATGCTTCTGAGTGCTTTTGCGCACGTTTGCATTTTCTCGAAGCGTATTTTGAAAGTCAATTTCATTTTTATTTTGGGTAACTTTTTATACTGTTAACGGTAACTTTTTTCACGCTTCGCCCACGGGGGCCGGGGGGCCGTTGGGTCGAAGGTTGAAAAAAGTTACCGTACAGTATAAAGTACCCCAAAATAAAAATGAAATTGACTTTCAAAATACGCTTCGAGAAAATGCAAACGTGCGCAAAAGCACTCAGAAGCATCAAAATTAGCGATATCTCTGCTCACTGAACGAGTATCTCGATTGCTGGTCTTGTGTCAATCGGGAGCTTGGTGGACGATGTTCTCTTCCACCAAGCATTGGGGGCGTTACTGTTGATGCCAAAATAGCTGATATGTGGAGGAACCACTTCCAGAAAATGTTTAATGACCCGAGCTGTAGCAGCAATATGGATGTGTTGGACTGGCTAGAAATGTGTTGGACTGGCAGTCCGAGGACATACCATGAAGCTACCGGCTCCCCCTTGCTGCCAATCACCATCAGCTAAGACAGGAGTATGGTATTATGCATCTTGACCTAGCGTCAACAGGAAAACATGCCATACAGAATATGTTTAGAGCTTTTCTCAACCACATAGTTGCTGAAAGATAGATAGAGGCAGAGACCGTATGATGACTGAATGATTGTTATGTTGTGTACCACCCAATGTGTGTGCGAAATAAATGCTATTATTATTTAAAAGAGCCTTCGTGACAATTCCAGCCCGGAAGCGGAGAAAATATACAATACATATTTCCGATAGACTCCAAAAACTGTGAAGTGTTGGACATGCTGACAGGTGCAGAGTATAAGGTCAGCTTTCCTGTCTCCATAGCCACTGTGAAGTGCTTGGACACTGGACAGGTTCTACAGGAGCACAATATAAGGTGAACAGAAACAGCTACATCTTCTGGGTAACGCAAAACTTACCTCATTGCAGCACTGGTCCGCGCGTTTGACAGGAAATGGATGCATCTGAGTCATGCATCCTGTCCTCAGCGCCTAGTCCTGGAGATACAAATGTCGCTGACTTCGGAAAGGCCATCCACACAAAACATTCGGACTAAATTTATTTAAAAAATGTATTTACAAATAATTATTTTAAAAATAAAATCGACCTACGGGACCGTAGGGCGAGGGTTAAAACATTTTTCGCAAATTAGTCCATCGTGAAAACGGCTACTACTAAAATATTGTAAAACATTGTACAATGTTTTAACACATTTCGCGCAACATAATCCATCGTGAAAACGGATAGTAGCCGTTTTCACGATGGATTATTATGCGCGAGATGTTTTAAAATATTTTAAAATCTTTTAGTAGTAGCCGCTTTCACGATGGACTAATTTTCACACAAAAATCGCCCTTGGGCACCGTAGGGCGAGGGTTAAAACATTTCTCGCAAATTAGTCCATCGTGAAGACGACTACTACTAAAACATTGTAAGACAAAATGTTTTAAAACATTTCGCGCAAAATAAGCTATCTTGAAAACGGCTGCTATGTGTTTCTTCAGACAAATGTTGAACTCTTTATATATTATTTATATTGTACCAACTGACTGCTCTAAACGGCAGCTGATTGGTAGAGAGCCACTGATAGTGGGGCAAGTGATTGCAGGGAAACATGTCTAATTGAGCAATACCTATGACACGATGGTGCACCTCAAACAGTGTTAACATTAACATAAGTATACACAACCATAATTAACCTCAATATGCCGTCTGCAAAATATTTCCTCACATGTATCACTGAGGTGTGTGGGAACTAGTTAACTGCATAAGGTTAGATTCAGAGAAACGCAAAACCGCTTCAGATGGTCAGATTGATCAATATAACCGATAATCAACTGAAACGCCATAGTCTAAATAGATTGCGATAAGGCATTTTTATGCATACAAATAAGGTAAAACAGTGTACGAATGGGAGTGTACAGTGCGTACTACAACTGCTATTACTGACGGTTATAATGTTGCTTATAAATATTACTTACATATTATTTGATCTAAGTCATCTTAAAAGGAAATAGCCTGGGAACAGCTGTGGGCTTGATGGCATCATATTTAACATGATAGTCGGCGTAACTTCAAATACATTAATTTGCCTGCATTGTCAATGAGCGGATGTCATTCATTATTTATGCGTCATATTTGCCATAAGGTTGAGGAAGATAGCGTCACCTGGGACACAGCTGTTATATTTTTTTTTAATATATCAGCATACAGCATTGCTATTCCTAGACAGATGTTGTCCCGAGCATTTCCGGATAAGATAAGAACTAAGAAGCTATGTTTACCATGATAGTTTTGCATATGAATGAAAACGTGATCCGTGTTACAGAATGTGTAATTTGATTGTTGAGCATAAATCCATAAACCATAGCTCTCGTTTTTCCTTTCTTTTCATGGTCTATTCGAATTTCATTAATCTAAACATACCTACATGGGTCCGCGAAATTTAGGGAAACGCTTTATATTATCTGAGTTACCTTCCACTTGAGAGGCGCCACGCAAGCTACATACGTTGACCATTCGTACCATAAGTTTGCTCGCGGTCTCAGGCACGTACAAATTAAAATTATTTTGGGGCCTAGGGTTCCATTCGTAACCATGGAAGTGACAGTGAGGAACTTAATAGCGAACCGTCTCTGCGCGGGAAACGGCCCGGTGCCGCCTCAAAATGTGCTGGAACGTCAAGAAAGCGTATAGAAATGGCCCGAGACATGCTGAAAATATCAGAGAGGACAAATTTTTAAGAGTCAAAGGCCAGGGGCCAGGAAGAGAGAAAAACGATCGAGACCACGCAGAAGGTGAAAAGGGTCATCAAGAGCGAATCCCGAGAAGAAGATGGCGAGGTCCAGCGATTTTTACAGGTGCCAACGAGAAGATCAACAAGAGAGTTGCTGGAGCAGCCAACGTCTGAACCCTGGATACGTCGTGAGCACCCTGACGGCAAGTATGGGTTCCAGCAGGACGGTGCCCCTGCACATAACACGGCCGAGGAAAACTCAGAGTTCCTGAGTCGAAGAATGAGAACGTCAGGAGCACAGGAGTTGTGGGCCCGCGTCATCACCCCGACCTTTACCCCTTGAACTTCCTACCTTGGCGCGTTTGGAGCCCGAGGTGTCAATGTCTCTCACCACCAACCTGGAGTCGTAAAGTCTGACATACGGAGGTGCCTGCACAAAATGGACAAGCACTAATCCAGCGTGTCCTGCAGTGCTTCCAGGTCTCGTGTGGAGAGAGTGATTGAGGCTGAGGGTGAATACAGATTGGGTAGCTGCAGAACGTATGACCTGGTGTGTATGTCTGGAAAAATAAATGTCATTGGAATAATTATTTCTTTTGATTTGGTGCAGGTTCTCTCAGATGTCATAAACGTTACCCTAATTTCGGCGGACCCTGTAATATTCGTTAGAAGCTCATTTTCAGAAGACGCTTTTCACTACCGCATTGTCGATTTTTGGACTGAAATGAGGATTTTTGGACTGAAACTGAAGACCCACAGCGCCAGCAGCCAGTGACGTGATAAGTCTACGGATCACTGGAGCCTTCACCAAACTGCTACAAAACGTGAACTACAACCAGGGGCGCAGCCAGCATTTTGTGATCTAACATATGTGGGCCTCTTAGCATTGGTTGATCCCCCCGCAAAAAAACATGCCATGAATTTGTATAGTTCGATTTGAATTTGTTTACTTCTTGGCTAAATTCTTTTGCATCAGGCCTGAAATGGGCCTTTTTTTAGTCCACGATGGGCCCCTTTCAGACCAGGAATCGTCATGGATCGGGTGCAACCATGGGTGCCCACTCAATTCTTCCGATTGTCTGGGTTGGGTATGCATTTTTTATTTTCCATGGGTACTGGGTGGGCACTGGGCATGGGTATTGGCCCTATTGGGTATGGCAGTTTTGGACTAATGTCGCTAAGCGTTATTTTTTACTGGACAACCAGATGTTTAACCACATATATATTTTTTGTAATGATAGGGAACACTTTAAACAATATACTTTGGCAACTATATGACAACAATGCAACGTAGTAATAATAGCCGGAGTAAGGTCTTTTAAAATCATGTCCGATCCTAAGTCTGATCCAATACGATAATGATGACCGCAAAGTGTTCGATAAGTCCAAATCAACAAAAACACAAAGGTGCCTAATATTATTGATTGTTAATAGTAGTCGTTTTCACGATGGGTTATTTTGCGCGAAATGTTTTAAAACATTTTAGAATGTTTTAAAATGTTTTAGTATGAAAGTTTTAGTATACGATAATTTCCAATAAAAATAAATTACTGGTTTAGGCGATATTATCATTATTCCAGAGTAATGGAAACATGAAATGAGCTCATTACAAGATTTTGATACAAAATTGTCCGTTTCTAAAGAATATATGCGTCTTGAGTCCATTCGTTCAGTGAAGCATACCGCCATACTAGTTACTCAATATGGCAGCGTCATGGATCACAGGTCTGCCTTCCGCATGGGCAATAATGCGCTAAGAAACGATTTCGCTTGCCGGCGAGTTCATTATGAATCAAGGGGAGGTCGGTTTGTTGAGCGACCAATAGCGTGCCGAGAGATTACAATGTTTCGGTGTCTTTCTGAAAAAGTTTCAGTAGGTGAAGATCTGGCATCCACAATTAACCTATGCATAATTAATAGTGCTAATTACCACCAAACGCAATTTTGTAAACATACTATATTTTAACCAAACATATTACAAAATCAAAGTACATTTCAGGACAAAAAATCGTTGCAAAAGTTATGTACTTAAGGAATGGATATACGTATACTAAAACTTTCATACTAAAACATTTTAAAAACATTTTAAAATGTTTTAAAATATTCGCGCAAAATAAGCCATCGTGAAAACGGCTAGTATGAAAGTCAACATGCTAGGGTAATGGTTGCAAATTTTGTGAAAATTAATTATCTGCCTTATCTGAATGGGCCCCAATGGGCATGGGTCTCAGTATTATGAATTTGAATGGGGCTGGTCTGGGTCTGGGCTTGGTGTTTTTTTTTCTCAATATATTTACACGTCAGCAGACTTACTCCACCCTCCTGTGGAGTATGTTGCCCTCATTTGAAAACATACCCAACAAACAATGAATCACAACTTAAGTATCGTAGCCAGGATTTCGCCAGGGGGGTTGCGCCTCAAAAGGGCCCTTCCAGAGTGTAAAGAGGGTCTATCTCCCCAAAAAATCTGGATATGAAAAACTATACGGATTTCGGCCATTTGATTTTGTGATACTATTTTTTTTTTCAACTTTTGATGAACTGGATTGGACCAGAGCCCCAGGACCCCAAGAGAGGCCCATGAACCAATCACGTAACCAGAATTTCGTCCGTGGACAGCGCCTCAAAAGGGTCTCTACCAGGCACGTAGCAGGGACTATCATGGGCTGGGTGCACCCATGGGTGCCCACTTCCGATTGTCTGGGCTGGGTATGCATTTTTTGACTTTTCATGGGTACTGGATGGGCATGGGTATGGCAATTTGAGAACAATGTCAATAAGCGTTCTTTTTTACTTGACAACCAGATGTTCAACCAGGTGAATATGTTTTTTAAATGATATAGGACACTAAAACAATAGACAAGGGTAATTATATGACAACAATGGATCGTGGTAAGTAATAGGGAAGTAAGATTTTTAAATCATGTCTGATCCTAAGTCTGATCCAATATGATAGTGTTGACCGCAAAGTGTTTGATATGACCAAACCAACAGCAACACACAGGTGCCTGATATCATTTATCGCTAATAGTATGAAAGTCAACATACTAGAATAATGGTTGCAAATTTTGTGAAAATAGTTATCTGTCTTATGTTAATGGGCCCCAATGGGCATGGGTGAATTTGAATATTATGAATTTAAATGGGTCTGGTCTTGGTCTGGGCTTGGTGTTCATGGGCTTCGGCTGGGCTGGGCTTGGGGTCTAGGCACCCATGATAGTCTCTGGCACGTAGTTAGGATTTCGCCCAGGGGAGGGGGCGCCTCGAGAGGGCCCATTCCCGAGCGTTGAAAGGGCCCAGTAGAACGGATGAAAAGGTCTACTCCCTCCGTACTGGTTAGGGACCCACTTGGCATGTTCAGTTCATGGACCTTTCTGACACGCTCAGGGACCCTTTCTGTCTGGCCAGGGGCCCCTCTGACCTGCACAGGGCCCTCTGGTCAGACTAGGGGCCTTCCAGCCTACTCAGGCGCCCTTTCGACCTGGTAAGAAACTGCGCTGGCTGTTTTTTCGCCCTACCGACATGCTCAGAGGCCCCTCTGACCCGCTCAGGGGCCCCTTGCCTTAGTCCTTCCCAGAGGCACCTCCGTCCTGTCCAGCGGCCCTAAGACCTGCCCAGGGGCCCTCTGTGTTGGCTAGGGAGTAGGGACCATTCGACGTGTTCAGGGGGCTCTCTGACCGGCTCAGGGACCCTTTTGACCTCCCCAGGGGCCCCTCCAACCTGCCCAGGGGCTCCTCCTATCTACCCAGGGCCCCCTACGACCTTCCCAGGATCTCTCTGGGCTGGCTTCGGGCCCATTCGACGTGTTCAGGGGGCCCTCTGACCCGCTCAGGGGCCCCTTCGGCTTGTCCAGGGGCCACTCTGACATGTACAGGGTTCTTTTGAACGTCCACGGGCCCTTTGGTCTTACAGAGAGGGCCCTGGTGGCCCTAAAGAACCTCTGAAGTGCTCTTAATTATTTAAAGACGACGCTTCGCGTTTTTTGTTTTTTGTTTTTTTTTTCCCCGGAGCGGCCTATAGCCATGTTCCGGGGGAGGGGAAATTACATCTGGCAATTTTGGCCAGGTATCAAAAGTTACGTTAACCGGTTTATGTGAACCGGAGCAAACCAAGGGAGACAGACCCTATATTACGTTAAATGTTTCGTTAAGGAAAAAGCTAAATTATATATTACGTTAGTATTTCGTTCTAAAGGAAAAAGTAATAACAACATACCGGTCATATATATTTACATACAGTACATACACATACCAATACATACACTTGTGAAAGATTTCAGTGTAAGATGGAGCCGGGCGCCATCATTGCAAGCAAAAGGAGACGATCGTCTCCCCAGCTCGCACCCCCGGCAAGACCTTTGGTTGTGGGGTGTAAAAAGCTGGGGAAAAATTCCTAAATAATAAAAAACAGCGCCTATCGCAAAGGGGAAAAACCTGCGCATAAGCCAAAATTGCGCTAGGCAAAAAAACCCTATTATATGTTATTAACTAATCGTGTTTTGAGGAGAAAGTCGAAGACAAGTTGAAGCAGTTCTGTGATGTTCGTCACCGAGCAATGTGGGTAAGATCGAAAGAAAAATGTGGTCCGCTGAGTAAAATCGTATGATTTGTTGACGCTTGTTGTTGTGGTTTAAGGGCAATCATTAAGAAGGTGTTTAATTGTATATCGAGGAAAATGTGGGCAAATGTTGGCATGTTGTTGGTTCTATTTTATCGAAAATAAATGAATGTGGTTGATCTCGTGTGTCGATTCGGAGGCGCGCAAGTATCAATTTCCTTTTCTCTGCAATCTTGATGATTTGTGAGTATGGTGTAATGATTGGTTTTGATTGGGTGTAAATGGATAAATGCGGGTCAGCGTCCATTCCCGCTGCCTTAATTTGGTAAATCTGTTTGCATGTGTGTAAGTTAAATATGTCTGTGAGAGGATTGGTAATTATTTTTCGGAGGATGAGTTAGACTTAATTTGGTCAGATCTGTCGGCTTCGTCGTTTGCCTTTGATTCCGGCGTGTCCCGGAATCCAAAGGAATTTTATTTTCGTATTTTTCCTGTGTAAGTAATTATTAGTTGTCGTATTTTATAAATAATTGGGTTTTTATAGTTTTGAATTGATGATAGCGATGAAATGGACGAGGAAGAGTCTGTGCATATAATACTTGTTTTATTTTTGCTTGTTTTGCGTAAATAATCTGCAAAGTAATATTGATGAAAGTTTCGGTGCTGTAAAAACAGCTAATAAATATCGGAGTAGGCGAAAGCTTATTGCTATTTATATTAATCGTTTGAGGGTGGTACACCTCCCTACCGGTACGAACCCTCACTTCGGGAGCCTATCTGTGTATATGATTGTGATGGTGCTGTGTTGTGATCTTGTATTCGTGGAATAGTGTGTGTGCTCTGCGCCGTGACTGTGTTTTTTGTTGTGTGTGAAGAGGTAGTGTGTGTCCTGGTGTTGGTGTCGAGCCAGTGCGGTGTGAGGTGGTGGAGATGGCATTGTTGGTAAAGATGTGGCTATGTTGGAAGAGTGTAGTGTCCTGCTTCACTCTAAGGTGAATGAGAAGGATAGCGCCTTTTGTAGTGTTGTGGGTTGTCTGTTTGGTGTAGTTATATTTAAATTGGAAAGGTTGGCGTGTTGTGTTGGGAGTTGGCTCTTGAGTAGAAACCGTAAAGTTGTATTTGCGTCGGCGACAGAGTGTAGGTATAGTTTTGTGGTCATGTGAGGTTTGTTTGTGGGGAGGTACAGAGGGCTCGGTCACGATTCGCAAGGCGGCGTTCTGGACAGTGGTGTAAAGTGTTAATTTTGAAACGAAGATATATCATCGAATAAGAAATGCTTATAATCCAGGATTGGACCGTATCAGGGAAGATAAAGTTTGAAGGAGAGTGCAGGCGGTCTGCAACCCCACTTCCGACTAGAATAAGATTTCATAATATTTAAGTCTGCGATGGCATCGCTGGACTAAATCTGAAAAATGATGGGTAAAACGATAGCCAGGGTCTAAGGTTATGCCCAGATATTATATATTTATTTACAATTGGAAAAATGTATGTTATTAAGTTTTAATGGAAACAGAGGTGTTACCCGTTTAGGTTTTTAGAGAAATAAGCAGAGCGGGACTTACTTGGGGACACCTCTAGGCCGCCACCGCTCACACCACAACTCAATGTCATTTAAACAATGTTTGCAAAGCATTTGGCTAGCTCGAAATTCGGTGCTTGGGGTGTGAGTACCGAACCCACCGAGATCGTCCCGGCGTACATAGAAAATTTGAGTTGTTGGTTTATGCTAGTTATGTTTTTGAAAATGTCATTAAAGTGCATAATTAAAAATCAGGTCAGAGTAGATCACTATCCCTTGTGGGACTTCCGTGGTCCTGTGAGTAAAGATGCGGAGAACGTGTTTCCGCATCTAACTCTTAATGTTCGATTATGTAAGAAATTTAATAAATTTTGCCAAGTCTGCCTCTAATTCCCGATTCATGAATTTCTGATTAGTAGTGCAGTTTGTTGACTCTGTCAAACGCGGCTCGTACGTCGAGAAAGAGGGAATCATGACCTCCTCTCTGGAAAGCCGCGCTGACAGAGTCACAAGTCTGATAAACTGTCTGCAGTAGACGACCAGGCCGAAAACCGTTTTTGAAAAAAGGAGACAGAATACTTTAGTTTCTAATGATCCTGATACGTCCCATTACATTCTTTCCTAAAAGTTTTTGCAATGCACAGCTTAGTAAGAGAGATAGGACGGTAGCTAGAAGGGGAAGCAGGAGGTTTACGATTTTTAAGAATGGATTAGTATGTGCTTCATGCCATGCTTTCGGGAAAACCTGCCTTTCCGTCCACATGGCATTGAAAGCTGTTAGTAGGTTATTAAAGCTAGTCTCATTATTTTTAACAGAAAAAAATATCAATTTTGGTCAGGGCCGACCGAAGTTTTACCGCATTTACTGATAAGGCATATGTTAGTTTCCGAGCTAAGTGAACCAAAGCGTTAATACTTCTAAATTGTTAGATTCGAATAATTAAGCGTTTCTATTTGATCGTTAAGTTGATCTAATGCAGAGGTGGTGTGCACTGTTGTGTTGATGAGCATGTCAGAAACGTGCTTAGCAATTCTGTTGCCACCTCGAAAAAGGTATTAAATAAGAAATTGTTGTCCAATGCGTAAAATGTGGTATTTTTGTATAGAGGTGGTCTTTTATTTGTTAAATGACTTAATTAAGAGTCGCTAACTTTTTGAAAATAGAAGTGAATCGGTTAAAATTGGGCTGACAATTCTTTTCCAGGATCTCCTTTTTGGCTTCAGTGATGGTTTGGGATTTGCCAGAAAGCGGGTCTTCGGACTTCGTATTCTGAAATTCACAAGAATACATCTCTGGAATTTGGCGTAAGGCGCGTTTTCCGGAGGGCCACTGCTTTCGACAATCTGTGTTCCACCACGGGGCGGAGCGCCGCCCCGAGGTGGGTTGTGGTATGTGAATGTGTTGGTGTGCTGATGCGAGGTATGGTGCTTGAAAGAAAAGTGTTTTATGTTCTGGTTGTTTGAATTCAGCCGGAAGTTTTTCGTCATATATTTTGGAAGGTGGACCAGTCCGCCTTGCGGAGGTTCCCTGGAAGGGAATACAAAATTGTTTGTCCTGAAGGGACTTGAAGTTCAATGTGTATTGGGAAGTGATCGCTAAAAAGTGGGTCTGATTGTACGTTTAATGTGAAGAGTGGCGCGGTGCGTGGTGAAGTGAGGGCCAGGTCGATGGCGCTGTAAGTGATCCTGCCCTCCCGTGGTGATGCATGTGGTGTTGGGTGAGGTTGTTTTTGAAAGACCAAATTAATGCTGTTCCAAAAGGTCCAGCATAATTTGGCCTCGTGTCTGTGTTGTTTTCTACATCCCCATGTTTGGATGATGGGAGTTAAAATCTCCCATAAATCAAACAGCGGGGTGTTAATATTTATAAAAAAGTTTGCGAGAGAGAGTTAGTATCTGTTCTACGCAGTGGGTTAGATAGATAGAAATTTAGCGTAAGTTTCTAGCTGAGCGATTTTAAATATTGACACCCGAGGCGTCTAGAGGAGACTTAAGATGCATTTGGTGTGTAAAGGTTATTTGATTAAGTAAGGCCGAGCCGCCCCGGCGCGGGGTTAGATTTACGTTATGAGTATATAAGCTATATCCTGGAATTTTCAAAGTATAATTAATAAAGTCGGTGTCAATGAAGCGAGTTTCCTGAATGGCGGCTGCTAATGGATTATTATTCAAGATATATTGTTTGAATTGCCCCCAGTGGGATATTAGGGATCTACTATTCCACTGGAGGACGAATTCATTATGTGGGAAAGCCATAATTTAACTGTCCAGAACCCGCCTCTGCCTCACAGTTGCCCTGTGCGGCGATTTCCGTCCTCGAATCAGAAGAGGGGCCGGGGAGGGGGACCTGCTCCTCGGGGCGGCGGGGGGAGTGGGTGCTCGGTGGGCTGGGCAGAGTGACAAGGGGACGGAGGAGCGGAGGCGGCTCGGGGAGGGATCCCTTGGCTGACAGGGAGCATCAACTCTCTGTCGTCGCTATCCCAGAACTCGGACTCGGACTCGGTGCGAGCTGTGCTCGCAGGCGAGGCGCCCTCGTCGTAAGACGGGGCACCTGAGCCGGCCTCTGAAGCATGGCTTCTGGGCGGGGGTGAGGTGTGGGCGAGGGGTTCAAGTGGGACCTCCTCACAGCGTGCCGGCTGAGGCGGCACGCTCGGAGCCGACACCAAAGGGTCGCTCCGGGGGGTTGTTGGCGTAGCCGCACTCCGCTGGTGTGGCGGGTGTGACTCAGCCACCGCTGGCGTGGGGCTGGCTTGCCAGCGCGTCTGGCGCTCGGGTGACTGGCCAGGAGGGGGCAGGACTGGCCAGACGCGGGGGTCCTGCGATTTTGGGAGAGGAGGGGCGGGTTGACGGGCCCGGTCTTCGGCAGCCGCCGCCTTGGCGGTCTTCCAGACCGGGCAGCGCCGATCCCACGCAGGGTGCGGGCCTCCGCACGAGGGGCAGCGGTGAGCTTCAGGCTCACAGTCGTCTGTAGGATGGGCGCCGGAGCACTTCCCACAGACAGGGGCGTCACGGCGGCACGTCCGGTCGTAGTGCCCGAAGTCCCAGCAGTGCCGGCACTGCTTGGGGCCGTCGACCCATGGCCGCACCTGCACCGCCAGGTACCACAAAAAATGTGGGTTGGGAGAGTTGAGGCCCCTGATCTGGCTCGGCATCAGAGGGTCGGGCCGTCCTTCGTCCGGACGCTGGACCTCGATCACCCCTGGTCCTTGAGCTCCCAGAGGAGGTTTTCCTCCGAGAGGCCGCCGGACCTCCGGGCAGTGAAANTACATCCCCATGTTTGATGATGGGAGTTGAAATCTCCCATAATCAAACACGGGGTGTTAATGTTTCTAAAAAGTTGCGAGAGAGAGTTAAAATTAAGCGCTACAGAGGGAGATAGATAGATAGAAATTAGCGTAAGTTAGAAATTAGAAATTAGCTGAGCGATTTTAATATTGACACCGACTGCGTCTAGAGGAGACTGAAGATCAATTTGGTGATGTAAAAGGTTATTTGATATAAGTAAGGCCGCGCCGCCTTCGCGCGGCGTTTGGATTTACGTTATGAGTATATAAGCTAATATCCTGGCAATTCTTAAACGTACTAATTAAAAGAGTCGGTGTAATAAAGTGGGTTTCCTGAATGGCGGCTGCTAATGGATTATTATTCAAGATATATTGTTTGAATTGCCCCCAGTGGGATATTAGGGATCTACAGGGTGTCCCAGAAAAGTGTATTTATTTTAAATTGGTGATAACGAGAGAACTAGCAATGTCTGGGCATCCAAACAAAAACCCAAAGATAGCCTGGTCAATGCTATTTTATTTGCAACAACCCACCATAATCCTCAATGTTCCTTGGACACCAGTTTTACAGCACGTGCTCGAAGTGCCCCACTTTTCGCTCAAGCGCAATGTGCCACTGCTTCTTCATGTTGAAAAAGAAAACATTCTGAGGGAGTAGCCAACCGGCAAAGGCAGGTGGATCGGTGCGGATCATGGCCAGATTCATCCACCAGAGGATTGGTTACGCTGATATGTGCACAGCCGGGTGTGGTGTCACGCAGTGAGAGCATAATCGTGCCCTTTTGGTTCGAGAATGGCGCTGAAAGGACAGTCACTGTTACGCTGAACAGTACAACAACGTGTTGGAGATGCTCCTGACAGCTCTTCGGAAGAGACCAGATGGCAGGACTAACATATCCTAGTTCCAGCAAGATGGGGCACCACCTCATCGAGCCGGCACGAGCCTGGCGTGGCTGCGCGAGCAGTTTGACACCCGTCTGATCGCTGCAGGAACCCCAGCACCGTGGCCGGCCCACTCGCCCGATCTGACCCCCTGTATTTCTTACTTTATATCAGTCAGATAAGTCCCCCATCGTACCAGTCAGCACCAAACACCATTCGGAACTTTAAGCTGAAGGTGTGACGCCACATCAGGCAGGTGCGAGCCTCAACCAGCAACATTGTCTTTCTCGACATGAAGAAGAAGACAAAATTGTAATTCGAGCGAAAAAGGAGGTCACTTCGATCACGTGCTGTAACTGGTGTCGAGGAACACTGAGATGATAGCGGGTGGTTGCAAATAAAATAGCATTGACAGGCCTATCTTCTGGTTTGGGTTTGGACTCCCGGGCGTTGCTAGTTCTCCGTTATCACAAATTGAAAATAGGTACACTTTTCTGGGACACCCTGTAGTATTCCACTGGAGGACAAATTCATTGTGAGGAAAAAACATATTTAACTATCCAGAACACGCCGCCTCGCCACAGCCCTGGAACGGCGCTGCCGTCGACCGGAAGGGGCGGAGAGGGGGGTGGAGAGGGAGATCTGTCCCGGGAGGAGCGGGAGGAGTGGGACTCTGCAGGGGAGGAGGGGCCGAGCTCGACCGGCGAGGCCGGCGAGGGAGACCAGCGGAGACCGCTCGCATGAGCGTCTGGTCAGACACGTCCGAGTCTGAATCGGCGTGGTCCGGCGAGGCGCCCTCGTAGGACGGGGCACCTGTGCCGTCCCCAGGTGCCACCGATGGTGGGCCCTGGGGTGTGGAGGTTGGGGATGGAGGAGGGGTGTCCTCCGAATCACCGCGTGCCGGCTGAGGCGGCGCGCTCGGTAACGACACAAGAGGGTCGTTCCGGGTGGTGCTTGGTGGCCTCGCACCCTGTGGGTGCGGCGTTGCCACCGCTGCCGCGGGACTGCCTTGCCAGGGTTGGCGCGGGCCGATATCGCCTACAAGCGGCAGGCCATGTAAATTAACTCTCACTCACTCACTCGCGGCTGCTGGCGTGGCAACTCGTGAGATGACCCTTGAGGGGGCAGACTCGGCCAGCCTCGGGGATCCTGGGAAGGAGTGGAGGGGGGGACTCGCGGGCCTGCTGGTCGATGACCTCCGCCTTGGCGGCCTTCCAAACTGAGCAGCGCCGGTCCCACGCGGGGTGGGAGCCTGCACACGAGGGGCAGCGTTCGGCCTCGCTCGCGCAGTCGTCCGTGTGGTGAGCGCCGGAGCACTTCCCACAGAGGGGGTCGGGGGTACGGCACGTCCGGTCGTGAATGGCCGACTGCCAGCAGTTGCGGCACTGCAAGATCGGCCCCGGGACCACTCTCTTCTGACCGGGACGGCAGGTAAACCACAGAAGATGTGGGGTGGGCAGTGTCAGCCCGCGGAACCGCTGCTTTGACAAGCGGGTTGGGGCCGTCCTTAGACATCCCGGAACTGGTGATCTCAGTCACCCCGCTTGGGACGCCAGCTCTGCCGAAGGAGGCTCCTCTTCGGGGAATTCCTTGCGGACTTCTCGGACAATAAGAAAGTCCGGTGACACTGTTGAGCGCGGTGTCGGCGCGACCGCCTCGACGTCGTCCTTGTGCAAGGAACGTCGTCAGGCGCAGAATGATGGAAGTTCTGCTGACGCAGACCCCGTGTCCTGGAATAGCAGAAGGCCCCGACGCAGTGTCGCTTTGGCGGTGTTTCCCTTCGCCGACGAGGTTTGACCAGTGCGCCGCCGCACCTTAAAGGGTTAAGCGGCGCACGAAGACGTGCCGTCCGTCCTCTTCNGATAGATTAAAATTTATATCTACTCGTAAAAAGTCCAAAACTTGGTCAAAGGACAGAGCTTGAGATACTGCTCCCGCTTTTTACGAGTATAGTTCATAGGTCCCTCCCTCATTTGTTGTGTGTGTTCTGTGTGAGTGTGTCTCGAGCCCGATCACGCCGAGCTCACTCGAGATGTCTTCCCCTCAGGAGGCATTCTCACCTGCCACACGAGGGAGGAAACGCGATGAAGGCTTTTTTATCCCTCCTGGGTAGGTAGAGAGACACATGCCGTGTCTTGTCACCGGTATTTGCCTCTCTAACTGGCTCGCCTAACGAAACAGGGTAAGACAGTTGAGATCAGGACCGCATCCACGGGCGAGTCCCAAAAGATCATGACGATAACTTCCATCAACGACGTCGCAGTCACGATTCGCTCTGACATCCAACTCCGCTGCCAGGGCTCCATCTGGGCCCCGGAGCTCGACCTACACCAGACCGCAGACCTCCTGGAGGGCTTCACAGCACAGGGGGTCACAGACATTTACCGCCCACCCCGTGGCTCCGCCTCCCTCCTTATCCTGTCCTTCTCCTCCGCCAAGCCACCAACACGCGTCAAGGCCGGTTACCTGTCCTACCAGGTCCGACCAGTGACCCCAAGGCCCCGCCGATGCGGCAACTGCTGCCGCTACGGCCACACCTCCGACAAGTGCCGCCACCGTCAGCAGACATGCGGACGGTGCAGCCACGAGGGACACGGCAGTAAGGACTGCACGGCCCCCTCGAGATGCCCGGCCTGTGGTAGGCCAACCACGTGTCATGGAGAACTCCGGGAATAGGTCACACTAACTTGGCCACTGAGAGATGGGTGAACAAACTTCATCTTCACTCGAGGAGAAGCGCAGCCTGGGTAGAGGCTCGACGCCAGGCGGTAGAGGAAGTCCTGGGCACGCGCCCCCAACCCCGGCTTCGGTGGCTCTCAGCGAGCTACAAAAAAGGCCGCCCCGCCTTGGGCCGCAGCGCTCTCTGAGGATGCCAGGCGTCTGCCCCGGACCTGGCCAAACTACCCCAGAGCTCGCCGAGAGACTGCCGCCCACCTCTTCCAGCTAGCCCCCTCTAACAAGAGCTCGCGGAAAAGACCCGGCCACTCCCGGTGACCGTGGTCAAGCGACCCAACCTGACACGTCAAACAGTGACGCAAAGTGACATGCCTGACCTCGCGCACGCATGGCAGAAGGCAGGCAAGAGCGGGCTGTCAAGGAAACAGTCAGCGCGAGGCCTCGCCCCCTCCCCCGCACTCAGCTGTACGCCACTTGCCAGTCGAATCCCACCACCACCCCAACCGGCACAGCGCGTCGGCCAGTCCCGATCTCCACCACGGCCACTCGGGACTGCTCACGAGACCTGTCCCAAAGTTGCGACCGCCACACTCTCGCCTTTGACATGTGCTCACGAGGACACCACGTATCCTGGTCGAACTCGCCCCGCTGGACTCAGATGACGCCCAGCAGCGACTCATCCTACGATGACCGCCGCTGCCAATCAGAGACAGGGAGAGCCAGAACACTCCAGATCAGCGCAATGATCAAAACCACACAACAGGACACGATCATCATTTAAGAAAAGGTAAATGACTGATCCACAGCTACAAACACAAACATCACAACCAACTGACAACACAGGACACAAAATTATTCAATGGAACACCAACGGTTTACTCTACCACTGGGACGAATTCAAACACTTCAATCACAACAATTTTATGTATACAAGAAACACATCTCAAACCTACAGATCCATACCAATTAAACATTTTCTCATACACCTTACACCGTCAAGACTACGTCTCTGATCCTCCTTACCATAGGCAAGGAGGAGTTTTAACTTATATTAAAAATAACATTCCCCAAAAAGTTGTCAATATCAATTCACAACTCGATGTCTTAGCCATCGAAATAAATATAAATAATACCCCTCTAACTTTAATAAATTGTTACTTCTCTCACCTTACCCCGAGAAGGATAATTTATTCATTTCAGAACTTAACAAAATTATCTCAACATACAAACCAAGTTATTCTTTGTGGGGACTTCAATAGCTCACCACACACTATGGTGACAAGAGGAACTAGCACATCGCAAAGATTTAGCGAGGCAATTACTGACCCAACACTATACAACAATCACAATCTAGTCTGCCTTAACACAGGTTCACCTACACTCCCACCACGATACATCACCCATCGCAACAGCACTCCTGACATCACCTTCGCATCACCAAATCTAGCACCATCACTTAACTGGGAAACATTAGACGATACCTTCTTCAGCGATCACTACCCAATGATCATTACACTACAAGCTAGCCGTTTTAACACCTTAATACATCACACCACGCTGGAACCCTTAAAGAAGCTGATTGGACACAATAACAACCGAAACACTAAGAACATATCACCATTACACAACACAGATCAGTCCATATTAGATATTACTAGTAATATCTTAAACACTGCTGCCGAACATGTCCCAAAAACCAAACCAAAGCATTTAAACCCGCGCGCAGTCCCCTGGTGGACTAAAGAGTGCTTACACGCAATTCAAAATAGGATTTCGCGCTCTGCGACGAACCAAAGACACAATACTCAAATCACACTTAACGAATATAAACGATGCAAAGCTCAATGCGTAAGAATAATAAAATCAGCCAAGAAAGAATCGTGGGCTGATTTCATTAACAAATTTAACAGATTTACTCCACTCAGCTATGTCTGGAAGGTAGTTAAATCCTTTAAAGGCATACACCAATCACTTAACAAACACATTACACTTGACATAAATAACAACACCATAACTAATCAAGAAGATGTAGTTGAATCCTTTGCTACTCACTTCGAACACATTAGCACCCAACTACCAAACCCGATTCAATCCCACATCACTATGTTACAACAATCCCACGATACGAAGTCATTTTAATGCACCGGCTGACACTCTTAGAACTAAGACGCAGCCATTTCCCAAGGCGGGAAACACAAGTTTGGTCCTGGACAACATCCAATTACAGCATTATCTTATAACGACCTTGGCCACACAAGACTAGCCCCTTCTGGCTTCTTTCAGACACCTAATTCACTACACATTGCATGAACCACAATCATGGGGTGATGTTCACCGCTCACCCCACCTCTTACCAGTTGCCAAACACCTTAACAAAGACAAACTAATTCCAGACAACTTCAGACCTATTTCACTCACAAGCTGTATGCACAAAATCTTTGAACGCATCATTAAGGGACGACTACTACACTTTACTACGACACGCAACATCATTTCTCCTAATCACTCAGGGTTCTTACCAGGCCGTAGCACTATAGACAACCTAGTTAGAATCACCACTGATATTCAACACGCATTTGCAAGAAAGGAATACACTGCTGCCATATTCCTCGACATCACACATGCATAGTGAATACACTAACATATATGCACTCCTCACATACCTACAAGACATTGGCAATACATGGGGGTTTAGGCCCACTACTTAATGCATAATCCTATTGCAACTCGACACTTTCCAAGTTAAGATCACCTACAACACATCTCCCAACCAGTCAAATACCCATCCACCGGCCTGAATGCAAGGATCGGTTTGAGTCAATTCTCTTCGTTTTAGCTTTAGACTCAAAGTTAAAACATTCCAAGCTCCAAACTAAAATCGCACTCATATGCAGATGATAATTGCCAATCTGGCCCTCAGGTCATAAACATTGCAATAATGCTCTAGGAGCAATTCAGAAATCACTTAACATTGTGCATTCAAGACTTACTACTCTTAACTTAACCATTTCAAACACAAAATCAAAATGTATTATCTTTGGAACCTGCACTGACGATACCAGCACTCCAATTAAATGCAACAACACAATCATTCCATACGTCACGAATGCCAAGTTTCTTGGCATCACATTTGACAAGAGACTCACTTTTAAACAACACATATCAGACATCACAACTAGAGCCAAAAAACGTACTAACATCCTCAGAGCTCTCACTGGTACAGACTATGGAGGCGACAGAAAAACACTAACTCGATTATACACCTCACTTGTAAGACCCATTCTAGAATATGGTTCTATCATATTTGAAAATGCAGCACACTACATCACTATAAAGAACTTAACACCCGTACAAAATAATTGCTTGCGCCACTATCACTTGGCGCGCCTTACAACACTTCACCAAGTCACTGCACTACAGTATATATAACAACACCCACCACCATTACACTACAGAACGCCCCAACACAAGCACTACTTAGATACTACAAAAGTGCAATACATTCCACGACACCCATGCATTCAATCCTTTAAAAAGCTAACACGCAGCCGAGTACAACGCAGACGCTACAAAACCACCATTGGTAGTAGAATTATTAAACACGCACAGTCACTAGTTATTCCACTACCAGTACACTCACCTTTACCTATTACTTTCCACCATACTGGTACAAAAGCCCACCAACACTAGATAACGCATCTTGACAAACCAAAGCTAACATATACAACACTGAAATCAAGCAAATTTTCCTAGAATACGCCCTTCACAGGCACACAAATCACAACTTTATTTATACGGATGGCTCGAAGACATACGAACCACGAACTGGGCGCCCCTGCCAGCCATTTCTATATAAACTCTGACCAAAACATTAGAAGTTTAGCACGCAACACGACTGCCAGACCACACATCAGTTTTCACTGCCGAATGTATGCAATCTCACGCCTCCTTCATCTCAATTAAAGAAAAACAACTTAACAACAACATCATAGCATCAGACTCGAAGTCAGCTCTACTGGCTATCACCAACATCTCCAAACAATCATCACATCCACTCATCCACAACATTCTATACACACATTCCACTCTATCACCGACACAAAAACCAACACTGCTCTGGCTCCCCAGTCACTCGGGTATCCCTGGCAATGAAATGGCGGACCAGAATGCCAATAAAGCCACCAAACTTGGTACCACCATCCTGATCCCAGTTTCCTCTGCGGATTATTTCCCAATCATCCAAAACCATTATACAACACAACAACATCAACTTCATTCTGCGAACTTCCATCGAATACCCAAACTCCAACAAATACATCCCAACCATTAACTTGGATTCAAATAATCAACGCATCACGAACAGAGGAGAGACCCTCACCCGCCTCAGAAGTAGGCCATACATACTCACCCACCATACCTATTGAACAAAACTCCCAAACCCAAATGCACGCCAATGTAACTCCTTTCTAAAACATCAAAACACATCCTAATTGACTGTCCTCTCTTCGGACACACAGACTTCCTTTACTTCCTTACTGCTTCCCAACAAAAAACATCCAATAACTCTTTCCAATCTCTAGGGACATGACCTCCAGCCTTACTAGACCGACTCTTCTGGTATCTATCGGACACAAATCTTAGTAAACGGATTTGTAAACCCCGGACCAATAATGCCCCTGTTAAAAAAGAAAAGAAAAGAAAAAGTTTGATAAAAGAATAAAAGAGGAACCAATAAAGACTACTTTCTCAGTCAATGAAAAACGCATTAAAACAAAACAAAACAAAAAGATGGCCAAACAATCAATCAACAAAAAGGCAAAATGGCGAGGGGTGTTAGGATGTACATTGTACTGAAATGAATTGTATGTCCCTGTAACCCACCCCAATCAACCCCAATACCACCCAACTTTACTACAAAACACAGAGACAGAAGACAGAAGAAAAAGGAGAAAACGGAGAAAAAGAAGAGACACACCAGCAGAACAATATTTGGCCAACATCACCTCGCGGTGACGGGCCTTGAACACATAAAAACCGCAAACCGGTTCTGGGCGCCGCAGCGCGGGAGGATGATCCTGGGGGGGGGGGCAGGCTCGGCCAGCTCGGGGGTCCCGGGGAAGGAGTGGGGGGGGGGGAACTAACGGGAACCCTGTTTCGATGGCTCCGCCTTGGCGGCCTCTCCACACTGGGCAGCGCCGGTCCACGCGGGGTGGGAGCCCGCGCAACGAGGGGCCAGCGGTTCCGCCTCGCTCTCGCACCCATTTCGGTGTTGGTGAGCGCCGCAAGTACTACCCACAGAAGGGGGTCGGGGGTATACGGCACGTCCGGTCGTGATGGCCGAAACTGCCAGACAGTTTGGGCCACTGCATCGGCCCGGGACCCACTCTTCTGACCGGGGATCGGCCAGGAGAACCACAGTAGATGTGGGGGGCAGCTTCAGGCCACGAACCGCGCTTTGACGAGGGGTTGGGGGCCGTCCTTGACGTCCCGGAACCTGGTGATCTTCCGTACACCCCTGGGACGCCCAGCTCTCGAGGTGCTCCTCTTCGGGATCCCTCGGGACTTTTCCGGGACAGTAAAATTAGTCCGGTGACACTGTTGAGGCGGCGGCGACGACCGCCTCGACGTCCTTGATCAAGGAACGTCGTCAGGCGCAGAATGATGGAATTCTGCTCACCAGACCGTGTCTGGATGAGCAGTGCGCCTGACCTAAGTGTCTTAGCGGTGTTTACCTCGCCGCAGAGGTGGACCAGTGCGCGCCGCACCTTAAAAGGGTTGGTGCGCACGAAGGACGTGCCGTCCGTCCTCTTCAGGAGGACGTAGGCCGGTCCTTCCGGTGGGGTGTTGTCTGGGGGCAGCCGCGCCCTCTGCGGGGCGCGGGAGACCTCGGACGACGGCCGGTGTCCGAGGAGAGTCCCGCTTCGTTGCGGGACCTTGCTCCTGGCGTGTTCGTACCCCCGGACTGTGGTCGGTGGGGGATCCCCGTTCTGGCGGGACCTCTCTCTTGACCGGTCGGGGGTGGGTTGGGAAGGAACCCTGGGGGGGGGGGGGAACAGGGGGGGGACCAGGGGAGCCGCCTCTGCCATGGCGGGCCGAAAGGATGCAAAAAAAAAAATACCAGGCAGGAACCGTGTGAAGCACGGGGAGGAAGGACTGAGGGCAATAAAAAATAACCTACCTAACTAATAAACTAGTGTGCTACCTATTCTAAGCCGTCCCTAGGCAAGTGGCTTTGGGTACGGCGCCTAGCTACGACTGAAAATCAGGAGCGTGGCGATGAGAAGCATGGTGGACAGCACTTATTTCTCTGGAAACAGCATTAGCTGCAACGACGGAGGAGACCGATGGAGCCATATGACGTCTCGCTCTAACGTTCCGATTCTGTAGAATCGCCGTATGNCGGGACTCGCTCGTCCGGGGGAAGCCGCGCCCCTCTGCGAGGCGCGGGAGACCCCCGACGGCGGTCGGAGCCGTTGGAGGGTCCCGCTGCATGGCGGGACCTGCCTCCTTGGCTGGGCCCCTGAGGGGGGCTGGGCCCCTGAAGGGGGCCAGACGGTCCGTTGCCGCTGGGGGGTGCCGCATCTTGGCGGTACCGCGCCCCTTGGCCGGACTGGGGGAGGAGGGAACTCGGGAGCGGAAGGATCGGGGGTCGGGGGGGGGGCGCCTTCAGCCATGGCCGGATCGGTTCTGAAAAGAACCCGGCAAAGGCAGAACGTGTGAAGCACGGGGGAGGAAGGGACTGAGGGTAATAAAAAATAACCTACCTAACTAATAAACTAGTGTGCTACCTATTCTAAGCCGTCCCTAGGCAATGTGGCTTTGGGTACGGCGCCTAGCTACGACTGAAAATCAGGAGCGTGGCGATGAGAAGCATGACCAAGCGGGTGATGATGCAGGAGGGCGTGTCGTGTGGTCGCCAGCTGTGGCCGCAGCCAGCTGTGGCCGCAGCCAGCTGCGTCACTCAATGACACTGAATGGCCCTCATCTTTCTCTACCATCAATGGATCCGTGGCATGAGACTGTCAGCTGGCGCAGTCAAGTTGAACTCAGACCAGGCCAGGCCAGGCCAGGCCAGGCCAGGCCAGCCCAGCCCAGCCCAGCCCAGCCCAGCCCAGCCCAGCCCAGCCCAGCCCAGGCAGATGGCGTGGCGTTTTTGCCGCATGGAGAGCATTCTTTCCTGGTTGGCGCCGTGCAGGGGCCGATCGCATGCGGGCCGGCCATTTATTCGGTCTGCTCTGCATGACGCGAGTGGCGGCCCGGCCGAACAACGGCACGGAACAACCAGCACTGTGACACCGACCCCGGCCCCGGATACCAGTCAGTACCCCGGCCCGGCCCCGGATACCAGTCAGTACCCGGCCCGCCCGGGATACGCGGCCACAGCTCAGTACGCTGCGCCGCGACCGGCCACGGGAACCAGTGCATGTGACACGGACCCCGCCGGCTGAAGCCCATCAGTACCCATACCGGTCCCGGCCGCCGGATACCAGAGTCCAGGTACCGTCGGCGGCCCGTGCCCGGATACCAGTGGCGCATGTAACCACCCCCCGGCCCGGCCGGATACCGGAGTCAGGTACGCGCCGGGCCCGAGCCCGGCGATAGCCAGTCAGTTTACGCGCAGCGCGCCGAGCGGGACATCCCTCGAGGTGCTGACAGCGCGTCCGGGCCCGGCCCCGGATACCAGTCAGTACCCCGGCCCGGCCCGGGATACCAGTCAGTACCCCGGCCCGGCCCGGGATACCAGTCAGTACGCCGGCCCGGCCCGGGATACCAGTCAGTACCCCGGCCCGGCCCGGGATACCAGTCACCAGTCACCAGTCACCAGTTATCATTATCGACTGGTTCACATTCAGGGGAAACTGTGGTAGCTGCAGTGTCAGGCACGTAGCCAGTGGGGGGGGGGGGGCAGCGCGCCGAAAAGGGCCGACGAGACCGCGCGATGCGCAGTATCATGGTCTCTGTAAGAGTCGGGAGACCACGCGAAGCGTGGTCTTTCGAGAGTTTAGTAAACTTCAGAGATTCTTAAGAGGCACCAGGGCCCTCTGAAAGACCAAGGGGGCCATGTACGTTCTGCACATGTCAGAGGGGCCCCTGACTAAGCCAAAAGGACCCCTGAGCGGGTCAGAGGACTCCCCGAATACGTCGAATGAGCACCTAGTCGGCACAGAGGGGCCCCTGGAAAGGTCGCAGGGCGACAAAGCAGGCAGTGCAGTCTCTTGCCAGGTCTTAAGGTCCCCTGAGTAGGCTGGAGGGCCCCTGGACAGACCAGAGGGCCCCTGGGAAGTTCAAAGGGCCCCTGTGCAGATCAGATTGGCCCTGACCAGACCGAAAGAGCTCCTGGGTGGGTCAGGAGGACCCCTGAACATGCTGAATGGGCCCCTAGCCAGCACGGAGGATCACCACTAGCAAGTAGAATGCATACCCAAGGCATAAGACTCACAATTTTGCGCCGCTCTGTGGTTTGATTGACTAAAGAGCTTCAGGTCTTGAGCCCCCAAAAATCGACGTTGGTATAGCTGGTTCTAAATTGTTGTCGCTGATTCCAAAGTTGATATGGCAGTTAGCTAGCTCCAGCTCCTAAAAGTTGGTATGGCCCATGTCATACCTGTCGTACTGCATTTGCCATCCTTGTAACGTGTTTTTTCTTCCGTTTTGTTAGACCCTTTTAACGCTTGGAAAGGGGCCCTTTCAACGATTGGGTAGGGACCCTTTTTAGACCCCCCGGACAAAATCCTGGTAACGTGCGTGCTTTCATAGGCCTCTCTGATGGTCCTGAGGGTCCTAGTTCAATCCAGCTTATCAAAAGTTGAATAAAAAGGTCCCTCACAAAAAAGTGGCCGAAATCTGTATAGTTTTTCGCATCCATTTGTTTGGGGAGGGCCTTTCAACGCTCGGGAAGGCCCCCCCCCCCCTGGACGAAATCGTGCCTGTGTGCGGTGTTTAGATAGTCTGGGCGGTGACTACTAGTCTTCCGCTGGGACTAGTGACTGCTGTGTTGATATGGTTCGGACTGGTGACTGCAGTATTTAGACTGGTGACTGCAGTTCTTATTTTATTCCTAATTGTGTTCGAATGTTTTGAATGGACGGACTTCAGAGGTGAGGACCTGTGTTAAGCATGGCTTGTTGCGTAGGCCGTGACCCCACCACCCGATTACGCAATCCATGCGTCCGGCAGAATTTAGAAGCGAAAGTTGTACATGACCGACATACCTGGACGCGGTCCGCACCGCCCTCTGAATTCAGCTGACCTTGAACGCGACCGCTGCCAACGGCCGCAGGTCATTCCAGTCGCGGGCGATTATCGAGCTGAGAAGCGACTCGAACCCGGGCTGCCACTACCGGGTGAGGTTGAGAGCCCAGCGCTCTCCCGACTGAGACACAGGGGCGGTTTCAAGACAGTCCGGACCGCTGGCTGCAGTATTCAGTCAGTTCTGATCGTTGACTGCAGTTGTTCCAGACAGCCGGCGGACTGCCGCTGGCAGTCCGGGGCCGTCTCAGCTCGCCCGATTCAGTCGTCACGCCGCCACAGCACCGCCGCAGATGGATGCCTTGTTTGCGGTCGGGCGCGGTATGCCTCATTTGGCCCGTCCGATAGAGGCAAACTCCAGTGTTGCATGAATGAGTTACGGGCCGCGCGGCCGCGGGGAAAGGCAGCGGCTATATCACAGGCAGCGTTCTGAAGTTCTGAAGTTCCCTGGCCCCCGGCTCCCGCCCCCGCCCCCGCCCCGCCTCCGCCCCCGCCCGGCCGGGTATTTTTGACGGAGCGACGTCTTTGGAAGCGGTGGCGCGGCCCATCGTAGCCGGTCGGTTGCCATCGGGAAAGTGGTGACCGGGCGCGGTGACGGCTTCGGTGAGGTGACCGGGCGCGGTGACGGCTTCGGTGAGGTGACCGGGTGCGGTGACGGCTTCGGTGAGGTGACCGGGGGCGGTGACGGCTCCGGTGAGGTGACCGGGGGCGGTGACGGCTTCGGTGAGGTGACGGCAGGGGAGGGGGCAGGGGGTCGTGAGCAGTGAGCACGGTGGTAGCTGGTGGACGGCCCAACTCACGCCCCCGGCCTGACGGTGTGGTGATGTGACCCACGCCGGTCTCACGAGATCGGAGGCAAATGACGTGACATAATACCTGAAGTGAAGAAATGTGTGCGCACACTTACTCGCATACCATTAACGTTATTACTGAACTGCGTAGGATGAACACCAGGTTTGGAAACTTGTGATGAAGCATGTCGTCTGTGAACGTTTTAACATGCAGTATTACGAATATGTTGTATTCGTGTGTCATGTACGGTATCTTCGCCCCCATGAGGCAGCTCTGTTATAACTCTAAGCCAAGTGTCTCGATGACGCTCTGTCATAATGACGTTGGCTCTACCATGAACGGATGTCATGTTTGGGGTGGGATGTCGTCCATTGTTCTGCTCCACAGTCCTGGAAACACTGCAAAGTTGACCCACTTTGTATGATGTCTTTCTTTGGTAGTGACAAGACTAAAGTAGAAACAATATGCAGTGGCACTCTGGCGCTGGTCGCTGGTATATGTATAACAGCTTGGAAACAATAACTTTGTCTAGTCTTAGCAGTTCATCGGGTCTTATTCTGAAAGCATTCTCGTGTGGTTTGATTTTTGGCAGCATCGCGCCACATCTGTCAGCGATCTGCGCTCCTCCAAAGTGGTTATGATTGCATGAGGCCGCGTACGAGAACGGCTCCTCGAATAACTAGTCAAACAACATGGCCAGTATTTGGCATTGACCAGCACTCAGCATGGGGCACCGTCCTGGCCTAGCCTGTTTGACATTTGCGGTGAGAGAAGCCAGTGTCTTGGGTGAGATGGCCGAGCAATCTGTTGTCGCAATCAGTCAGGGGGCATGTTCCTGGCTGAGTGGCGAGCGGCCTGGACGGCTGTGGTCTGTCATTTTATGTGAATTTGACGTGCTGGCGCTGACTGACTGACTGGCTGGCGAGGTGAGGGACAAAATGTCCCACTGCATGCTTAATTGCTCTTCTGATCAATAATGTTTATTATTAGTATTAGTATTCTGAGGAGCACAATGACTCGTGAATGTGGTCAAACATCAGTAATGTTCAATCAGTAAATGTCAGTAACGTTATGCTTGGTCCGAAGCAAATGACCTATACGTGAAAAGACGATTGCACAGTGGCGAAGTTCTGTGTAGCGGCGATCAGGGGTGTAGGATCCTATCCAGTCCCCCTCCCCCTCCAACTCGAACGAGGATGTGGGTCAAATTTGGTGAGAAAAGCTGTATTTTGTGAATTTGTATGGTATTTTAAGCGATTTTTCCCAGCTCAGCTCCCACAAGCTTTTCTGGAGACGGCTACTACGGCTGCATGGCGGTGAGCCTGCACGGCTGCAGCTGCGGCGACCAGTCTGCTGTCTCTGCTGTCTCTGCTGTCTCTGCTGTCTCGGCTGTCTCTGCTGTCTCGGCTGTCTCGGCTGTCTCGGCTGTCTCTGCTGTCTCGGCTTGTTCTCTGCTGTCTCTGCTGTCTCTGGCTGTCTCGGCTGTCTCGGATAAGATATAGATAGAGAGAGATAGTCTCGGCTGTCTCGGCTGTCTCGGCTGTCAAGATATACTCGGCTGTCTTCGGCTGTCTCTGCGTCCTGCTGTCTCGGCTGTCTGGATAGATAGAGATAGATAGAGTATATAGAGACTGTCTCGGCTGTCTCGGCTGTCTCGGCTGTCTTTCGGCTGTCTCGGCTGTCTCTGCTGTCTCTGGCTAGAGAGATAAAGCTGTTTCGGCTTTGGTCTCGGGCTGTCCTCGGCTGTCTCGGCTGTCCTCGGCTTCTCGCTGTCATCGGCTGTCTCTGACTTGTCTCCGGCTGTCTCGGATAAGAGATATAGAGATGATAATATGAAATCTGCTGTCTGGGCTGTCTCTGTGTTCTGCGTCTCTGCTGTCTCTGCTGTCCCTCTGCTGTCTCTGCTGTCTCGGCTGTCCGGCTGTCTCTGATAGTCTCTGCTGTCTCTGCTGGGTTTCTGCGTCTCTGCTGTCTCTGCGTCTCGGGCTGTCTCGCTGTCTCTGCTGTCTCTGCTGATAATATATATAGATAGATACTCGGCTGTCTCTGCTGTCTCTTGCTGTCTGCTGTTCCTGATAATATAGATATACTCGGCTGTCTCGGCTGGTCTCTGCTGTACAGATATACTCTGCTGTCTCTGCTTGTCTCGTGTCTTCGGCTGTCTCCGGCTGGTCTATACGCATGTCGTCGGCTTGTCTCTGCTGTCCCTCTGCTGTCTCGGCTGTCTCGGTGCCTGCTGTCTCTGCTGTCTCCGCTGTCTCGGCTGTCTCTGCTGCTCTGCTGTCCTCTGCTGTCTCTAATAAGATAATCGGAAGATATATAGAGAGCTGTCTCGGCTGCTTCGGCTGTCTAGGCTGTCTCGGCTGTCTCGGCTGTCTCGGCTGTCTCGGCTGTCTCGGCTGTCTCGGCTTGTCTCGGCTGTTCGCTGTCATAAGAGATAAATAGGCTGTCTCGGCTGTCTCGGTGTAATAGAGATACTGGCTGTCTCAGACTCTGTCTCGGCTGTCTCGGCTGTCGGCTGTCCGGCTGTCCTCGGCTGTCTCGGCTAGATATCGGCTGTCTCGGCTGTCTCTGCTGTCTCTGCTGTCTCTGCCTGTCTCGGCTGGTCTCGGCTGTCTCGCTGTCTCGGCTGTCTTCGGCTGTCTCGGCTGTCTCTGCTGTCTCCGGCTGTCTCGGCTGTCTCGGCTGTCTCGGCTGTCTCGGCTGTCTCGGCTGTCTCGGCTGTCTCTGCTGTCTCTGCTGTCTCGGCTGTCTCGGCTGTCTCGGCTGTCTCCCCGGCCGGAGAACCCTGAACGTAGTGGCCACCACGGTCATGGCTCCGGCTCAGGGCGCATTATGCATGCAGACGGAAAGCTTGCGGAGGCCGATATGCAGCTCGGGATGAGCCGCGGAGGCTCGGAGGAGCGGGGGTGATGTATCTGCCAGCTCGGAGCGGGGGTGATGTATCTGCCCGTGTCTGGTGGCGTCTGCAGCGCCGTGTAAGCGTGAAGGACGGCGGCTGGGAGTCGGCCCGGCCGGCCGCTGAATTTGAATGCCTGTCGTGTTACCATGTCGTTCCGTATCGTGTAAGTTCTGCCGGACCGGGCCGGGCTGCAGCCAGTCTCAACTCCTGCAGCTCGCTACAGCCCACCGCAGTTTGTCACAGAGCTCGCCTCATGCCGTCGCACGGCCTGCCCCCGTCCCCACATCCCTCTGTCAAAGCCCACCACAGCCCAGCACATTCCAGCACAGCCCTCTACAGCCGGCCAGTTGCCCCGACCGCAGCCCGCCAGTTACCCCTGGCCGCAGCCCGCCAGTTGCCCCGAGCGCAGCCGGCCACATTGCCCTGCCGCCCGCTGCATCACGGTCGGGTGGTGGCGCTGCTCCCAGCTGGTAACCGGCTGGAACCGGTGCCGACCGGCTCGCCACCACTGCCTCCTCAGCTGTGATAGCACGACCAGCTGCCACGATGATACGAAGGCACTGGTGCTGCTGTACAGGGTGAATGTGACTGTGACTGTGCCCGGCGCAGTCACATACAGAACACACAGCAGTGCGAGATGCAACGCTAACGCAGTCATAGAGCTGTCGATGGCGACTGGTCAAGACCCGCGCGTAGCCCACCGAAATCCCGAACTCGACGCTTTCTATGCAGTGCTGGGCGGCATGTGACCTTCGCTGTCGGTCCGCCCTAAAACCCCAGTCATCATCATTCTATGCAGTGCGCACTGCGCAACCAACGAGTTGAAGACATTTTGTTGATGCTATATGGCATTCGTAAATCGCAGTGCTGCCTAAGTGCCTATGCCCCGCGAACACTTTATAGAGGAATTATACGAGTTTCTGTCCTGAAAGGAAATTCATCATTTTGCAGTTGCATGAGCTTAAAACACGTTTAAGATATATAACAGGTTTATAAATGCTCATTTAGTTATTTTCATCAATTATTAGCATTAAAACTTAGCGTTTTTCGAGACTTTTATCAGATAACGAGTAGGTACTTGATCGGGATTACTGTCCACCACTTTGTTAAAATCTGCAGCTAATCTGCAGCTTTTTCTTAGAAACAGCGATGACACTTTTTCAATTATATGGCCCAGCCATAATCATGGAATTAACCAGGGGCGTCGCCGCAATATTTCGAGTGAGGGAGCCAACCAGGGATATGGGGGAGCCAGCGAGGGTTCTGGGGGAGCCGGTGCCATAGGCCTAATGTTAAAATCCTGTAAACTTGGGGGTGCCGAAGAGGGTTTTGAGCGCACCTGGGGGTGCCCGGCTCCCCCAGGCTCCCCCGGTGGCGACGCCCCTGTAACTAACATATAACAATACAAATTTACCAACAAAGAGGACAAAGGACCTTTCGAGCGTGCAGACCACCTTAGCATACGTGATAATTTTTGCGCTCTTTGCCATCTGGATGACGATTGTAGAAGGTGTTACTAATTCGAAAACAATGTAAGCCAAAGTATGATAAGCTAGTTTGTTTTCATTTTTCATCAATTTTAAAGTTTTGAATTATCTTTAAGTCCTACTATGGATCACAAAATTGGAAATGATAATGCAATTCAGAACTTACGGGGCTCTTTATTATTACACACTGTTCTTTCAGGTTTTGTGGTTTTCTTATCGCTCTTTTCTCTGGCCTGTAGCGCTGATAGTTTGGTGGCGTCGTGTATTAATTTTGGCATGAAAATTCATGAAATAATATCGAATTTTATGGAAAAAAAATTAACTGCAGCTGTCGTTGTAACTTTTTTTTATTCTTCTAATACCTATTGTTTATTTTACCGAAATATGTCATAAATAAGGTGTTATATTATATTTTTAAAGAGATGACTGGGTTTGCCTCAGCAAGTAATGCAGAAAGTACCGCGGTGCCATCTCCGCGCACTTTGAAAGATCCTTACGTGCAGAATAGGTAATTTCCGGGAAAATGTGGCTACCGTGGGCATTCTACCAGGGGCGTAACCACGATCTCACAGTTACTGGGTACACACTACACAGCTACCACCTTTATTAGTACGTTTTACTATACCATACCTATGTCCTTTAACTTAAGTATTATGGGGAAAAGTATAATTCCTTTAAAGCCTACGTTCAGCGGGCCCTGTGGGTTCAAAAGTGGCAACTCTAAGCGCAGCGCACCAGCGCAGCCGGCCAGCTGACGACACAGAACAAAGAAGACTCGGTCGGGCAGCACCTCAGCTCTGGCTGTACACGCTGCAGCAGCGTGCCGCTGGTGATAGCCCGCCGTGTCGTATATATCTGAGCAGCTCACTGGACGCGCGTCTCACGGTCCGACTTAGCCCGTCATCACCCGCAGCGGGGGCGGGGGCGGCAGAGGTGAGCGCGGCCGCCCCCGCCCGGCCCCGCCGCCGCCGCCGCCGCCGCCAGCCTGCCTAGCAACAGCAGCGCGGCGGCCGGTGACTCAGCGCCTGTCGGGCGGGGGCGGGAGCGGCTGCGCACGACCGGTCCGACCGCCGCTCTGTGTGCCGTCCTCTTGTGGACCGCGATGTCGCCGGTCGGGGCCGTTCAGCGCTGCCGACGACCGGCGCTACCGAGACTGATGCCGCTGTTAGACCGATGACGTCACCGTCGGCGACGATGAGCGCCCTCCGAGCCGGCCGGACTGCGACGAATGACGACCGGCGGAGGCGGCGCGGCGCTAAAAATGAAAGTAATAAAGGTCGGCGGCCGATATGAGGTTGTCGCTCGCCGGCGCCGTTGACCTAAAAGCGGGACATCGCCGGCCGGCGGTGGCGGTGCTGGCCTCGGGCGGCGGCGCCGCTCCGCTGGGAAACGGCTGCAGCGCGGCAAAAACACACCATCAGCGGCCAAGGTGACGCCCCGGCGGCGACCGCGGCGCATCGGCGCCAAAAACAGGTCGTGGCTCGGCCCGGGTTATGGGTTACTGCGGGGCGCTGGAGGCTATCTTGTCTCAGGCGAGCGACGCGGGCGTATGTTACGGCCTAATGGCGGAACGTTAGAGGGTTAGGTTGCTAGATACGAACGTCACAAACGTCAGTCACGATAGCCAGTCAATGCCGAGTCTCGCAGTGCATTATCAGCTGCGATCAGTGGGCTGATAGGAGTAGGAGTAGGAGATGCGAGATGACAATAGACTTGTGATGTTTGTGGACTATTCGGATTCTTGTAACGAGATCATCTGGCGTATTTTCTTCAACCTCGAATGCTGTTACTTTGTTTGCACCGAGCGAGACATCGTCCCACGCTTCGTGTCTCTCTTCGTCACGTCCATCTCCTCATCGCTTGTCTCCCGTCTCTCCTCGTCACTCCTAGCGCGTCTCACCTCGTCATGCGACTCGTATCTCTTCTCGCCATCCGCCTCTCGTCTATCTGCTCGTCACTCGCCTTGCTTCTCTCGTCTCTGCTCGTCACTCGCCTTGCGTCTCTCGTCTCTCGCCTTGCGTCTCTCGTCACTCGCCTTGCGTCTCCCGTCTCTCCACCCCTGGATAGCCGGCTGGCTCTGTATCGGGCGGTCCCGGCCTGGCTGGTGCAGCGGCATGGCTCCGTCGCGTTGCAGAGCGCAGCAGGGTGGCTGTTGTGACCGTCCTGCTGCGCTGCTCAGCCGGCCGGACTGCTGTGCTGCGGACCGTCCTGCTGCGCTGCGGACCGGACTGCTGCGCTGCGGACCGGACTGCTGCGCTGCACCTCTGTACCTGCTGTGCTGCGCTGTGGCAGCGTCTTACGAGAGCCGAATAACCCCACAGTGATGCGGGTGTGGTTTGAACTGCTGCGCTGCTACAGCGCAGCACAAAGTTTCCAACAATGCAGCTGAAACAGGGCGAACGGCGTCGCAGCGCGCAGGGGACTGAATCCGACGGACGGAATAGCAGCACAGTGCTGCTGCTGCTGCTGCTGCTGGTGCTTTTCGAGCTGCTTGGCTGCGCTGTGTTGTGCTGTGACTGCTCGGCATGGGACTAAGTCAGACGCTGAGTTATTGCTCTGGCAATAGAGCCGGTTTCGCCGTGTTTTATTTTAGTTCTTGTATTGGCATCCGGCACCTGGTGCTGTTTTTTTACAGAGCTGAAGTGTCTTGCAAAATGGAATATGATAGCAGGAAGGTCTAGCAAAAACGTTCTAATTTTTAACGGAAACATGCAGCACAGCATGTGTCCCTAATTGGTTGACAAAAAGACAACCAATTAAGCAAGAAGGCACCTTTTTTCGAGATCGTCACTTTTTTGTTGCGCCTGTTCGTCATGTTTTTGCCACTGCTGCTGATCGGCGTGATATTTCTGAGTCGGCACGGTGCTGATACAGTTATAGGGCTGCCAGATGTAGCTGCCAAATGACTCTTTCATCGCTTCAATAATGTCTGAAAGGATGTACGTCTTTCGAATAGTTCTTAGCACTGAGGCCTCGTGTTGCCTCCCATTGGTTTATCATTGGTGCGACATTTCAGCCGCGTTTCGCCTCGGTCATAGGGGACGATACGAGGAAAGCAAACGACATTGCATGGTTCTCGACAAATAATAATGGAATATAATAATATATAAGCATTAAGTAATTGAATCCTTCTGCAGGAGACAAATATGAACATTGAATAACCGTGCAAACTGTATATATTAAATATTACTGGATATATTACCGTGCAAAGTGTGTCGTGCGTCACAGTGCCGTACCCCGGGACACCGGTCGACATTGGTCGCCGCCATGTGTCTCGTTTGTTCTGGGCTGTCAGGCCGATCGCCGGTGTGTCTCTTGCACTAATTAAAACCCGCATAGTCTATCTATGCGGCGTTAAGCAATCCTCCCTGAAGTCGTTGCCCGCAGTAGGTACGTATTGTAGCGTCTCCCTGATACATATTACATATCCCGTCAGTCAGGGGTGTAGTTTGTAGTTTCAGTGTGGGGGGGGGGGGCTTCAGTCTCCCTATCTTGCCCTCAGCTCCCCCCTCCATTTGACGAGGAAGTGGGTGAAATCCGTGTATAAATTTTTGATTTGGTTATTTTTGTGTGATTTTGATGGTATTTAAAGCGATGTTTTCAGCTCTGCCCCCTTATTTTCTCTGGAGAAGCTGCGCCCGTGTCGTCCGTGTCAGGTGAGCAGCCTGGCCGTATTCTCTGAGCTCTGTGACTCTGCTGCGGAGTGTCCGGCCGGCCGTGTTGTCTATATCCCGCTTTGTGTCCGTCACCGCCGGCGTCGCCACCTAGAGACGATCAATACGGCTGACAGCGTCGCTGGCGATCCCACATCGACAGACACACAGGCTCCGAGTGGCAGGCACCCGGCGCCGTCAAGTTTGCCGACCTGAGCCGAGCCGAGGCCAGGTGGCAGCTCGGCCAAGTCACGGCCCGCCGACCCGCTCCGCGCGGCGTGTCTCCTCCCGGCTGCGCGTGAAAGTTGTTTGAACGGTCGCTGATCCGGCGCATGCATCAGTCGGTCGTCGCCCCCGCCGCCCGAGTTGTCGTATTAGTTACGTTTGAAATATACGCCCGGTGCGGCGGGCGAGCTCTCACAATGGCGTCGGCTCGTCACACCGAACACATCCCTCGCTGAGCGTTGAGCGTCAGCTCACTCCCCAAGGTCCGTCGCTTTCTTTTTACTGCGCGGCGTGATTCGCTTCAGGCTCGGCGGCGGGTAAAAATAGCAGCGTCTCTGCGGACGAGCGCGGACTCACGGCACCGGTGCACGCTCTTGGCCGGCTGTCGGCAATTTGGAGACCGTTGCGAGCTGAGACTGTTGCGAGCTGCCGGCCGGCAAACAAGGAGCGCTGCCTAATAGCCGGGTGGCTTACTCGTGGTTGGCACATCCTGTTCTTGCCGGCGCCGTCCGCAGGCTGCAGCTCGCGGATAGCAGGCCGGCGGCGACGCAGAGGCGGCGTCAGGAGGCCAGTGTGCGGGGCTGCGAATCACGGACGGTACTGCGGCGACGCAGATGCGGCGTCAGGAGGTTAGTGTGCGGGGGCTGCGAATCACGGACGGTACTGAGCAGAGGGAAAACTGCTGAGGTCACGTCAGAGGATTCGCGACTTATTGTCTAAATTGAGGCGAACAGCCCACCAGCACTGGCGGATCCAGAACTTGTTTTGGGTGTGGCACCTGTGGCTTGGGGAGCCAAATCACAAGTCTCCACAATTATAAAAACGCGTTGGAATTCGCTTGCTTATGCATTGATAGCTGATTAAAAACAAAATGTAAAAGTTACTTAGATTTTAGATTTCTTTTAAGTCAGGAAATGTCGATTTTGCGCCGATTTCAGGTGGTTTGGGGAGGAGCATGTCCCCTCTCCCTGGATCAGCCAGTGCCCACGAGTTCTACGGGAGGTGCTTAGGAGCAGTGGTGAGGTTGAGGTCGGGGTATCACGGCGCATTTCCGCTCTTCACTAACACAAAGGCGACGCCAGGGATCCCCTCTTGGGAGCGGACGGGCCAGCACACAGAGCCCCACGTCCAATGTCGCGACCGGGAGGCATTTCGTGCTGCCCCACTGTGGAAACCACAGGCACGCTGACGAAGGCTCTGGTCAGAGGCGGACATCTAACCACCACAACAGGTGTGTCACTGCCGGCGTTCAGAGGCGGCGCCAGGCGCCTCAGTCGGGAGTCCGTCCATCTCGCGGTAGGTGTGCGTGTGTGTCAAGGCCGACCCGGCCTGCCCACCTGCGTCGCCGTCACCACCGCCGCCGCCCGAGCCCGGAATAGCTGACAGGCGGCGCGCGACTCTTCATTAGTGGCTTGTTGCTGGGCGGCGGCGGCAAGATGGCGGCGGCGGCGGCGGCGGCGCGAGGCCGTCCGGCGCCCTGTTGCCAGGTGAGCGGCGACCTATTGATCAGCCGGTGCAGCGGCAGCAGCAGCAGCGGCGGCAGCAGCAGCAGCAGGACCAGCAGCAGCAGCAGCAGCAGCGGCGGCAGCGGCAGCGGCAGCAGCAGGACCAGCAGCAGCAGCAGCGGCGGCGGCAGCAGCAGCAGGACCAGCAGCAGCAGCAGCAGCGGCGGCGGCGGCGGCGGCAGCGGCGGCAGCAGCAGGACCAGCAGCAGCAGCAGCGGCGGCGGCGGCGGCAGCAGGACCAGCAGCAGCAGCAGCGGCGGCGGCGGCGGCAGCAGCAGGACCAGCAGCAGCAGCAGCAGCGGCGGCGGCGGCGGCGGCGGCAGCAGGACCAGCAGCAGCAGCAGCAGCAGCGGCGGCAGCAGCGGCAGCAGCAGGACCAGCAGCAGCAGCAGCAGCGGCGGCGGCGGCGGCGGCGGCGGCGGCGGCGGCGGCGGCAGCTCAGCACGGCTGGCTGGAAGGACGGGAGACGACACGGCACGGCATGGTACGACAGGCAGGCAGGCGCCAGTCTGCTGACCCTGCAGTCCGGCCTGCTGTGTGTCGGTCGACGCAGTCTGCAGTATAATGTCCGCGGGCGCCGCTCGCCGACTAACCGCCAGTTCCCAGTTTATTCTACCTGTCCTAATCTGAGTTCCTTTAGCCCAAGCTATGGCAGTTCCGAGCCGTTTTGTATGCTGGGAAACGTATGCTGGATATATATATATATATATATATATATATATATATATATATATATATATATATATATATATCAGCAGCAGTCGTTTTTACAGCGCAGTGTTGACCGTTATATTGTTCTACAGGGGCGGCGGGAGGGGGCAGGGAAGCAGCCACTTTGCAAATTTGGTAAGAGGGGACCTTCGAAAATTTAAATTTTTCCGTTTTTGACCTACAAGAATTCCCCGATGTCACTGAATGTGCCCGTGATCAGCCTGAGGGCCTCGGTTGGTATGATTAGATAGCCATCGTCCGGTTTGAGGGTGCTCTCATTCCAGGTGGTGAATGGGGCCCTAAGTCCTAAGAGGTGCCTGAACTCTTTCGGGGGGGGGGCTGGTGAGTTGCGTTGCCCCGTCATCCGAAAATACAATCGCGATACTTGGTGAGGTGCATACACACACAACACACACACACACATATATATATTATATATATATATAATATATATATTAATTATAACTATATATATACTATATATATATATATATTATATATATATATATTATTCCTGGCGTCTCGTGCCTTGTGAGGATTTGTTTAAGACTTGTTTGAGTGAACACAATTTTGGGTCCAGCTTTCAAGATTGCACTGAAACTGTCATTTTGAATGTATTGCACATCGGCATTATTTTTACCAGAATCTTGATATATCTTATTTGTATTTTTAAAATGATCCTTAAAGTTCGTTGCTTACCTGCTATATGCTCGATTGCCGATTATCTTCAACCACCAGAAAACAGTACCTTCTACCTAGTACATACCTACCTATCATGCTCTCTTGGGCTGCTCAATCATCTTGTACTGCACCGTTTATGATAGTTTGGTGTCGTTCCGACAGATCGATTTTCTGTTGATGTGCCATAAAATTATAATTTCGAGCCAGATGGATATCATGTTACTCTGAAGCGACTGGCGAGTCGCCTACCCTGGTACGGCGTGATACAAACGAGAAACAGTAACACTTAACACCAGGGGCATAGGCGTAGGAGCCGGGGGGGGCAGGGGGGCAACTGCCCCCCAACATTTTCGGATTTTAACATACCCGCCAGGACGTGCATGGAAAGGAATCGTCAAAATGGCCGGCCCCCCCCCCCTCCCCCAACTTCAAATGAGTTCCTACGCCACTGACCAGGGGTGTCGTTTTACGAAAATGATTGGTAGGGCCCAACCACTCTGAAGAAAAAAATATAATGAATAAATTTGAGTTTTTCCTCGGATTTCTGGCAATTAATTTTTAGTTCCAGGATCCATTTATTTTGTACTGAAAAATAGATAAGGTACACCTTGGTTACTGCAACATCACCGGATTTAAATATAGTCACAGACTAGTGCTAACCCGTCCGCTCCGCTAGACAATCTATCTATACAGACTACATTTTGTACATTTCCCGTCAAAGGACAAAGGTGCGCCAGAGAAGCGCTACCAATCATATCTGCTGGCTGCGCCACCTACCAGCGCCACCTAATATTCGCTTGATGCGCTACCTGGTGTTTTCGACGTACTTGTAGTTAAAATTGCGTTAACAGATGGCATATCATACGTAAAAAATCGTGTTATTCTTATACACACAGACACTATCTTACTTGATCTTTGGGTGAACATTTTAATGTTGGGAAATGAGGGGGCACATAAATACACACGTAGACGTTGTCATGCGATCTGCAATGTTTTTTTTTTTTTTAGGTAATATATGCTATTATGTCAATACCAGGTACATGTCATTTCGAATTAATACAATGTATAAGGAAAACAATATGTGTGGGCGAACAGACAAACAGACTTTCTTTAAATAGAAAGTTAGATACCCATTTCGCTGGTAAAGGCGGAGGAAATGTCAATGTTCTGTCCATTCCTGTGACGCACATCCCTTTTCGCATGGTGACCGGTGAAAGTGCAACTGTTCGATAAAACCGACACACAACTCAGACCGGCGCAGCTGAAGGCGAACGCTGACGGTAACCCAGTCCAGCACGACATATTTCGTTTTTTTAACGTGGTAAAAGCGAAGCACATCCTTCACCTTGAGGATATCCTTTTGTTTATTGGGGTTTTTGGGCGCGCCGACTACTTAGGTCAATTTGCGCCCATTTGAGGATATCCTTAAAAGTATCGCCTTGAAGAATGGCAGTTCGGCAGTGGTTAATGGTTATCGCCGCAAAAACGTTTGTATAGTTGTTTTGTACTGCTGCCAGAGGCTCTCCAGAAAGGTTCGGTAAAACGACGGGGAACTGAGCTGGGAAAAATAGATTAAAACACTATCAAAATCAACAAAATACATATTTATCCACGGATTTGACCCACCTGCTCGTCAAAGTTTTGTACGGGGGGGCTGAAGTCTACGTGACAGCCCCCCAACTGAATAGGGTCAACCAGGGGCGAAACTTTATATCTCTTGGGAGCCCCCCAATGATTTCAAATTTCAACATTAGACCTATGGTGTTGCATGGTAAGAATGGAGTTAAAATCTATCAAATTAACATTAGACTCGTCACACTTGATTGCGCACGGCGACCGCCTCCGAATTCATATAAATTCCACCATCGGGATCAACTCTCAGGCCCCTCCTCCCCCATCAACGGAATAGGATCATACACCCCGACTGCTGTTGGGTGTAGTTCAAAAGGCTTAGCAATTTAAAGCTGCGCGCAGCACCACCGCTGCATGGTGTGAAGAAGAGAAAGAGTGCTACTTTCCTGGAAAACGGTATGACTCCCGTTGGTCGCATTTGAATACGGAAGAATGTCCTCATTTTGAATGCTATGCTATACACACAGCTTTGCCTTTGCCGAGCACCTCTCCAGACCTAGTATGTCAGCTTTGTATGCACGCCTCGAAGGATATTCTTCAAGTACGACAGCAAGATTCCCAAGGATTATTCCATCGACCTGCGGTGATTTCATCAAACATCTTATCTTACCGAATATGGCTAATACGCCAGTATGAGCCAGCACACGAAATTATTCCTGATAGCACGATAACTCGGATCAAAATTCACAACACCGTTTTCTCCACTGGCATTTGACTTCGTGCCTTTGACACGAACGTGCGAACATGTCGCAGAATACACATCAACACTGTACAATCACATAGGTACCCGTACATACATAGAGACGGAGTCGCTGGTCACACGCTCGCAGATGCCAGCATAGGTGGATCCAGAAAGTGTGATTTTGACAGTTTGGGGGCTGCGTCCAAATCGCACCAAAAAAATATCGACATAATTCTTGAAACCTCATTTGAGTATCATTGAGCATCGCTTGCTTTATTTGAGAGTAACGCCTGATTAAAACACCAACTTATTCTTTCAGTGAATTTACAAAGTTTGCATTAGTTTTCTTTAGGCGTACACACAGTCAGGAAATGTGTCAAATTTGCGCCGATTTTGGGTGGTTTGGGGGGGGCATGGCCCCTTTGGCCCCCTCCTGGATCCGCCCTTGGATGCCAGGCGTTACATGATCACCCTCGTCAGAAAACAACATGCCAAAAGTAAAGTTGATTTGATGCAGATCTGAATTCTGTGCATGCCGGGCCTCGGGGGGGGGGGGCGACTGCGCCACCCCCTTGGTTACGTGCCTGTCTGGTCCCCATTATTAGCTCTTCGGTCCAGTAAGTTGGGCAGTGGGCACCGCTGGAGCAGCTTCCGGGTGCCGATGTCCGCGTCATTTCGTTCGCGTCGCCTTTTTTGGAACTCGGCAGGCTAGCTAGCTTAATATGTAGCATGCTTGAAAGCTGTTATTTTATGAAGGGAGTGGGCCCTGGGACCAGGAATTACCTCAAGGAGAGCCTCTGTCAGACACTTAATGGAAATAATTCATTCATTTTCCCAATTTGTATAAGCAATATCGAAACTTGTGTTATGCCGCGAAGCGGCTCGAAATTTGTTCAGTCTTTGACTGTGAATTTAATTATTTTGACTTCATAAGCTGCTTCTAAAGCTATTTTTACGATAAATTGTTACCTTTCCCCGAGTACCAGACTCACCATCTTAGTACCAAATAATACCAAATCAGTTCCGTGCTGAATAATGTAGGGTATTCACTATTCACTGATAACCTTTGGGGGGCCAAAAAATATGTTGGCCCTCACCCTTTTTCGATTTGGGGGCCATGCATGGGGCATTGGCCGGATTGCCCCCCGCCCTGGATCCGCCTCTGAGTTTCGACACATTAGCATAAAAAGTATCTAAGAAATTAATTTTGCAGATCGCATGATCGCACTTTGTGTATTAATGTATTCCCTACATTTCCCAACATCAAACTGTCCTCCTACAAGTTAAGATAATGTCTGTGTTTAGAAAAATAGCACGACACAATTTCGCATAACACCGATTTATAGATAGATAGATAGATAGATAGAGTGTTACATGTGTTACCTGCGTTACAGGTGTTATTTGATTACCTCCCGGCGCCCTCGACTCGATGAGGTGGCATGATTGACGGCACATGCGCCGTCAGATCCAGCACCTGTGGTAACACTTGCCGGTTCCCGCTATACTGTGATGTTGGCTTACCGTCCAACTGACCTTTTGGGTTGAGGTGAATACTAGAGGGAGTTCAAATTTATTTGATAAGGACGGAAGAGGAATTTGTATCAGGTACGTGGTTTTGTTTGATCCTGTGAAGAAGAAGTCCACACCTCAGCTCTGTGTTTGATAAATGCGTTGTCTGATTCAGCATACTGAAATGTTATCGCAATTGCTAACCACTTAAAATTGCTGATGATTTGACTTTTGGCGAGAACACGTTCAACCGTGTTGGTCATCACTAAAAGTTGAGCTGATAGTGCAGGGACGTAGCCAAGGGGAGGGGGGCCATGCATGGATCTTACGAGGGGCCATTCCCCCTGAAAAAAAAACTAGATGGAATGGCATTCTCTGACGACCCCCCCCCCTTCCTCCCCCCACCGGTGAACAACATTAATCCGCCCCGGTAGCTCAATGGGAGAGCACTAGGCTTCTGACCTATCCCGGTTGTGGCAGCCCAGGTTCGAGTCGCTTCGGCGCTCGCTATTTGCTCCTGACTGGGATGGCCTGCGGCCGGTGGCAGCGGTCGCACTGAAGGCCAGGTGACGTCAGTGAGCGGGGCGGACTTTGTCCAGGTGTGTCGGGCACGTAAAACGTTCGTACAAATATTCGGACTAAATTTATTAAAAAAAAAAAACATATGGCTGAGGATCAAAACTTAATTTTGTAACGGCGTCCCCCCCCCGCTGATTAAATTCCTGGATACGTGCCTGTGATAATGTGGGTACGTATATGATACGCCGACGTAATTACAACCCCGTTTCACTTTGAAGCTGACAGTTAACCCGCGAGTTACTGGGGGGGGCTATTTATACCCCCCTCCCGTTATTCTGCAATATCTCCTAAACCAACGTAGGTATAGTGACCAAACTTTCAGTACCTTGTCCCAGATCAATTTGACACATTCTGTTTGATGGAAAAAAGATAAGGCTATGATAGGTCAACCGGAAATGACGTCAGAGTGACGTCATGTTCTGCGTTTTTTGTAAAAAAAAATGAGGGTTTGCGGGAAACGCTGCCAAAAGTGCAGTTTTAAAGATAAACTAAATTGTCATACACCAAACGAAAGGCAATAAGTTGGGCTATCAGACTGCTATCTTGGTTTTTGGATTATTTTTTAAATTCAAAATTTTGAGAAATCCAAAGACGTTTTTTTTTAAGTCGGATTTAAAAAAAGTAATATGTGTCATTGAGTTGATCCTAATGAATGTGTGTAACAAGTTTGAAGTCAATATCTTCATAAATGACTGAGTGACAGCTATTCAAAGACAAAATTAGACCACCTTTACTGCATAACTATAAGCAAGAAGTGCATTTACGTTTTTTGCCTTTTTCCTCATTTTGTATGAAAAAACATGTTCCAAGGTCATTTTTCGCGTTCTAATCGATAAACGAACCCATAAACATGTGCTTACAACTCCTATGACCGTAATCTTCAGTTTGACCTCGTGACCTCGGATGACCTTGACCTGACCCAAGATCAAAATTAACTTTAAATGGTAATTAGAAGTTTCAGATGCACGAATCATATCTATTTACCAACTTATTATGCGTTAAATATCGCATTTTTGCGCGACAATGCCGACCACCGGACTTTGATGGCACGTTCAAACATTTTTATTTGACGTGCGTGACCTGTGACGTCATCGGTGACCCTGAGGATAACAATATTATGTTTCCCTCGACAAATTTGATAGGGCTATTCGAATGCCGTTCGAATTTTTTAAGATCGGTTCAGTAGTTTCGGAGATCAGAGGGGGTTATAAATAGCCCCCCCCCCAATAAGTTGCGTTACAGAATATACCCCAGTAATGCGCGGGTTAATATGTACGATTACTTATGTTTCTACTTTGCAAAATAATGTGAATTAATCGAATGCGTTGGTACGGTTAGCCACAAAAATCTCCATATACAATAAGCATTGGTTTCAGTCTTGAAGAGGATGGCTCAGGAAATGACGGCACCCTTACCCGCGTGCCGATGGGGGTCTACGCTAACTTCAAACCGTCGGGGGCGGAAACCTGCCTCCCCCACCGAGATCTGGAAAGCTACGCAACATAGCGACAAAAGGATAACAACGTTGGATAGCTCATAAGTTATATCGAAAGTTTCTGTTATTTTATGGTCAGGTCAATATTGAGCTCAACAGACTACTGAGATCAGCAAAGTACAAACTTTGGTCATGTAAGGATGTTGTTAACAAAACTGTCTTTATTTCGAGAGCCTAAATAAGAAATGCTGTTAAATATTGGTAGGGCTCAAAGAGGCATTGGTGGGTCACAAATAAACATTGATAGGGACCGGGCCCCACCAGGCCTATAGAAAACGACGCCCCTGCGTAGACACTTCATCTATCCTACTGAGATCAAGTGTTACGAATGGTCACATTCCAGACCAGGAATCCCACTGCGAAGGGGAACTCCAGGGGAAACCATCGAGGCGTTTCCGGCGGCGTTACGGTGGCAACAAACAAAGTGTCTGCCGGCTGCAGAACCCGGTCGTCTCGTGCACGAGACACGTGTCAGGGAAGCACGCCCGTCAGCGAGCTCGACCGGCACGCTCGGACCCTGAACTATGCCGAAATAGCGGGCTCAGGGAGCGTCATACGGCGCAGGCAGCTTTGGTCATGTAGTGTAATGGTCATGCAGGCAGCGCCCGCCCGCCACACGGTGTACAACGCGAAACAAAGAAACGGGCCGGCCGATGGCATGCATGCCGCTGGTCGATGGTCGGCGTGACGCGCCAGCGCCAGGGAAATGGCCGCCGAGTGACCGTCCGACAGACGGCCATCAGCGACGGTGGAATGTCACGGAAAGTGTGTGTGGATGAGGGGGCAGTGCGACTTGAATAGTCTTAGAGTCAGAGAAACCGAACTCTCCTGTGCAATGATTTATGCGCAGATTTAGGCTCCTCTCGCCTTGGTAAATCGTTTGCCATCTAAAATTGTATCACTCAAGCAAACGAATATATGTTAGCAAACATTTTGGCCAAAGTGTGGGGGACATGGCACCCCGGTCCCTCCTGTTCCTACACCTATGCAGGCGATGTGTTCGATGGCCACCCCGAACCTCGAGCCATCGTCGTCCGCCTGTCCGCCGAAAGTTTTCCCTGTGTCGATTTCAGTTGGAGTGGATCTCAAGAGCAGCCATGACGCCGTAATTCATTGCACTGTGTTTTAGGAGTTCTAAAGTCATGTGAGGATCGGTGGATTTAGTTGGTGGCTTTGTTCGGCTGTTTGTTGTCCTTCACTGCGATTCTGACGTATAGTCATTGCTTGGTACTTCCAGATATTTCGCGAAAGCCGCCATTGTTCCGCCTAATTCACCTCTCTGCTTCAACTCTGGGCCCTCCCCAGCCTCGTTTGGGGCCTCATCCAGCGGCCAGCCTCGTCTGGATGCCACATGCCGCAAATGAAGCCCGACAGACAGGATGTGGCGACCGCTGACGGGGCCTCTGGCTTTTTTAGCACCTCTTCTTGTTTCACGACAGTGTCTGACGCCAGGGACGTCAGTGGCCGGCAGCGTGCTTCGCTGCATTTATGTGTTTTGGACTCGGATTTGGACTGGCGTGCGGCCAGTCACAGCACAGCAGAACACTCGGCCGCCTCTCCAAGCCATTGGCTAACAGCTAGCCACATGGTCACACCAAAGGCATAAACTTCTGGGCATCAAAGCATACAATATGTATCGAGCCGTGTTCATGAACCCAGGATGTCCAGATGAAAGGAATACAGTATGTCATGTCTTGTTGATGACGTGTCTGACGTAACATCTGGCATTCGGTCCATATTATGAATGCGGTCGGATGAAACTCGTATACCCGAAAGTCTGCACCCAAAGATCAGATTTGCATCCACCTGCGATGGCCGTGGCGCAACCTCCCCCCCCCGTACCTCCGATGTCAATCCGTGCGGGTCGCTGACGCTGGTCTGGTCGCTGGTCGCTGGTCGCTGGTCGCTGGTCGCTGGTCGCTGGTCGCTGACGCTGACGCTGGTCTGATCGCGGGCCGCTGACGCTGGTCTGGTCGCTGGCCGCTGGTGACGCTGGTCGCTGGTCGCTGGTCGCTGGTCGCTGACGCTGGTCTGGTCGCTGGTCGCTGGTCGCTGGTCTGGTCTGGTCGCTGGCCTGGTCGCTGGCCGCCTTTCAGCGGTGCTCCGCCGTCTGCAGTCCAGCGGTCGCTCTCCGATGTCCTATTTCGATGGAGGAGTGGTGCGGCGCCTCGGTCCGGTCCAGTAGTAATTAGCCCCGGCGCCAGGTTAATGCCGCGCTCTCTCAGTCATGGCCGCCTGTCGCTGGACGGTGGTGATCCGGGGAGCAATCTGCCCACTCAGCTCCCAGACAGCCCAGACATCCTTCCAATCAGCCCCCAGACAGCCGCCCACTCAGCCCAGACAGACAGCCGCCCACTCAACCCAGACAGACTCAGACAGCCGCCCACTCAGCCCCCAGACAGTGGCCCACTAAGCTAGACAGTGCTGGAAAGTGTGTGTGTGTGTTTTTTTTTCTTCTTCCGGCTCCCGCCGGTGGTGTATTTACATATTCAAAACTAAAATGTTTTTACGGAAGCATATCACGGAAAGTGGTACTTGACGCGCGAGGTCCTGTCAGCTTTTTCACTGATGGACGTCCCTGACCGAAGCCCCGGTTTTACTCAGCCTCAAAACAGGCGAGGCCGGGACGATGAAGGCATGTATGCCTTGTAACGTGCAGCACGCACGTTAGCCAGCTGCACTCCTGACGTCCTGATGTCAGGAAGCTACCCGCCTCAAGGTCCGCCTTCTCTTTCGATACGCGCGCGGGGCGGGCGATGTTCTGGGATGCGGCCGAGCTGTTCGGCGAATCACTGGGTGCCGGCTACAGGTGCGGCCCCGGTGGCGCAGCGTCACGTCACGGTATCAATCAGGGTTTAATCATGTGAGCAGGGGGGCGTGGACCTGTCGTCAGTCCTCACCTCAGTCCTGGCGTGCCTCTGACTCACAGGCAGTTTGGCGGAGAGCCCGACAGACGCACGGCGTTAACTCACTGCTGACGGGCTGGTAGACCGCCTTCTCGGTGGGCCCGACGGCGGAAATAATGATGAAAACTGTTACGTTATTGTGATGGCATTTGGGGTGATGATGTGAGTGACATCAGCCAGAGGGTATTTAAGTATCGACTGCTGACAAGGTACTATAAGCTCGAGAACTTCCGATCCATACATTATGTCTGGGTGCTGTTCCTTGGTGGATTATTTTAAAAGTTTTTCCACTCTTGTTGCAAGTTATCATTATTTGTTATCAGTGGCGGGTCGATTCGATCGGGCCGGCTGGTGTTAACAGGCTGACAGGCGGGCAGATGATGCTCGCTCAGCACCGGCACAGGTGGAAAAACAGATGATAACTCACTGCTACACGACTGTGAATTCGTTTAATTAATGCCACTCGAAAAACTAACAGAATGTATTTATTATGGAAAGTCCTCGATCCCATGACTCTCGGAGTCTTTCGGTATAGAGCAACTTTCGATGTGTCGTTTTCCACGGCATGGGTTCGCAGACATCCACTGCAGTTCAGGCAGGTTTTGTCTATTTTTCCCGTCAGCACACCGTCCTGCCTTCTTGACGGGAGCGCGCTGTGACAGCCGGCGCGCCGGCGCTAAAATGTTGCCAATTACGTGTGTTGAGGCCGACAGCATCGCGTGCGCAATGTGAGTGCCAGCAGCTCTGCCCTGCCTGCGCCGGCCGTGATCTGGGCTTAATGTACGTGCCGAGGAGAAGAGCTGCTAACGTGACGTGGCAGAGGTCACTCTGAGCCGTGGCAGGAATCACGTGACGACGGCTTTTTAACCCTATTCCTGGAGGGATGAAAAGTATACGAATCTGTCGGGGGGGGGTTATTCGGCCCCCCTTCAGATCTCCGCTGCCATAAAAGCTAGAAACATGAAACTTGGTGTGTGACTAAGGNGAGGACATCAAGTTCGTCCAAATCATGCAAGAAGAGATGCATCAACTCGAAGACGGCCACTACGAGGCGCCGCTGCCGCTGAAGTCAGAAGCCGACGTCCTGCCTAACAACCGAGGTGTCGTGGAGTGTCGACTACGCTGGCTGAAGGGAAAGCTGAAAAAACAGCAGTCGTGAGACTACGAAGCGTTCATGAAGGGAACACCACCTCGCGAAGGTACGCAGAACGAGTGCGGAGGCCGAATTGGCCATTCAGAATGGGCAAGTCAACTACGTACCACATCACGGGGTGTACCACCCGAAAAAGAAAAAACTACGAGTTGTGTTTGACTGCAGCGCAACCTTCAAAGACGACTGCCTCAACAACCACCTGCTTCAGGGACCTGATGAGAATAACAATCTCGTCGGCATCCTCATCCGTCTGAGAGAGGGAGCAGTCGCCTTCAGTGGAGACATAGAGGGTATGTTCCATCAAGTCCGTGTGAATTCTGAGCATCGCAACCTGCTGCGTTTCCTGTGGTGGGAAGACGGAAACCTGGAAGATGAGCCAACCGAGTTCCGCATGTGCACCCACCTGTTCGGTGCCACCAGCTCACCTGCTGTGGCCCTGTGTGCACTGAGGAAAACCGCTGACTCACACGGTGACGACAGCGCTACTGGCGCCGCCAACTTCGTAAAGCACAGCTTCTACATCGATGATGGTGTCTTCTCAACAGCTAGCTCATCCGAAGCTCTGCACCTGATCCAAGATGCAGTCGAGCTCTGCGCGAAGGGTGGCTTCAAGCTACACAAGTTCATCTCAAACGACATCGAAGTCCTGAAAAAGCTTCCGATCTACAGCCTGTCCCAAAGCTCAAGGAAGGCACTCAGTGAAGGGAAGCCGCTGCCGTGCGAACGTGTCCTCGGTATTCAGTGGAATACAAGTAGCGACACTCTCTCCATTGACTCAAATCTACCGGAGAAACCAGCTACCAGAAGAGGGATCCTCTCGTCTCTGAGCTCTCTCTACGACCCTCTGGGGTTCCTCAGCCCCTGTACTCTGGTGGCAAAGAACCTGCTGAAGAGGCTCTGTACCGAGAAGTACAACTGGGACGACCCGGTACCAGATGAGATCCTCAGCGAGTGGCTCCGCTGGAAGAGGAACGCGACGCAGCTGTCAGGCCTGAGCATCCCCAGGTGCTACTTCACTACAGAACATGGACCAGTCCAGACGTACGAGCTTCATCATTTTTCTGACGCCAGCTACGATGGGTGCGGCCAGTGCTCCTACCTGAGAGCGATCTACGAAGATGGACACATCACTACCTCTCTAGTTATGTCCAAGACAAAGGTCACTCCCACAAAGCCGGTCACGATCCCCAGATTGGAGCTAGTGGCAGCTCTGATGTCTGTCAGAGCCAGCTGCTTCCTGAGAAGCGAGCTGACCATCAAAGAGTATGGCTTGAAATACTTGTGGACCGACAGCAGCGCCGTCCTCGGCTACATAAGAAAATGAGCACAAAGCGCTCACTTATACGTCCGCGGAACAGATACACGAAATCGACAGTTCACAGTCCCAAGCAGTGGCCTCTACGTAGACGAAGAGCAACCGGCCGAACCCTCGCCTCGCGCGATGCGGCATTTGAGAAATCTGTGAAAAGCAGGTATGTGTGCACGGGCCATCATTCCTGACTTCGCACGAAGGTCTGCCGGTGACGGAGCGCCAGTTTAGCGTGGCGGATGAAGATCTCGAAGTGAAGCGTTCAGCTTTCAAGACAACAGTGTGTCAGAAAGAAGGGATCAAGATGGCGGGCAGGGCCGACAGGTTGTCTGACACAGGTGAAAACCAGACGTCTGTCGCACAACCGGAGGAAGTCAACCTGGTGACAGGAGACCAGTTGAAGAGCGCAGAGATGTCGAAAACTACAGACCTGGACTTGTTCTTAAAAATGGCATAACTTCTCCACTGGCACCGAGCCAAGAGTCCGTAGCCCTGTGTCTGCGATACAAAACCATTCCTGGAACAAGGTCGCGCTCGCGATGTGTGACAGAGACAAACAGCAGCAATGAAGACAAAGACATCAATTGGCAAAGCCTCACCGTATCAGAGGCTCCGTCATGGGAGAAAAGGGAAATTATCAAGCCATTTACAACAGAGCGTTTGCAGATATCACGCGCTTCTTCAGCACAGCGCCAGCGACAGAAGCGGCTCAAAGGTGAAGGCAAATGCTACAACTGATCCCTAACCTGGGACGGAGACGGTCATCCGCGTCGGCCGGCGAATCGCAGAACAGCGCGATGCCACAGAAAGTCGTGCCCATCCGTGATTTGCGCGAGACAGAGTCACATCACAGAACTGCTGGTCAAGCACTATCACGAAAAAACTGCCCATTCTGGACGCGGCACCACTCTCAACGAACTTCGCGCGTCGGGATACTGGGTGATCGGAGGACGTCAGGCAGTAAGTCACGTCATACTGAACTGCGTGCAGTGCAAGAGACTGCGCGGCAGACCACAAGAGCAAAGAATTGTCGACTCCCGCGCGAAAACAGAGCCTGCCGAGCCGTTTACTAGCTGTGGGTCGACTGTTTCGACATTTATATCAAGGAACGACGGAGTGAAGTCATAAACGCTGGTGTCCTGTTCACCTGCCTCGCTTCGCCTTCTTTCATCTGAGTCAGTCAACTCATGTCAGCGAGTCTTCCTGAATGCGTACAGACGCTTTGTGAGTCGAAGGGGGCCCGTGAAACAGCTATTTTGTGATAATGGGACCAACTTTATCGGAGGAAAAAACATGCTAGAAGAGGCACTCAAAGAAGAAGATCACGTCTACATCAGGGGTGAGCTGTTGAAGACAGAATGTGACTGGTTTACATTCAGGTTCAACGTCCCTCATGCTTCGTCCATGGGCGGAGTGTGGGAAAGGATGATTCGCAGCGCGAGATCAGCTCTCAGCGCGCTGATCACGACGCATGGTCACACCATGGATGATGAGCTGTTTCGGACGCTCCTCACAGAAGCTGAAGCGATCGTCAACAGTCGCCCACTCGCATACACCGCCGGCGCTTCGGATGACACCCTCACGCCGCTCAGTCCCAATCAGATACTAACACTGAAAAGTAGAGTCGCTATGCCGTATCCTGGTTCCTTTACCACAGTAGATTTGTATGTGCGTCAACGCTGGCGGCGGGTACAGTTCCTCGCCAACCAGTTCTGGGCGAGATGGAGACGCGAGTTCCTGCCGACTCTGCAGGAGCGGCAGAAGTGGTTCCACCGCCAGCCAAACCTGAAGCCGGACGACATCGTCGCGGTGATCGATGACGCCGACGCGATCCCGCCGGGGAGGCATGGCCGCTCGGTCGCATCGTAGAGTGCAATGCCAGCGCGGACGTTATACCGCAAGTGTGCGTCCAATTGGATGTATCGCGCTTCGATCGGCCAGTGAGTCGAGTGATATGTGATGCGCACCGATAAACATTCCCAGCCGAAGAGCCGATAAGTGCAGTGCGCCAAAGTGGTGCGTTCAGATTGGCTTCGTCGCGCTTCCGGTGATCCAGTGAGTCGATAATATCTGTTGATGCGCATTGCGCACAGAGAACGATTCCCAGTCAAGGACCCATTGAGTGCAGGTATGGGGGACATTGAAACCTCCCCGGTGAACTAGCCGTACTGTTGGCTGACGGCTGTTTTGCCTGGCGTTATACTAGCAGGTGCGTCAATAGCGACTTTTATCGCCGTCTCGTAGAATGCTTTTTCTGTTCGTTAGTTAAGTATGACGAGGTGGTCGAGCAAGTGGAAAATTTGCGAGACGCAAATTTTGGGAGCAGTTACGAATGCCTAACGTGTGTTTTTCCTCTGCAGGATTGTGAAGGAGTGTCACCGCACTGTTCATAGAGGAGGCAGCTCTTAATGTTAACAGTTAAAAACTGAGCGACGCCCAGTACAACCTCGGAGCGAAGATGCTAGAGTTATTGTTTATACAAGGCCTGTTTGAGCCAGCAACAGCCCGGAAGCTACTAGCTACCCGCTCTGTGTAGATGAGTTACCTGAGACTCTCTTATTATTTCTTGTTATTTAAAAGTCGTGAGTACTGTAAAGGTTCTATTCCAGTCTGATTAATTACTACTGTGATATGACTCTGTTCTCATTGTTGTGTGCAAAATGTCTCTCTTCTGTGTTTATACAATTCGTTTTGACCACAGATGAATTAAACATCTTGCTCGCACTATCATAACTGGAATGTGCGGTGAATGTTTTGTGTTGATTACGAAGGCTTTGGGTATTTTCTGTTAACTTATGTGGTATCCTGTTGTGCGTTCTGAGGTTTTTTTACGGTACACACGCCCCACGACTCAACCAAACTGTGCTGTGGCACAATAGAATGTAGAAAATTATCACATGTCTTTTATCCTGCGTCATCCTGCGAACAGTAGACCATATGTGTGGTCAAAGCCGTATCACAAGCAGCTATACACCCTAACCCACAAAGACCAATGATGTGTATCTACACTCCGAAACACTTTTTAGAACTTTAGCTAAATTATCTTCCATGAGAAGTCTGAGAAGTCCATGAGAAGTCTGCACGGACTGTATCGGATCAAATTCTTGCTGCGAATGACCGAGGCGAGTTATCGCTGCTCTGCCTGCTTGATTGATAAGTGCTTGATGTGATCGACCACTCTAACTATCAAGTTACGTGTTATCGGCATTGATATCTCGTTGGTTTCGGGCCTACTTAAAAAATCACACGCAGAGTGAAGCTCTACGACAACGCAGGCTGACAAAAAAGTCGCTTTCCGCCCAAACAATCGTGCTTGTTTTCAAAGTATCCTCTCGGCCCCCTGTTTATAGCAATTTCTAATGACCTAATCTTTCGCGGAAGGTCCACAGTAGTCCAGTATGCAGACGGACACTCAAAGTCTATTATAGTGGAAATAATCGAGTTCCAAACCTTATCTCATTGCGTATGGAGCAAATTTATCTTCCTGTATTGGTTCAGAGAAATGGATTGAAAAGTTAAGCAGGAAGACCCAGATCGGCTTTTGAGCGCAGTCGCAAACGTTCGGCACATCCGAAGATTTTCCTTGAAATTTTCCCGCGACAACGATTCTGCCCAGTCGCAGGAGGCCAAAAATCTCGGCTGATGTTTGATAAAACTCTCAGCTGGATTCACAGTCTCTCTCATTACCAGACGAATGCTTGGACTTAGCGCCTTCACACTTGAGACATGCCGTCCCGGCCGTAATCACACCCTGTCCGAGCTGGTTCATTTTCGCAAGTCGGTATTGTCTAACGGTCTACGGAAAGGCACTCAGAAAAATATTGCGGCATTCAAAAAATTATTCAACTTGGACGCCCGAGTCATCTACGGTCGCCAAAATTGATCACGTTTCGGAACTTGTGTGAACAGATGATGGTCAATGCAAAGCATCTCACAATTCACCAAGACATCTGTTACATAAAGTGAGATGTCGCGGTAACCAGATCCACTGGCTGCCGGCATTTGCCACGTGTGGCGGAACACCATGGACCGACAACCCGAGACAGACCGATCTACGTTCCAGTCTCGCACCGAGATGGGCAAAAGGCGATTTAATTTGCCGAAGCGCCAGTGTTTAACACACTGTCCCACCTGAGCTGGTGCACTCCCGACGCATCTGTTCGGCCCTCACCTGAGCGACACTTCCTGCTGCTAACGTCTCGGCCCGACTTGAACGTTACTGCGCTGTACCGTGCCTACCAATACCACTGCTTAACCATTAGTATACCATTTGCTTTACACAGTTTGTCTTTGTTTTATGTATTCATTGGTGTTGATTGGTTTTATGTGGGCGTTGTAATAAGCCCACAGGGCTTAAATGTTTTTTGTGGATGGCCAAACACGTCTGTCTGTCTGTCTGTCTCCATTTCGACTTTTCGGGATGGTATTGCCTGAGAATATAACATTATATCGATGTGTTATTTATCTACAGAACTATCAGGCAGTCTACACATTCTCAAATTTTCCCACATTCTCAAAATTTCCCGAACCGAGAATTGAACCGGGCCGGCCTTTTTCTTCAGCTGTTCTGAACCTTGAGAATCTCTACATGTCTCCGTTAAACCTTATAATCATATAATGGTCTTGACAAGGACCCGCCTCTCCGCTAATGGCGTTTCATCACATCCCGCGCGCGTATGTTTTATTTATTATCCCGGTTTTCGTTTATCATGGCCTCTCGACTATTATTCATCAGGTGCCGTGCACGCCCTAAAGAATCACTCGTTCATCATTTTGACTTACATTCACTTCGTCTTTGTTTACGACTCTTGTTCCGTCTTACTCCATTCGAATGCTCCATATTTATGATATTATATATATAATATATAATATAATATATGTTTTGTGTTTTGAAATTTTTATTTTTACTTGGGTCTGAGGCTGTTGGCCACTGGGCAAGGGACGCCATCGAGCCGCACTTGTATGAGAGCTTCCGATGATTGGCTCTCCTCGCAGCTTCTCCTGCAGTGGGCTTTCATGAGCACGGCCCGGTCAACTCACTTTTTACTCATTTTACCTTTCTCTTCTTTATGGTACCTGCGCAAGTTCGTCAAACGAGCGTCACTCCCTAATCCAAAAGCCCCAAAGAAGTTCTTTGAGAGCTACGAACACTGAACATTCCAGCGAAGAAAATAAAGTGTCCTCATAATTGAAACCTGAGACCATTTATGTTGAACTAAAATATTCTCGTTGGAGAATGCTCGCCGATTACTGGTCTCAAAAAAAGTTAATGAGGAATGTTACAAACAGCGACATTCTCAGCGAAATAAAGTGTCTTCATAATGAGAACCGAGACCATTATGTAACTAATATCTCGGTGGAGATGCTCGCATCTAATGGTGCTCAAAAATGTTAATGGAGAATGTTACGCAACACTGATGCATTCTCAGCGAAGATTAAATGTCTTCTAATGAGAACCTTGGACTTCTGTGTGGGGAAAAGCGTCTCCCGGAAGGTGCTCTCTGCAGAAAACAGTATTAGCGCTGGACGATCTCGCATATAACTCTTACAGAGTCGAGCGTGCTCTCGTTACCTTAGGGACAGAATGAGTATTCAAAGTCCCAGGGTTGGAAAACGCCTACTCAAATCGAATTTATGCAAGCCATTGGCTTTTCTTTATTCGATCAGGTTAAAACCAGGTTAATTGATAAACAGCTTAAATTCAGCATCAATTGTCTCTCGTGCCTCGTGCCTCGTGCCTCGTGCCTCGTGCCTCGTGCCTCGTGCCTCCTGTTCTCTTTCTTTGTTTCTTCTGACTCTTGTCTGTTTTTTTTTTGCAGAAAAAAGATGCGAAGGGTGTAGCAAAAAATTCAGTAAAGAACCACATCCGAACCACATAGCCGCCCCTAAACCCAAATCATCATCAGAAAAAGAAGATGCTCCGGAAATCGTCACCCCTGAGGATGCGAGCGCGTCTTCTCCGGTGGTGCCAAGACGCCAAATCACCCACGCCAACGCTTTTATCGTGGCCGCACCCTGTGATATTTCAATAAAATCAATACAAACCTCACATCACCAAAGCTGTTTTTTCCAGGTTGTCGAAAACAGAAAACAACAGAACCAAACTATGGAAGGCAGAAAGCGCATGCCTACAACTGATTTTCAAAGCTGTATCACAGTATCACATGACGAAAAAACACATACGGATTATTCAGTGGCGACGGATGGGGTTGGGGGAGGGGAAGAAACCCAGGGGCCCGTTCGTCCAAAAGAGAGCCCTTTTCGACAATGCGCGAAATGGTTAGGTATCTCATCGGATTTAGCCACTTCATAGCGCCCTCTAAATAGTCGCAAAGAACGCTTCGAGCAGCCCATTTTATGCTGGGCCTTCTGAGGACCCCTCAGGCCGATGAGCCTTCTGTCGGTCTCTTAAGGATCCCTTTAGGCTGCGGGGGCACCACGGGCCGTCAGTATTTTTTTCACAAAAGACAAAATATAACCAACTTCTTGGAGTTGGAACAAATTTATGGACGGGCAAAATCATGTTTTCCCGAATCTCAGGACTGTGGCCAAGAAAGCCCCCTGACCCCGCTATCCGTTGCACCGCCCCTAGGATTATTCATCACATCCCGAGCGGACACTGCACGATAAAGTAAGTTAATCCGATAAAATGAATTAACCTGACCTCAAATTAGGAAACTACGGCGAAATGTAAAAAGAAATTTGTGAAACAGTCGCGAATCATATTAGTGCGATGTAAACAGCTGCGAAATGTGCAGGAGTACCTATACAATGTAAACAATGCCGATACCAAAAAAAACATCGATTGGAAAAAACTCATTTATGCTGGATCAAATCCCTTCGTAAAAGTTAAAAAACCTTCTTACATTTAACTTTCCTTCATACATTCACTATTCCATTCTTGCCTATCATTTTGGTACATATCGGTGCGACTCGACAAACTCATTGCTGAAGGAAAACTGAACTTGACGCGATATTGGGCGACTGGCCGCAATAAAAAAAAACGACTTCAGGTGTTATCAAATTCGGCTGTTCTTAAACATATCAAATTTTACTTTGAGTGGACAGTGTCCCTTTAAATCTGGTATTTCACGTGCTTTGATTCCCGTGCGATAAATGTGATGTTATTTTTCCGTTGAACCTCCAAATTAAAAGTAAGTGCGACATCCGAACTGCTGAAATCTACCTTAGGTAACATTGATCGCCTGAACTATTGCTAACTGAAGTCACGACCAATCAGATAGCATAATTCTAAATTACGTAAATATTCTTAATTATTTATAATCCTGATAATTCAGAGGAATTTATATTATATTGTCAAAAGTAATTACTACTTGAAATGGACGGACGAGACCAAAAAATATTGTGATTTAATCTCATTTTGCATTGAAGCATTTCTACCGAAAGATATTTCGAGTTAAATGGAGTGTGCCTTCTCTTTTGAAATGTCAAATATTTTTATTACGGTAAGAAGCCATTGGTTTGATCATTGGTTACGATAAAATTCACGTCTAGAGCCCCTTTAGTTGAATTTTTACTTATATTCCGTTTTGCATTTGTTTTGTTTCAAAACTCATAAGCGATCGCCACTATAAACAGAGTACGAAGATGTTACCTACAATGACGCACCAAAGACAATAAGCACACCCATACGAACAATCTATAGGTTTGCTTATACTTATTGAGGCTCTGTTCGGCAGCCGTTATCAGTGCTCACGAGTTGTTTTATATTAGCTAGTGTTAACAATCTATGCTAGCGTTGTAATTTAAGGGCAATGATTCTAGTAGCGAAAGCTGTCTGGCGAATATTTATAATTTTGTTCCGCCGGAATGATCTTGGCGAATTTGGAATATCTCAGAAACTATAGTGAATCTGGGAAAATTAAGTACATAGCTAAATTCAGAAAAATATTATCTACAGACTAGTGTCAACAACTCCACATGACCAATGTGAGTAGGCCAACTCCCGTTAACCGGCGCATGCAGGGGTGCGCGCCGAACACGAACTGCAGGGCGGATGATTTCCGCCTCTTGAGATATTAAAAAACTAAGCACGTTAGTCGACAATCAGAAAACGGCATTAAAGCTTAGACAAAACAATATCGAAAGTACTCAGTCTTTTCTTGGATCAGTCACACTATTGATCACCAGTGTTCCACCAAGTTCAGATTTCCGGTTTTAGGACTCTTTTCCAGAAACCCCCGATTATCTCGGAAACTATGATAGCTAGAAGCAAACAATTATGAACTAATAGATGGCTATTGAAATTTAAAATCGCTCACATGTCCTAAAAACTGATCTCAGATTAATAGTTTAGGCTCCAGAGGTCATGAAAGGTCAAAAAGGCTATTTTTAGCAAAGCAGTTTTTCGTGAATAGCATTTCACCTAACAAAGATAGGGAAATAATTTTGACGCCATCAAGTTTTTCTCATCAAGGCACCTTGAAATATATACACAGTGACCTTATAAGGTCAAATTCAAAATTTGACCTATTGTCAAGGTAATTGGGTGACCCAGGTAGGTCATGTTGCATATGGGGCAATGCGGCCAGACGAGACGTGCACGGTGGTGTCAACTGCTCGTCTCTATCTCTTGTCTGTCAATAGTTATTAGCAAATCATTGCTGTTGACCTCAGATGACCTCAGATGACCTGGTAGAAATCGCTGAGCAGCAATTGCACCTTGATCATCCAGAATAAGCTAAAAAAAATATTTTAAATGATCATGATTTTGAAAGATCTGCCTGATCCAATGCATATTTTCTGAATAGGAAGCATTTGTTTATTTTCCCATTCATTATAATGGAGGTCAAGAGAATTGACCCGACCTTGGTCACCGATACGAAACAAATCCGAGTAAACATTGTATTACTGATATCCGTATGAATCTGCCAAGGTTAAAACATTTTCGGGAAATGACTGTGCTTTGCACGAACACAAACATTTTTGAGGTAAAGTACTTGACTTGACATAAGCTTGTGACTACCTGAGATGACCTCAGTCAATATTTCCAAAGTGTGGGTAATTGACTGCCCAAAACAGTGTACGAAATTTGGCGGCGCTGCGCACCGCCGTTTTCCCGCTACTCCTGAAAAACCTGAGGGGGAGGCGGAAATCCCCCCCCCTGCAGCGCGCGGGTCAAGGCTTATAAGCGTTCCAGCTTATAACGGTCGGTACTCGCAAGTACCTTCTTTGTAGCGATTTCATTGTCTCATTGCAAATTGGCCTGCCTTGGCATTGCTATTTATCATAAAGACAAATCATGTGTTTCATGCACTCTATATTTTGCGAGTATGTACAATTTGTATGAACAATCAAAAACCATTTAAAAAAGAGCGTGTCGGGCTGAGAGCGTTGAAATATGCAGTTTAGCCTGATCCCGGACGACGATTTTTAGCCGCTTTTAATTTAAATAAAAGTGGCAAGAGAGCGATAGCGAGAGCGAGAGCAAGAGCGAGAGACAGCGAGAGACAAGCCATGCACTCTATGAGAGCAGAGCCGATCAGGAGACCCTTCATCCGCCGAGCGCGCGAGCGCAGCGAAGGTCAGAGCCGAGTGTTGGGTGCGTGTGTGTGGTGGTTGTGTGTGTGTGTGTGTTGTGTGTGGCGCGCGGCGTTGCGCGTGCGTGCGTGCTGCTGCGTGCGGCTGTGCTGCGTGCGTGCGTGCGTGCGGCGTGCTGTGGCGTGCGTGCGTGCGTGCGTGCGTGCGTGCGTGCGTGCGTGCATGCGTGCGTGCGTGCGTGCGTGCGTGTGTTGCGTTATGCGGTGCGGCAACACCGCACCCAGCAGCTCTGTGAAGTCCCCCCTCCCCCATTCCGCCGCCACTCAGAGTCGTTCGAGCTGGTGGCTCGGCTCGCCTCAGCCGGCCGCGTGCTCACCGGCCCAGCGGCCGTCCGACCAGCGGCGGATCAATCCTCAATCCTCCAAATGGTTCTAAACTTGTTTAATGGTATCAATCTGTTTCAATCCGAGCACTCGCCGGTGCTGCATTAGCCAATGAATGTTTTAGCGTCAGTCGGCGGTTATGGGCCGCTTCAGAAGGCGCGCGGTACCAGCGCACCGGTCATGCCTACCGACTCAAATCGAATCAGCAGCTCTATCGAGCCCGCTGTTAATGTTTGACTGGAGGTGGGACGTCGTCGCCAGGTGCGCGGTGGCGCAGGACAGGAAAGGGGCCACGTGTCGGAGGGCAGGGTAATGGTCGGCGGTGGTAGGGTGGGCAGTGGCACGACGTGTCCGTACTCTCAGCCGTCAGCGACCCTGCCTCTTGCCGTGTGACTGCTGATGTGTTGAGCCGATCACCACTGGCTGCCTGCCTCTGATGTGACTGACGATCACTGGCTGCCTGTCTCTGATGTGACTGACGATCACTGGCTGCCTGTCTCTGATGTGACTGACGATCACTGGCTGCCTGCCTCTGATGTGACTGACGATCACTGGCTGCCTGCCTCTGATGTGACTGACGACCTTTGGCCCGGCACTCTGAACTCTGGCCATGTCCGGCCAGTGAGCGCAGCTGTCAGTCAGCTGTCAGTTCTGTCCGGAGAACATGGCCGCCCGAGCCGGCACTGAATGTTTCAGCAGGTCACGGCTCCTCTCGGAATGGAGTGCTCTATGTAGAGCGTCTGTGATGTCCAAATCCCATCATACGGCGGACGTGTCACACAGGCGCCCCGGCACACGAGACTATCTCACTGGTGAGCTGCCCCGGCACACGAGACTATCTCACTGGTGAGCTGCCCCGCACACGAGACTAATTCACTTGGTGAGCTGCCCGCACACGAACCGTGAGGCTCTCAGGTGTTGACACACACGCGGCACGGACCGAGCTATCTCACTGGTGAGCTGCCCCGACACACGACACTATCTCACTGTGAGCTGCCCCGGCACACGAGACTATCTCCTGGTGAGCTGCCCGCCCTGGCACACTCGCCTATCTCACTGCGTAGCCTCCTGACACACGAGACTATCTCACTGGTGATAGGCCGCCACGGCACACGAGACTATCTCACTGGTGAGCTGCCCCGGCACACGGGGACTATTCTCCACTGGTGAGCTGCCAAACGGCACACGAGACTATCTCACTGGGTTGAGCTGCCCCGGCACACAGATATTCTCACTGTGAGCTTGCCCGGCACAGCGAGACTATTCCATGGTGAGCTTCCCCGACCACACGAGACTATCTCACTGGTGAGCTGCCCCGACACACGAGACTATCTCACTGGTGAGCTGCCCCGACACACGAGACTATCTCACTGGTGAGCTGCCCCGACACACGGGACTATCTCACTGGTGAGCTGCCCCGGCACACGAGACTATCTCACTGGTGAGCTGCCCCGACACACGAGACTAATCTCACTGGGAGCTGCCCCGACACACGAGACTATCTCACTGGTGAGCTGCCCCGGCACACGAGACTATCTCAATGGTGAGCTGCCCCGGCACACGAGACTATCTCACTGGTGAGCTGCCCCGGCACACAAGACTATCTCACTGGTGAGCGGCCCCGACACACGAGACTATCTCACTGGTGAGCTGCCCCGACACACGAGACTTATGCTCACTGTGAGCCTACCCCGGCCACGAGACTATCTCACTGTGAGCTGCCCGACACACGGGACTATCTCATGGTGAGCTGCCCTGGCACACGAGACTATTCACTGGTGAGCGCCCCGGCACACAAGACTATTTCACTGGTGAGCGGCCCCGACACACGAACATCTCCACTTGGGTTGAGCTGCCCCGACACACAGGACTATCTCACTGGAATAGACTGCCCCGGCACACGAGACTATCTCACTGGTGAGCTGCCCGACACACGAGACTATCTCACTGGTGAGCTACCCCGACACAACGAGACTATCTCACTTGGTGAGCTGCCCCCGGCCACACGAGAGCTATCTCACTGGTAAGCTGCCCCGGCACGCGAGACTATCTCACTGTGAGCTGCCCGGACACACGACACTATCTCACTAGTTGAGCTGCCCCGCCACACGAGACTATCTCAAGCTGGTGAGCTGCCCGACACACGAGACTATTCACTGGTGAGCTGCCCCGACACACGAGACTATCTCACTGGTGGCTGCCCGACACACGAGGTCTATCTCACTGGTGAGCTGCCCGGCACACGAGATATCTCACTGGTGAGCTGGCCCCGACACACGAGACTATCGCACTGGGGAGCTGCCCCGCACACACGGAGCTATGCTCACTGTGAGCTGCCCCGACACACGGGACTATCTCATGGTGAGCTGCCCGGCACACGAGACTATCTCACTGTGAGCTGCCCCGGCACACGAGACTATCTCGACTGGTGAGCGGCCCGACACACGAGACTATCTCACTGTGAGCTGCCCCGGCACACGAGACTAAATCTCACTGCGTGAGCGCCCCCGACACACGAGACTATCTCCACTGGTGAGCTGCCCGACACACGAGACCTATCTCAATGGTGAGCTGCCCCGACAACACGAAGACTATCTCACTGTTGAGCTGCCCCGCACACGAGACTATCTCACTGGTGAGCGGCCCGACACACGAGACTTCTCACTGGTGAGCTGCCCGGCAACGAGGCTATTTGTCACTGCGTGAGTTGCCCCGACACACGAGACTATCTCACTGGTGAGCTGCCCCGGCACACGAGACTATCTCACTGGTGAGCTACAGGCAGTGGTGCTGGGCACGGTTCCGCTAATCCACCAACCGCTAATTAGCGGAACTAACTTTCCGTTTAGCATATAAGCGTTCTCACCAACTTTGGAAACCGTTAGCGGACCAATAAACTTCCGCTATATTTAGTTCCGCCTCGGATTAGTGTTCAACGGAAGGGATTCTCGACGAATTTGGGGACTATGTGGCATCCTGGCGGCGGATGGCCTGAACTAAAACGACATAGGATGAAGGCGAAGTTCTCCATGTCCGCTGTACAATCGTACGTATTTTATCGAAGCTCTCTTCGTGATTTATGAAAATATCAGCTTGTTTGAGACGCTGAAAGTATGTGATCCGTTTTCACCCCACCTTCCAGTATCATGTAGTCCATTGGATACATCAAATATGCCTCTACTTTTTCTTAAAGGAAGGTAAAACGTAGCTTCAGTGGTGGACTGTGGTTTGCGAGTCGTCGCTTGTGCACTGTAGTCAAGTTCGCTTAAAGGGACACTCCCACCTTAAAAAAATGCGACAAATGTACGTCGTTTGTGGTGCAAAATATGAAGTGAATGCTGCCGAACACGATTATGACATTTGTTTCCACAAACCAGTGCTAATATTTCATTTTAAAATAATTTAATATTTGGGCTGATTGACGTCATATGAATATTTTTTGGGGGAAAAAAGAAAACCTTCACGCTGCCTAAGTAGGACTAGTGTTTGCTAATTGTATGGCCAAGGTAAAACAAGCGACTGTAATAACATTTAGTAAAGAGAGGACTAGGACATTCGGCTCAGGGCACCATTCAAAAGTTACAATTGGGGACTGCGGGATGTTAACAGATGTTCAAAACCAAAATCGAATTCTCTGTGATTCGACCTCAGTGTTGTTTTAACTTATACCATACATAATTTCAATGTCAAGCACGCAAAATGGCTATCTCAACTCAAATCTTATGTTAAGGTGGGACAGTCCCTTTAATTTGAAGGAGTTTCAGTTGATTTGTGTTGATTTGTGTCATTTTTCCTGATAAGATTGCAATATAGCACCGATACATCAGTCATTTGCATCCTCGCATGGTAAGTCCAGACACGTAGCTAAGGGGGGAGGCCATCCCCCTTGGCTGGACCTGCTCAGGGGCTCCTGGGCAGGTCGGAGCCCCCCCCCCGGAAGCATGTCGGCTTAGGGCGAAAAAGCAGGGACAGCGCAGTCCCTTATCAGGTCGAAAGAGCCCCTGAGGCATTACTAGAAGGCCCCTGGCCAGACCAGAGGACCTGAGGAAGTTCAAAGGGCCATTGTATAGGTCAGAGGGGCCACTGACCAGACCCAAAATTTGCCTCCTGGGGGGTCAGAAGGGCCCATGACATACCCATATTGGTCCCAGCCAGTACGGAGGGAGCGACCTTTTCATCCGTTCTACTGGGCCCTTTCAACGCTCGGGAATGGGCCCTTTCAACGCTCGAGAATGAGCCTTTTCGAGCCCCTCCCCCCTTGCGTGAAACCAGCTACGTGCCTGGTTAAGTCCAGCACAATTTGGAAACCAAATGTGGTGTATAGTGCAATGTTCATTTGTGAATAATTTTCCACTCTCATTATCCATTTTAGGAATTAAATTTCCACTCCCAAATTATGAATTGTGATATCGATTCTGTTATACATAAATATCGACTAAAAATACATGATTTAAATACAAACAATTGCTTTTCATATTCAAAACAGTAATTAATATCGTACCATTTTCTAAATAATTTTTCACTTCCATGGTCTTTTTGGGCTCAAGTTTTCCACTCTGACACCCAAGCCAAAATGGAATCTTGGGACAGTGGCCAAACCAGAGCTGGAACCAGCGGAACCGACCAGCAACAAGCGTTGCTTAGCTGGGAGTGTTCGCCTTGGTTCCAGCATTGGCACATGCCGAACTTGACCAGAACTTGTCCCTCCACTTGAATGACTGAACACCCTTTACTAACTCACAGCATTGAATGGGAACGCTTAAAAAATGAATCTGTATTATGTGATATCCAAACAATAACATCCCTAATTATTACTTATATGCCCACCCACACTTTTTGGCTCTTTCGGAAATAAGGCTTTTAGAATCTGTGACATATTTTGGCCACTGATGATTATTGGCTTAACCTACTAGCCTAACATAACCCGACGCTCAAGGGAACTATCTTTATTTTATTTTTTTTATTTTTTCTCTTCCCTTTGAGGTGAGTGGCGCGACTTTTTCTCCTTTTTTATATCTTGTGGTGCTAACGTAAGGTGCGGTTGTCGCGTTGGACAGAGGAAGGTCACTCATGTAAGGGCTTTGCAGTTACGCACTGCAAAACCTTAGCTTTGCAGTTACGCACTGCAAAACCTTTACAAGAAAAGGCTTAAAAAAATGAAAAAAATGTGCATGCTGATTACTGCTCAGTGTGTACGGACATTTGGATACTTAACCCGCGCCGTGCCGGTGTTCGGCGCCACCTTCGCCGTGCCCGGTGGTGGTGGTGGTGGTGGTGGTGGTGGTGGTGGTGGTGGTGGTGGTGGTGGTGGTGGTGGTGGTGGTGGTGGGTGGGGGGGGGGTGTTAAGCCCCCCTTCTAACTCGGCTCCTATGGGACGCCGCCGCCAAAGAGACCAGTGCCAAGGTGAGAACGTACGCGAGGTACAGTCTATACATATGGGCTCCGCCAGATGGCGGCAACTAGAAGAGTCGTCTGCAATCGATGTGTAGCACCTTACATGGTGTTTGTTTTCCTGCAAACTACGGGAAAATGGCCTTAGTGGTCTTTTTCCAATCCCGCTAAGCTTCAGTGGTCGGGCGCGCTGCGCGATCTCCTATGTATAGTTATTTTCCCCGATCATCCGCTAGAGGCGCTAGCATCAACCGGTGGTCGCGAACATCAAAGTGTCGACACGGAGTTTCCAAACCGTTATACAATAATCCGTGATTCCGCTTACTTGAAGTCTGTTAATAAAATTAATTCATGTTTGTTGCATGTTTTTCATACATTTAAGAGTGGGGAGAGGTAGGAAGGGAAAACGGAATCAACCTTCCACCAGGGACGGATCAACCTTCCGACTCTGTTTAAATAAATTGGATTAAATTAACTAATAGTTACTGTTTTCATTCAATTATTTATGTACACCTTGATCAGCATCTGATCTTGGCTTGCTATACCTTTTTGGACAGCTCTATGTCTGAGCTTTAACCAGGGCTGGTAAAAACGGTTTCGGTGGCCCCCGACCAAATCTGGCCGAAATCAATCTGGCTCAGGCCCCGTGACCTGAGCATTGTAGTTGAAGCAGATCACACTGCCACATATTCCCAGCAAACGATATTAAAATTCCTACCCATCAAATGACGTTTTCACAACAAAAATCACATTAAAGTAGTCCTCTCTCGCCATCACAATGGTCTTGAAAGGTCGAAATAGTTTGAATGGCCCTTTCGGCCCCGGAGCAAACTTGAAGGGATATTTTCTGGCGCCCACTTTATGCATCATGCTCGCACTTTTTACCAGCCCTGGCTAATACATTACAATTGCAGCTCTCTTAGTCTGTTTTTTGTTTTGAGGTGGGGGGGTTTAAAGAGCAACAAAATAATCAATAAAACTGAAAAGCATAATGAAACTGAAACCACATTGTGTTGGCCGACTCGTTAGTCATAATGAGCGTCCGCTGAACTTGTGAGGCCGGAGTGCGCCGTTGCGTGGCCGAACTCGTCCCTGTTCCCAAACAAACAGCTGCTGAATCATAGTACGCGCCAAACAAGCCACTGGCAAACTTTCCCGCCAACTCTGCCATAATCAAAGCAGCACGACTTAAAATGGCGGAGAAGCATTCATCGCTGGCTTTGCACAACTGCGCAGCGCCTAATGCACTATTACGACGGGTAACGTTGTTTTTGCGTCCACATTCTGTTAGCTCACCAATGTGATTCAATTTAAACATCAATTCGGGAACGCAAATTTCTTAAACAACCATTGTTGGTGTATAATCTGTGCCGGTGTTTTGCTGCCGGACGGAGGCGGCGGACTGTTTTGACGGCAGCCGCGCTCCCACCGCGGCAGCTGCTATTGATAGCTGAGCCGCCCAGCCATTCATTGTCTGCCAGTCACGCTGAGAAGGCCCGCCGCACCAAATCAAAGCCAATGAGCGCACCGCGATGGAGGCGGCCGCGTCTCACGGCCGGGGTGCTGGTAAGGTGCTGCCGCGGCACCTAGCCAGCCAGTCAGCCAGGGACACTGTGCTGCCATGGTGCCGGCCTGTCCCGGGTCATGGTGCCGGCCTGTCCGGGTCAAGCCAGGGACACTGTGCTGCCATGGTGCCGGCCTGTCCGGGTCATAGCCGGGACACTGTGCTGCCGATGGTGCCGGCCTGTCCCGGGTCAGCCAGGGACACTGTGCTGCATGGTGCCGGCCTGTCCGCGGTCAGCCCAGGGATCACTGTGCCTGCCGCGGCAACCTAGCCAGCCAGTCACCAAGGGACACTGTGCTGCCATGCCGGCCTGTCCCGGGTCAGCCAGGGACAACTGTGCTGCCATGGTGCGGCTGTCCCGGGTCAGCCAGGGACGACTGTGCTGCCATGGTGCCGGGCCTGTCCGGGTCAGCCAGGGACCACTGTGCTGCCATGGTGCCGGCCTGTCCCGGGTCAGCCAGGGAAATGTGCTGCCATGGGTGCCGGCCTGTCCCGGGTCAGTCAGGGACACTGTGGCGCCATGTGCCGGCACTGTCCCGGGCAGGCCAGGGACACTGTGCTGCCATGTGCCGGCCTGTCCAGGGTCAGTCAGGGACACTGTGCTGCATGGTGCCGGCCTGTCCGGGTCAGCAGGGACACTGTGCTGCCATGGTTGGGCCTGTCCCGTCAAGCCAGGGACACTGTGCTGCCATGGGTGCCGGCCTGTCCGGGTCAGCCAGGGACACTGGTGCCTGCCATGGTGCCGGCCTGTCCCGGGTCAGCCGGACACTGTGGCTGCATGGTGCGGCCTTGTCCGGGTCAGCCAGGGACCTGGTCTGTCATGGTGCCGGCCTGTCCCGGGTCAGCCAGGGACACTGTGCTGCCATGGTGCCGGCCTGTCCCGGGTCAGTCAGGGACACTGTGCTGCCATGGTGCCGGCCTGTCCCGGGTCAGCCAGGGACACTGTGCTGCCATGGTGCCTGGACTTGTCCGGGTCAGCCAGGGACATCTGGTGCTGCCATGGCTGCCGGCCCTGTCCGGTCAGCCAGGGACACTGTGCTGCCATGGTGCGGCCTGTCCGGGTTCAGCAGGACCACTGTGCTGCCATGGTGCCGGCCTGTCCCGGGTCAGCCAGGGACACTGCGCGCATGGTGCCGGCTTTCTGTCCGGTCAGCCAGGGACACTGTGCTGCAATGGTGCCCGGCCTGTCCGGGTCAGCCAGGGAACACTGTGCTGCGCGGCAAACCTAGCCAGCCAGTCAGTCCAGGGACACTGTGCTGCATGGGTGCCGGCCTGTTCCCCGGTCAGCCAGGGACACTGTGCTGCCGCGGCACCTAGCCAGCAGTCCAATGCCCAGGGCACTGTGCTGCCATGGTGCCGGCCTGTACCGGGTCAAGCTAGGGACCACTGGTGGCTGCCATGGTGCCCGGCCTGTCGTGGTCAGCCAGGGACACTGGTGCTGCCGAGGCACCTAGCCAGCCAGTCAGTCAGGGACACTGTGCTGCCATGGTGCCGGCCTGTCCCGGGCTCAGCCAGGGCCACTGTGCTGCCCATGGTGCCGGCCCTGTCCCGGGTCAGCCAGGGGACAACTGTGCTGGCCATGGTCGCTGGCTGTCGGGCAGTCAGGGAGAGTGCGCATGGTGCCGGCCTGTCCCGGGTCAGCCAAGGGACACTGTGCTGTCATGGTGCCGGCCTGTCCGGTCCCGCCAGGACACTGTGCGGCATGGGCGGCCTGTCCCGGGTCAGCCAGGGACACTGTGCTGCCATTGGTGCCGGCCTGTCCCGCGGGTCAGCCAGGGTTACACTGTGCTTGCATGGTGCCGGCCTGTCCCGGGGTCAGCAGGGACACATGTGCTGCCCATGGTGCCGGCCTGTCCCGGGTCAGTCCAGGGACAGCTGTGCTGCCATGGTGCCGGCCTGTCTCGGGTCGCAGGGACACTGTGGCTGCCATGGTGCCGGCTGTCCCGGTCATGCCAGGACACTGTGCTGCCATGGTGGCCGCGCCTGTCCCGGGGTCAGCCAGGGACACACTGTGCTGCATGGTGCCCCGGCCTGTCCCGGGGTTCAGCCAGGGCACTGTGCTTGCCAGGTGCCGGCCTGTCCCGGGTCAGCCAGGGACACTGTGCTGTCATGGTGCCGGCCTGTCCCGGGTCAGCCAGGGACACTGTGCTGCCGCGGCACCTAGCCAGCCAGTCAGCCAGGGACACTGTGCTGCCATGGTGCCGGCCTGTCCCGGGTAGCCAGGGACACTGTGCTCCGCGGGCACCTAGCCAGCCAGTCAGCCAGTGGACACTGTGTTGCCATGGTGCGGCCTGTCCCGGTCAGCCAGGGACACTGTGCCTGCCAGGTGCCGGCCTGTCCCCGTCAGCGCAGGACACTGTGCTGCCATGGTGCCGCCTGTCCGGGTCAGCCAGGGGACATGTGCTGTCATGGTGCCGCCTGTCCCGGGTTTCAGCCCAGGGACACTGGCTGCCATGGTGCGCCTGTCCCGGGTCTAGCCAGGATCACTGTGCTGCCATGGTGCCGGCCTGTCCGGGTCAGCCGGGGACACTGTGCTGCCATGGTGCCGGCCTGTTCCGGGTCCAGCCAGGGACACTGTTCTGCCATGGTGGCCGGCCTTCCCGGGTCAGCCAGGGACACTGTGCTTGCCATGGTGCCGGCCCTGTCCGGGTCAGCCAGGGACACTGCTGCTGTTCAATGGGTGCCGCCTGTCCCGGTCAGCCAGGGAACACTGTGCTGTATGGTGCGGCCTGTCCCGGGTCAGCCAGGGACACTGTGCTGCCATGGTGCCGGCCTGTCCCGGTCAGCCAGGGACAGTCTGTGGCTGCCGGGCACCTAGCCCAGCCAGTCAGCCAGGGCACACTGTGCTGCCATGGCTGCCGGCTGGTCCCGGTCGCCCAGGGACATGTGCTGCATGGTGGCCGGCCTGTCCCGGGTCAGCCAGGGGACACTGTGCTGCCATGGTGCCGCTGTCCGGGTCAGCAGGGACCACTGTGCTGCCATGGTTGCCCGGCCTGTCCCGGTCAGCCAGGACACTGTGCTGCCAGGTGCCGGCCTGTCCCGTCAGCCCAGGGACACTGTGCTGCCATGGGTGCCGGCCTGTCCCGGGGTCAGCCAGGGACACTGTGCTGTCAGGTGCCGGGCCTGTCCGGGTCAGTCCCAGGGCACATGCGGAAGTATAGTACTTAGGGAATGCAGCTGCATCCCCAATGTTCTGGATCTGCATCCCCAGTCTTTATCTGTAGAGTTATACATGGGGTGGCTATCCCCATGGCCGGCCGAACCCCACGGCTAATGGGGTGGGCCGGACTGGAAAATCTCTAGATCATGGCTGTGGCTATGGCTTGTGGCTGCATAGTCTACTACTGGGGTTTGTTTTTGCATCAATCTATATCAAACCAATTATTATTAAAAGAAGTCTTGGCATGTTTGTCATAACAGATGACTGCAAAAAAATATAATATGAATTTACAAAAATCCTCATGGCTGGCCAACGGACAGCCATATACATTTGGTAGTGGCTGTGGCTGGCTGTGGCTGTGATGCGATGGCTGTGGGGTGGCTAGGCCAAGGACAAGTGCAGCCATGTCGAACTCTATTTATCTGCATCCCCAGTCTTTCATCTGCATCCCCAATAATATGACTTACATGGACTGTCAGATATAGAGTTAAGTGTTCTGGTCAATTTTTGACTGGGGAAAGAATGAGACACTGTACAAGATATACAAAGGGCGTAGGATCATATTCAGTTGAAGGGGCTGCAGTATCCTTCAACTCATTGCACACTTGCACAGCCTCCCCCCCCACCCCCCACCTCCTGAACTTGTCATTCATCCTCCCTCCCCAACTTAAGAAATCAATGCTATAGATACATCAATATTAAAGTAAAATGCACATTACACATGCACAGTTTTCCTATCAACACAACTGACGGGATATAAGTCAATAGTTATAAACACTAAAGAACAACACTTCTTATCATGGGTGTAGTAACGTATCTTTTTGGTGAAGCTTACCCTTCACCAATGTTTCAGACTGGTGAAGGACTAATGCTAAGCATCGGTGGGAAGTCCTCTCCAATCCCCGCAACTTAACATCGGTTTGACTGGAATGGTTTTGAAAAGCCGAAAATATAAATAATATGCAACTGGCACCTGGCTGGCACCTCGTTTTTGTTTGCCTTGAAGCGGTAGGTAGATAATTAGAAAGACCTGTATGACATTCAAGCAGGTACCGTCACTGCGCTATATGATAGGACCATATCAAAAGTAAAACTCTCATCTGTCCTGCATTAAAATTAAACTCACCAACTCAGCGTTATGATTATATCTGATAAGGGTAGAAATGATTTTTGGGAATGGTCATTTTAACATAGTGACTGGGGGGAAATTGCCAACCCAGACTCCAGTCACCTAGATTTTCTACCCTACCTTTAATACATCTGTCTGCCTCAGTGTCCCCAAATTTATCGATTTGGGTGAAAGACGTCACCCAGATGTCAATAATTGTCAAATCCATCACCTCCATTTTTTAGTTAATTTTCAACTCCATGACAAATATGAAAACATTTGCACGCTTTTTAAAGAATATGCACAGATATTCGTTAACAATCACAACATAGTTGGGATGATTTTGTTTTCACCTACAGGGTGTCCCAGAATTACCCGAACATTGCTCTTTTATGTCTTACACAAAGAAAAAGACAATTATATTTTTTGTCTTTATTTACCAACATAGCCAGCTAAACCAGCAACGCAATGATTTATTCAGTTGGGCATATCGGCAGCTATAATCGCCGGCACATCCGGAGAAACACTAGCCCACGCCCGCTTTAGCTGTTGTACAAGTTCGATAATGTTTGTGACAGGTTTCTATTGATTAGTCTTTTTTTGAATGATGCCCCAAAGATTTTCAATTTAATTGTAGTCTGGGCTATTTGCAGGTCATAGGACTTTCTCCAAAAATTGAGAAAAAATATTTCTGCACCACTGTTGAGTTGCTTGGGTCGTTTGAGGGGGCGCACCGCCCTGCATGAAGATGGCTCAATCCTGATCATCCACCAACTTTCTTTTCAAAACCGATCCGTCTATGGCCGTCTGTTTCACAGTATCAAATCCTTCTTTTGCCAGCATTTTCTGATGATATTATTGTACATTTATGGTGTTTTTGAGGAAACCACGTGCAGCTCAGAGAGAGCACAATGGCTCATCAATCCCCAAATTTTCACTTTTTGTGGACGCTTGACCGTTTTAGCCGCGAGAACGTCGGCACCGTCTGACGCTCACACACGGTCGTTTGCCGAGTACGGGGGTGGAAAAGTTCATATGGACCACATCGGACCACACTACGCGATTCCAGTCCTTTTTTGTCCAGATTTTTGTGGTCTCTTGCGAACTTGAGGCGGTGGCGTTTCGCTTGCATTTTGGTCAATTTCGGCCTTTTTGCCAGCTTGAAGACCGCAATTATAGCTTTTCGCGGAGATAGCGATGCACCGATGATTTGGATGTGATGTAGCTAGCCCTGGTTAGGCGTTGGACCAGCTTGCGCGTTGATTAGTGGCGCTTGTTAGCTGTCATCGCGATCACTTTCTTGGCGACCGGATGCAGACTTGGTTTTCGGTCGCAACCGGGCTTGCTGACCAGTTCGTCTCCCACCTTTGCACGCTTTAACCACTGATAAAGTTGGGTGCAACTGATATCCAACTGCTTGCACGCACCGTTTTGAGGCTGTCCAGCAAAAATAATGCCAACAGCTTTGTTGCGGAACCCAGGGCCGTACTCATTGCCCAAAGTTGCCGGTTTTGCGCTTGGGTGCAAAACAAAAAACAACCACCCGCCGCTACCCTTACCTAGAAACTGACTCGGGTCACGACCGGACCTTGGGAGGTTTTGGTGTTCAAGGTCGACTGCTGAGGAGTATTTAATAAAAGTTTGACAACCGTAGCTTCGGCGGTTACTGTGCAGTAGCGACATTCATTTTTTCCCCCATACCTATTTAATGTCTGCCGTCGAAAACAGGTCTAAAATTGTGGCACTTTAAAACAGATGTTCGGGTAATTCTGGGACACACTGTAATTTTCCACTCCTGCAGTCTTATTGGGCTCAAATTTTCCGCTCCGATACCCAAGCCAGAAATTAATTTGAACTAGATGCCATCCTTCACCAATACATTTTCCGCTCCTACACCCCTGCTTCTTATTGACACATAGGTATCCTTTTTCAACTTATTTCACACAAAATGACAAACTACCCAGCCAACAATTAAGTTGGGTACTGCTCGGGCAACTCGGGCTTAACATGGGCATAGCCCGGTTTGCCCAACTTACGAGTTTCTTTGATTGGGTCCAACTTTTAGCTGAGAGTCGGATAGGCAGGACGTGTTTTGAGGCTTCCATAAAAGTATTGATTTTTTTGCGCTCCGAGAAGTTATTGGACATTAATTTGCATACCAGAAGAAAGAGAAGATCAGGAAGATAATGTTTTGGTATTTTGTATATTTGACACTTACTCTGGTGAGACGTAAGATGTATTTCTATTTTCATAATTTTGCTATTTGTAGCATTCTGAAGTGAAGTTTCACCCAAGCGATTCATATTTTTTCTCGCTCGAATTTTGCATGTCCGCGTGGCAAACATACCACGAGTAATCACACAATAACTTCTGCAAGAAGAAATACAGTGATATTACTCACACCTAAAAGAAAACCCAAGAAACAATAATGGAAACGAGTGGTGAAAGCATTAATTTCCATTTTCCTGCTTTATGTTGAGCTATGAAGAGCAATGCCCGAAAAATCAACAGTAAATTATTGATCTTGCAAAATTAGAAACGTCACCCAACGAAGAACGAAACGGAAATGTGAACATCACTTGCCATGTTCATTGTGTGTCTAATGCTTTTATATGTAACCTTTTACTGTTGCACATAACTTTTTACTCCAACTTTTTATCCTTTTCCCTCCCTAATGCAGCTCGCTGGTGCGGCGGCGCCTCGATTGGCTTGACGCGCCGCACTGCACCATCCTGCATCCTTTATCCATCCCCCTGCGCCCCTGGCCTCTACCGATCACCTCATGTACATTCGCGACGGGCACTTAATAGCCAACTAGTTACTGTGTGACCCACATCGTGCTACAATGTATGAGAGGTGGATGTGCCGGCATGTCTAAATAAATAAATAAACTGTTTTTCGCCTGGCAAAACCAATTTGGGGCAGGCCCGAGTTAGCCCACAATTATTATCGGCTGAAATTGGGCTTGCCCGACCATAATTCATCACTTGGACAGGCCCGAGTTGCACCCAACAACGCGGCTTTTCACTATTTCGGGCTTAAATTGGGCATGCCCGACCAGAATAAATTGATCGGCACAGCTCGGGTTCGTCTTGGGGCAGGTGCATTGCGTGTCGTTTTCTATATGGCTGGGGTCCAAAAGCGCTACCAATATCAATACGTTGATAATTGCCGTGATTTTCCAAATTATTTGCATGCTTTTATCAATCTTCCCAGCAACAAATTAACTAGGGCACTGATCGGCACAAATTGGTTTAATCCCATTGTGCCCGATCAGTGCCCAAGTTAATATTGGCGGGCTAGATTTTTTAACCATGATAGACATTGACGTGTTGCATGATAAGAATTGATTTTAAAAAATCATGATAAGCAATTGGACCAAATCAGCAAATACCGATTTTTTTCATAGACATCGCCATTCCATTTCATTCATTGTCTCAGATTGACGAAGGACCATGCAGTCTACCCATAGTCCGTAGCAAACTGCGATTCACGATCGCGGATGCTGGGTCATGTGTAGTGCTGAAAATTGTAAACCTTTTAATTAAAAAATGTATTTCAGTTGTGTGAAATAACTTTTTTCGAATATTTTTGTGTTATATTATTATGTAATCGTTTCAGGCAGTTATGCAGGTGCCTTACTTTTTTACGACCAAACGTAAGTAAGTAATTCCAGCACTATATACTCCAACTTCCTTGACCTTGCGCGCATCAATTACGGCCGGCCCTCTGACCTCGTGAATCTCGGGGAATGCACGTCGCGTGTGAGGGCTCAGTGAAGAAGTCGGTTACTATAATTCGATGGCGGTAGAAAAAGCCGAGCTACTTTCGATGCCAGGTAAGATATTTATTTCATTTCTTATTTTAAAATTTCCACTTTGTCTGTTCTTTATCAGGAAGAATTCGTCACATTCGTGTGAACTGGTGCGGGCTTTCATGTCTGTTCAGCTAATGTTTGAGTGCATTCACAGGAGACATTGACCTCTATATATACCAAATTTTATAGTCTATAATATAGAGGTCAATGCACAGAGAAGCGATTGTGGGTGCCTTCCGTGGTGTGAACTTTGCAAAATTAATTCGCATTTCTCATTCAGCTACAGATTTCGTGTACCCCTTAGAATCATCTATTACTCTACACACATGAAGAATATAGCACGTAGATTAATATGGCGATATATATTTCACCCTACATATGATAGTTTGGCCTCTATATGACAAAAAGAGTTCGACTCGAGATTTGGCGAACCCCTTAGATTTAAATACAAATCAGTCCATAGATAGAATTTAAAGCGTAGATTAACGTACAGCAATTCGTTTTACCCTACATATGATAGTTTGGCCTCTAGAGATAAAATAGAGTTTTACTGAAATTGGTGGACCCCTTAGCGCAAGGCCACGCACCGAGCTCATCCACACCGCGCCGCAGGCACTGTGCGGGACAGCCTATCAACGCCGGCGTTAGTGCCTTGAAAATAAGGGTCCAGATAGAGATTCAGGCGTAAATTACGATGGTGAAATCCGTTTTACCCTACATATGTATTAGTTCGCCTCTAGATACAAAATAGAGTTTTACTAATAATTGCGAACTCCCTTAGATTTTCGATGAAATTTCAGTGTACAGGATAGACTTCTAGGTGTATGAGGTACGATGTTGATATCTGCTTAACCCTACCATAATTGATAGTTTGGCCTCTAAGATGCAATATAGAGTAAGCCAGCGAACAGATTCGGAATTCAAGCGGACCGCCTTAGATTTCCATGAAATATAAGTGTCCAGAATAGAGTTTCAGGCGTAGATTACCATCGGTGAAAATCCGTTTTAATCCCTACATATGATAGTTGGCCTCTACATGCAAATAGGTTACGCCAGCGACATGATTTCGAATTCAGCGGGCTCTTAGATTTTCCAATGAAAATCAAGTGTACAGATAGACTTTCAGGTGTAGATTACGATGGTGAAATCCGTTAAACCCCTACACATGATAGATGCTGCCATGCTGGCCGCGTGTAGTGTATGGCTCGCTTACGTGCGTGTAGTGGCATGGACGTATCTCTCCTCTTCCCGCAGGGACCGCTTGCACCGCTGCGGTAGTGCCCGACCGTCGCGCGGTGGGCAAATGCGTGACCATGCTGGTTGTCCGGTAGCCCGCGACAGGTGCGGCAAAAGGCTGAGGCAGATAATGTTCCCTGATGGCGGCCAAACGAAACCTGCACCACTTCTTCTAACCGCGCCCACCACCGCGAACGGGAAGAGGACGCGGAACTACGGATCCAAGCTGTGCGATGGACTGATGGTGATGACGTTCATTGGTGTTATAAGGGCTGATGTGACTGTTCAGTTTAAAATAAAATATTTTGTTTTACTGGTTAACATTTTTGTTTACTGAAGGGTTTCGCATGAGAACTGCAGTAAAATGCCTGAGCAGGGGAAGACGCGAAAGATACGGAGCTGGGGCGGATGGATATAGTGGATATGGTTATAAAACACCAGAATCATGATAAGCGATGGAGGCCGCCTCCACATTCCACAAATGTTTTGTAGATTGGTGTATCGGCCTTACTATCACCCCGCTTGAATTAACCTGCGATCGCCTCTGTCAGGTGGCATAACGCAGCACAGCCTGGTCGGGACCCGATCAAGTTTGTGCCTGGGCTAACGGGTACGTACTTTGGGCTAGCCAGCGTGGGGCCACACAATGCATTGTTTAAAACTGCATTAAGCAAAACTCGGTCAGCATTCGGCTAGCCCGAGCAGCCAGTGTCGCGCGAACTTTGGGCACTCCCACTTGGGGCCACTGTTACCAGCGGTAAAAAGGCAGCGGAGCAACCTCGGGCTTTGCCCAAGTTATCATGGACAGCTTGTTTGAGCGTCGGGTTCAGCTCAGGATACCCACTCAGGGCTACCAGCGCAGCGTGGGGCACAGTTTACCGGGTGTATAAATGAAACGGAGCAACTCGGGCTTGCCCAAGTTAATCCTGGACACTTGTTCGAGCTCGGAGTTCAGGCTCAGGCTACCCACTTGGGCTAGCCAGCGTGGGGGCCACGTTACCGCGGGTTTATAAATGAACCGGGCAACTCGGGTTTTGCCCAAGTTAGCCCTGGCAGATCGATAAAGCTCGTTTTCAGCTCGGGCTTAGATCGGGTGGCCTGCATCAGGCAGCCCAGGCTGTAAGTTGGGTCCTGCCTGGCGTAGTGGTTTCATAACGCCAGGCAGGACCCAACTTACAGCCTGGGCTAACCCAACCAATTGGTCGGGCAAACCCGAGTGCTGCCCAATTGGGTCCCAATCAGAATTGTTGGCTGGGTAGGTGCTTTCATAAAAAGTGTGAGCAAATCAATAATGGTTGCAGCATATTTCAGTTTTCACATTGGGCGTAGCTCAAGGTAAAGGACAGATCACATATTACAATGCAAAGCACCCTTAAATTGGCCAAAAGTGTTAAAATTTGAGTATAAATATGTTGGTGAAATCGACACTTAATGCAGAATTTTACCAATAATATAAATATCTTGTGTCTAAAAGCATTCCATAGTTCTGAGCTGGGAAAAGAACAGAAATTATCATAAACCTAACCAAAATGGGCTACTGTAGAGACTGCTCAGCTTTCCGTTGTGTATTCCCTGCGCTGGTCCGGCACACACTGACACATGCAGAGCCACGCACCGAGCTCATCCACACCGCGCCGCAGGCACTGTGCGGGACAGCCTATCAACGCCGGCGTTAGCGGGCGGTCACGCGCACGGCCGTCTGGTGGAGCCGAGCCGGGGCTATATCATAACGAGCGATACATAGCAAAGTACGCCAGTACATCACACTCCTCCTTCCCTTGTGTAAATAAATTAAGTTTTGCTAATAGAACAGACCATCACCACAAGAAGTTGTTCATACTACACAGAGAACACATAACTTCCAAGTAAACAGGAAAAACTCGTTAACAAACAAACAAAACTTCAAGCTTGGAAGAACTCTGTCTGCTTTCGCAGTCTTAAAGATCTTCTCGGCTGCACCTCGGCTGCAGGCTCAGGCGAGGGTTCTCGCACGGATGACGCAGGTGGCGGCCGCGACACAGGGAAGCTCGCACCAGAGGGCTCGCTCGGCGAGGGCTCCCGCGACGAGGCGTCAGAGGGTAGAGTCGCTGCCGCTGGCTGCGTACCAGCGTCGGCCGGTACTGGTGTCGAGTGCGGCAGAGTCCCCGGCACGGTGGGGAGACCTCCGCAGGTTGCCTCGCCAGCAGCAACAGCAGCCGACAGCTGCCCCGAACGAAGGGGCTGCTCACCGCCAGCTACATCAGCAGCATGTCCTGTGACGGGGAATGAATGCATGTCACATTTTCGCATTAACTGGTCCTGATGACGACGCCAAATCCTCCCATCTTCCAGCTTAACAACAAAAGACACAGGACCATCAACACCGATGATGACGCCTGGTGACCATGCCTGTCCCACACCATAGTTTCTCGCATAGACGGCATCACCAACACTCAGATGTAACGTTCGAGGTACGATGGGGTCATGGTTCATCTTCTGCTGCAGCTGCTTCTGCTGTACTCTACTCTGCAGATCAGGATGAGGGAGATCCAGCCGACTCCGGATCACTCGTCCCAGCATCAGTTCTGAGGGCGAGACAGACGTTGTGGAATGAGGAATTTTCCTCTGGTACAATAACCACTCAGCTTAGAGCCAGCTTCCCAGTTACATTTATTTTATCATGGATATTATGTATGATCCAAGTGCGGTTTTGTTCTGTGACCCATGACGGATCAATCTGAGGTCATCGAGGTCACCAACAACGCTTTCGTCATAACTCGGACATTAATGCAAGATAAGAGTGCAACTTTCATAAATGTGGTTGTTCTCAGTCAAAAGTGAACACATCTCATGATATTGTCCAAACATGACCTACTTGGGTCACCACTTGACCTTGGACCCTGAGGTATTCTTTAAAGTTGACCTAACATGACGCAAAGTGAAACACATTTCAAAGCGCCTTGACGAGACAAACACGATGGCGTAAACAGTATTGCGTTATCTTTATAGGTTAATAAGTTATTTTAAAAAAAATGTCAAATGAGCATTTTTAACTTTTAATGAACCTCTAGAGCCTGAACTATTGACCTGGGGTCAATTTGAGGAACAACGGGGCTCGATTGAAAATTGCAATGGCCAGCCGCCAGCGGTTGTCGTTTAGATCGTTTGTTCTAGATTAGCAACAGTTTCCGAGCATATTTGGGGGTTTCTGGAGCGTTGTACAGAACTGGAAAATTTGACCCGATGACCTCTGGTGACCTGATTTTGACGTGAGCGAAAAATCTAAATAGTTTCAAATGATTTTGATAACGGTTTTGAAAGTTGTGTTTTTGTTGGTCTATATTGCCAAGAGCCAAGTTAAAGGGGTTCAATCCCCCCTCCAGTGGGCGCGATAAATGGCAGAGGCCCAGTGGGGCTCGGGTTAATGAATTTCAATTTATTCATTTTCAAAATTGCTTTGTGTAGCAATAACAAACTTGTTTGTCATGCGCGATGCGGCGCGAAATTTTTTTCAGTTTTTCCACTGTGAAATAGCTGGATTTTGATTGCTGCAAGGCAAATTTTTACGATAAATTGTTAACGTTTTTTTTTTCCCTTTTTTTGGTTTGGGGGGGGGTCACAATACATGTTGGCCCCCTTCGAGGCTGTTGGGGAGTTAATGCGTCTGGTTAGCCCCCTAATCTGCTAGTGAAAACCTTCTGAAAAGTTGTTACATTTGGCCCCTTCGGGTCGGGTTGTGGTCCAGGGTAACGATCTGTCTACACGGCGAGAAACCTCGCTGAGACCTTCGCAACCTGCCGGTTAATTACTCTCGTAGTCGTACAAGTTTCAAAGCGCACACTTGTATTAACATCAAAGACATTTCTAATTGCTTACTAGTATACTTGTAGTCTTGTAGCTCGCCAGTGTCTGCTTTCTCTGAATGCATTTTTATTAATTCATTTTTGCGATAAGTTTCTTAATCATATCTGAGGAAGGGCAAAAACTATTCCATATTTTTTTAGCCATGATTGAGGGTTGAAAAATAAGGGGGGGGCCCTTTTTTTGGTTTTGGGATAGCAAGGTCCAGCTTTTGACTAGTTGCATAGTTTTTCGTCAGATCTCAGTTTTGAAAAGAGATTAGTACTGAAGGTGACACTTTCTTGAGAAAGCAGACATTGACTGGTATTTCTAGCGCAACAATATTGTGTACTGGCTAGTGGTGCCAGTTTCCGAAAATATTTGTCCAATGTCCCACAGATGTCGAAGACTATAGTCAGCTGTCCGTCCGAAACTGTCCGAAAATCATTGTTTGTCCGAAATTTGTCCGAAAGTAGAAACAAATTATGATATGGAATATAAAAGATTAAATAGCATTTCATTCACAATATATTCATAAGTATAGGCATTTGTGTAAAAAATCGTTACATTTAAGATATCCGAAAGACACTATCACCATATATCAGGAAAACAAGTATTGGTAAAAAGTAACTGGGTAGGTGATTTTGACAACAAGCCATCCTTGGTCATTGGATGTCCGAAAATGTCCAAAGAAATATGCTTTTGTCCGTCCGAAACCGAACCGATCTTCGGACAAATTCGCGATTTCCGAAAATGTTTGCACCAATGGCACCACTAGTACTTGGCCTCTCAAGGACAGCTTTTCCATGGATGTTAGGGCTATTGACCTTCACGACCTACAATACGTCGTGCAAAATTCAGTATTTTATCCAAGTAAAAACGATCACACGGATGCGGGTCATTGAGGTCGAGACGTGAGACGATTGTAATGTAACAACGGTGGCGACCGCAATATAAAAAGGGCGTCCAAACGCGCCCCCCCCCCCCCGGCAGGGCGCGGGCTTTTAATGCGAATTTGATGTTAAACTGGTGCTTGTCACTACACCGAAAAATAGGTGTCCGATACTGTCCAGACTTCCAAAACCAAAATGCATAATCCCTAGAATTATATAAGTGTTAAGGGCCAACAGCCTCCAAAAGGGAAGGCCCCCTGAGCGCTCGGGAGGCCACGTACGCGCTCAGGAGGCCCCCTGTAGATTGTCTTGCCCACCCACCCGAAAATACAATCCACCGCCACTGAACAAGGCCTAAGGACCACTTATGATTTTTAATTGCCATTAAACTCTTATCCAAAAAGCGCAAATAACAAACAAACAGACATCAATTTCATTACTTATAAGAATCTAAAAACTGTCAACGATTTATACTCACCACTACGTACATGGAAGCGTTTGCTCAAGTTAACTGTAATCACAGAGAAGGGATATCAAACCGACCAACCGTGTCAGCTACGCTACTGCAATTGGATGCAGACGCCGATTGCGCTTATACATTGTGGTTCCTGTTAACTGAATCTACCGGCATCTGCCGCATTTGAGTCGTTGCCATTGGAAACGTGAAACAGACCGCTTTTCCATTTGGTTTATCTCCCGGAATCGGAGGACCAATCATAAGAAAAGCCTCAGGTCGGAAAAACTTCATTAATGCTGAGAAATCAAAAATCCCTTCGTAAAAGGTTAAACAACTTTCTGTGCAAACTGCAACCTTCGTACACTAACTTTCCTTCATGTATAGATATTATTTGCAATTAAATCAGGCATAATAAGACATGAACTATTTTCTGACATTCCAAATTTGGGTAAAATGCTTAAGCAAAAAAAAAATCCCAATAAATTTCCATAGTGCCACAAGGCCGCCAATTAATTTATTTTGCGTACGTAAAGTAGTGGTGAACTCGTCAACCTCAGTTGCATGGAAAACAACCGAAACTTTGAACGGCGATAATCGGCGACTGGGCGCGAATTTCAAAAAACGGACTTCATGGTGCTTATAGAATTCGGCTGTTCTTTAACATATCACATTTTACTTTGAGTGGACAGCGTCCCTTTAACTGATAACGGGGAGTTCAGGAAATGGGTGGGGGACAATATTGTAAGGTACCGATATTTTCGTTCATAAAAACAATGATAATTTTTCATAATGTAAATTTAAACAAGAAATCATACAAATTTGAAATGAGCCCAGAAATAATGAAAAACTAAAACAATTAAAGGGACACTGTCCACTCAAAGTAAAATTTGATATGTAAAAGAACAGCCGAATTTGATAAGCCCATGAAGTCCGTTTTATTTAATTTCTCGCCCAGTCGCCCAATATCGGCCGTTCAAAGTTCCAGTTTCTTTCCAGCCAATGACGGTTGACGATTCGCCACCACTACGCTACCAAAAAACATTAATTGCAGCCTTGTGCAACTATTGGAAATTAGTTGAATTTTTTTCTTAAACATTCTACCCCAAATTTGTAATGTCAGAAAACATTTCCTGTCTTATTATGCCTGATTTGAAAAGATTTGTTACGGTGAAGGAAGGAAAAGTTCCGAATTGCACAGAGAGTTTTTTAAACTTTTACGAAGGGATTTTGATTTCCCAGCATTAATGAAGTTTTTCCCGACCGAGTTGTCTTATGATTGCGTCCTCCCGATTCTGGAGATACCAAATGGAAAAAGAGTCTGTTCACGTTTCCATGGCACGGACTCAAATGCGGCAGATGGCGCTAGATTTGTTAAAAAGGAACCCAATGTATAGCGCATCGGCGATCTTCATCATTGCATAGCGTCAGGCTGACGGTGCGTCAGTTGGTTATCCCTTCTCTGTTGATTACAGTGAACTTGGGCAAACGCTTCCATGTACGTAATGGTGTGTGTATAAATCGTAAAACAGTTTTTAGATTCTTATAAAGTAATGAAATCTAATGATTGTTTTTATTGTTATTTGCGCTTTTGGATAAGAGTTTTAATGGGCAATTGTCAAAACCATAAGTGGTCCTTAGGCCTTGTTAAGCCTGTTTTTGCGATATTCATCCGGGAGAGGCAGTGTTCCCTTAAGCTCATGTCCTTTGTAGTTGTGTCTCACGAAAACACACCAAAAACGTGACCAAAAATGGACCGCTGATGCGACATCTTCTGCGCGCAGTAAAAAAGCTATGGTATTATTTGCAGCGAGTCTTTCTTTTCGCCACAAAAATGTTAAGTTCACATTTAATATTCCACATGTATGTACATGCATGTAATAATTGTATATTCAAACAGGACGCTTATTTCTGGGGATTGGCATTATTCGCTGAAGACCATCTCTACTAGGACCACCATCCGGCGATATGTTGCTGAGAGTTGTTCTGCAGCTTCGTTGGCAAATACGAACAAATGTTGAATAAGGATCTATGAGATTGTGTGGCTTTATTTCACATTTGAATCCATTTAAATGACAATAATCAAACCTCCAAGATTGTGTAAATGTTTATTTCATCCATCGGATTAGACGAAAATACATGCATAAATCACCTCCATATTTCATTGTAGTTGTTGGGAATGACCAAAACAAACAACTGGCGGCTTCATTCGCAACTGTTCGGAAGGGGCTATTGGATGTCGGAGACTTGACGAAGCATTTATATGCGACACTTTAGACACCTGGGATGTCGAGGCCTCAAGCGCCCCGCCAGTCCCCCTCCATTTTAGAGTCATCTGTGTCTCCTTCCTTGCCTGCAAGTGGGAAAGAGTGAGAACAAGAACAACGTGCCAGTGGGACTCAGGTGGCCCAAAAGCCATAGGTAGGTATCGCTGGCCCATACGGGTTGTATCCAACGACCACTTCAGGAAGCAAACTTTGAACTTTTTACTTCATGTGTAGGTGCTTCATCTTTTCTTGCGCAACGATGTAGGTGCCCACTGTTCTGTTATTGTTTTATCCGTCTCCTTCTTGAAAGCTTGAAGAATGACAGAAAAGATAGGTAGGTGCGTACTTCATTGGTGGTTACAAAGCTGCTAAATATTATCTGTTAATAATATAATATTCCTTAATTACGACCAAAATGCAAAGACACACAAAAGATTTCAGCTATCAATCATCTGAGAATAAAAAAAAACTGCGTCATGAAATTGTGCACAAGGGTCTAAAACTTGGATATGTCCTATTTGGGCGCAAAGACGACATACCTTTCAACATAAAAGTGAAATTAAAGCAAACTTACAATGCAACACGGATACAAGTAATTGAATAAACGCATACAATGCGGGACTTCACAGCTTTATTTGCTTTCTGCGCCAGCGAGCAGTCGTTTCGCTTCTGTTTTACGTGGTGCCATACTATTGGTCGCTAGACAGTAACGTCATAGTGGCCGTCTTACGTGGCCATATTGGTCGATAGGCGCCAAGTCTATGTCATAGTGGTCGCCAAGTCTATGGTCACTGAAGGGATGACACCCCCTGAACTCGTATCCGATCTGATTTTCGTGACGTCACGAAAACACATCAAGAACATTAAAAAAAAAGACGAAGTTTTTATGACGGAAAGCGGTCTAAGATGGGTGTACAAAATATATGAAAAATATATAAAAATATGGTTATTTTTTTAAGCGTAAAAACCCAATACCAGTCTCGCACCCCATTGCGAAACTTGCCTCGAAGCGGCGCGACATTTTCCAGTCTGTTTTACTCTGGATATCTGGATTTTGACTGCTACAAAGACATTTTGACGATAAATTGTTATATTTCCCCGATAAATTGTTAACTTTCACAGTTTTATCCTAAGGCAAAGCCATTATACATGGTTACCGATCGCCTTTTCTGGTAAGGCTTGATCGTTGGGGGGGGGGGGCAAACAGGCCACTTTATGCCTGGGGGCATTGCCCTAAATATACCCCCCTGGATCCGCCAGTGCTGGCTAAAAAAAAAAATGTTCGCCTAGAAGTTGTATGAAGGGAGTGGGCCCCAGGGCAAGCAATTACTGCCAAGGAAAGGCTCTGCCAGATACTTAATGGATTTAATTTCTTCGTTTTATAAAACTTGTTAAAGCAATCCAAAAAATCGAACCATGCCGCGAAGCGTCGCGACATTTTCCAGTTTTTCACTATAGATAGATTTCACTATAGATCACTGGATTTTGACTGCTGCAAAGGCATTTCTTACGATCAATTGTTGACGTTTTGGGGGCCAAAGGATATGGTGGCCCCTTTTCGAGGCTGTTCGGGGGGGGCATGGCCTGGTTGCCTCCCTCTTGGATCCACCAGTGTATTAGTCTGCTCAGTAGCTTGTGACTGTCTGACTGGATATCAGGCTGCTCAGAATTTTTTATCCGTCTGACGGGATATCAGGCTGCTCAGTAGTTTGTGTACGGCTGACAGAGTATTAGGCTACTCAGTAGTTTGTTTACGGCTGACAGAATATTAGGCTACTTAGTAGTTTGCGTCTGTCTGACAGGATGTTGTGCTGAGCAGTTTATGTCCAGCCGGCGGGATGTTAGGCTGCTCTGTATGTTGCGCTTGTTTGGCGGCGTCTCTAATACTGCGATTAATGGGCTTCACTCTCCGAAGAGCCTGCTCCCCGTAGCACAGCGGCAGATATACACCGTGTTGAGAGCGGCTTTGAGCAGGCCGGCCGACTCCCCACGGCAGACAAGACAAGGCCTCCTGCCTGCTGCGCTGTCTACACGTGGCCTTGGTCTCGACAGTGCAGCTCACGTTGGCAGCTTCCGGACCATGGGCTGGCCGGTGTTGCTCTTTGTTACTGCCCGGCGGCCAGGCAGCGGTTCATCAGCCAGATGATGTAATAAGCCCGGCTCGGCGGGCAGAGCGAGGTAAGCCTTACTGCAGCCACGACCACGTGCCGGCAGCCGGCGGAGCCATGCCGCTCCTGGCCCACCCTGCAGCATCTTCAGAGAACAGCTCTGTCGTACCTGAGAGCCAGAGACCACACGGAGCCGGCCACACAGATCACATTGAGAGCCAGGCACGTAGCCAGGAGTTCATCCAGGGGAGGTCGCCCCGACGCCTCAAACGAGTCCTTCCGAGCGTTGAAAGCCCCCCCCCCCAAAAAAAAAGTTACGGATTTCTGACACTTTATTGTTTGAGGTTGAACTTTCCAGTTGCCCTCTGGTCTGCCCAAGGGCCCTCCAGCCTGGTCAGGGGCCCTTCTGAGCTAGCCAGAGACTTGCACTTGTTGCCTTTTCACCCTGCCAACATGCTCAGGGGCCTCTCCTACCTGCCCAGGGGGCCTCTGTGCTGGCTAGGTGCTCATTCGACGTGTTCAGTGGGCCCTCTGACCCGCTCATGGGCAGTTTTGGTCTGATCAGGGGCCCCTCTGATATGTACAGGGCTCTGTTGAACGTCCCAGGGCCCTCTGGTCTTTCAGAAATGGCCCTGATGTCCCTAAAGAACCTCTGAGGAGCTCTAAACTCTCATGATAATGCCCATGATACCGCGCTTCGCGCGGTCTCGTCGGCCCTTTTCGGCGCACGCAGCGCACCGAAAAAGGCCCGCCGGGCCTCCAAGGGGGACGGCCGCCTCTGCCGCCCCCTTGGCTATACGTGCCTGCTGAGAGCCAGATACCACACGGAGCCGTTTACACAGACTAAACGGAGCCGATTTCACAGACTAAACGGAGCCAGTTACACAGACTAAACGGAGCCGATTACACAGACTAAACGGAGCCAGTTACACAGATAACACTTGAGCTAATCACACAGACTAAACGAGAGCCGTTACACAGGCTAATGGAGACGTTACACAGATAACACTGAGGCGGTTACACAGGACCTAAAAACGGAGCCTAGTAACACAGACTAAACGGAGCCGGTTACACAGATCACACGGAGCCGTTTACACAGACTAAACGGAGCCAGTTACACAGACTAAACGGAGCCGGTTACACAGACTAAGCGGAGCCAGTTACACAGACTAAACGGAGCCGGTTACACAGACTAAACGGAGCTGGTTACACAGACTAAACGGAGCCAGTTACACAGACTAAACGGAGCCGGTTACACAGATCACACGGAGCCGTTTACACAGACTAAACGGAGGCCGGTTTACACCAGGTGTAACCGGAGGCCAGTTTTACACAGGGGGACAATATAAACGGAGACCGATTACACATAATCCAAGGGATTAAAGAACATCTGAGTGGTTTACACAGACTAAAACGGGAGGCAGTTACACAAGATACACTGAGCTGGACACAGACTAAAACGACAATACCAAAAAAAACGGAAGCCGTTACACATACTAATAATAGCGAGATACGCTAACGGAGCCTCAAATTATAAACAGGAACGATTACACAAACTAAAACCGGAGCCAGTTACACAGATAACACTGAGCTGGTTACACTATAACTATATAGCCAGTTACACAGATAACCCGGAGACGATAACACAATAACATGAGCTGGTACACACTAATAAACAACAAATAAACGGAGCCGATTACACAGACTTAAACGGAGCGGTAACAGGACTAAACGGAGCCAGTTACACCAGGATAAAAAGCCCGAAATAAACGAGCCGATTACATCAGCTAAACGAGCCGGTTACAACGGACTAAACGGGGAGCCGGTTACCCAGACCTAAACGGACGATACACTAAACACGCGAGATTACACTGAGCTGTATAGAGCGAGTACGAGAGCACGGAGCGGTACACAGATACCCACTGAGCGTGTTACACAGGGACTAAACGGAGCAGTTTACACAGATACCACTGAGCTGTACCAGATAAACGAGCCGATTACACAGAATAAACGGAGCCGATTACACATACTAAACTAGCCGAGTCTACAAGGACTAGCGCGAGCCGTTACACAGACTAAACAGAGCGATTACACAGACTAAAACGGAGCCAGTTAACACAGATTAACACTGAGCTGGTTACACATACCACAGTTACACAGGACTAAACGGAGCCCAGTTATTACTGAGCTGGTTACACATAATAAACGGAGCCGATTACACAGAATAAACGGATGTGGCCGATTACCACCGACTAAAACGGAGCCGGTTTTACACAGACTAAAACGAGCCAGTTTACACAGACTAAACGGAGCCAGTTACACAGACTAAACGGAGCCGGTTACACAGATCTACAACGGAGCCGTTAATTACACAGACTAAACGGAGCCAGTTACACAGGCTCACACGGAGCCGTTTGCAGCAGACTACAACAGGAGCCAGTTACACAGACTAAACGGGGCCAGGTTACACAGACTAAACGGAGCCGATTACACAGACTAAATGGAGCCAGTTACACAGGCTAAACGGAGCCGAATACACAGACTAAACGGAGCCAGTTACACATACTAAACGGAGCCGGTTACACAGATCAGGCGCCGAGACACCTGAATGACACGCTCTCACGCGATTATCCTGCACGTAACCAGAAATAACCGAAATGTCTCGTGTTACAAGCAGTATAGAACTCCTGAGGATGTATTTTTATTCTGCTATTCTTACGAGCGTCTCATAGTTATATTTTCAGCATGTGCCTTAGCCCGTGCATGCTGCAGGGGGTCGCGCCAAACATGGTCTGCAGGGGGTTGATTTCCGACCCACCTGAGACCTCGCAAAATACGCTACACAGCCTAGCGACAAGCAAAAAACAAAAAAACCCAATCTATATCCTTATCTTATGTCAGGTCAATATTGTGGGCACCAGCAGTGTCATTCATGGATCGGGTGCACCCATGGGCGCCCACTCAATTCTGCCGATTATCTGGGCTGAGTATGCATTTTTCGACTTTTTATGGGTACTGGGTGGGCACTGGGCATGGGTATGACAATTTCTGGGTCATGTCGCTAGCCGTTATTTTTTTACTTGTCAACCAGATGTTTAACCAGGTAAATATGTTAATAAATGATATTGGACACTTAAACAATAATTTTTGACAATTTTACGAGAACAATAAATAATGATAAGTATCTAGCAGTGGTGAAAGATTAAAAAACTCAAATCATGTCCGATCCAAAGTCTAATCCAGTATGACAATGTTGACCGAAAAGTGCTTGATGAGTCAAAAGCCACAGCAATACACAGATGCGTGATGTTATTTCTCGTTAATAGCATGCAAGTAAATATGTTAGGACATGTCCAGCGCACAGCTGATGTGACGTCACACACGCACACACCCCTGGCCGGCCGGCGCGGGCGGAGCCCATTGCGTGACCTTCACTTGAACGAGACGGACCTCTCTCATGCTCCCACCACCACCCCAGCTGCCGACCATTGCGTTGTTCTATGTCTATGCAATGGTTTATATGTCAACGAGTGTATGCTAGAAAGAATTGGACTGTATTCGTTGTACCATGTTATTAAAGCAGGGCGTCTGCACCTCACCAAAAATGCTGAATGTGTGTTTGTACATATACGAATACAGTCCCGATACACACAACCAGCCTGTTTGCGAATACTATGAACTTGAATGGGTCTGGTCTGGGTCTGGGCTTGATGTTCATGGGCTTCGGCTGGGCTGGGCTTGGGGTTTAGGCACCCATTGAAAACTATGGTCACCAGAGGTCATCAAAGGTATTTTTTCCGGTTTTGGGACTACGCTCCAGAAACCCCCAAATATCTCAAAAACTATGATAGCTAGGAATGAACAAAAAGAGATAATCGAAAGCTTGTGGAAAATTAATCGATAATATGTCCTCAGATTTAAGATGAGATTAATAGTGTAGACTCCAGAGGTCACCAAAAGGTTAAAAAACTATGTCTGGCAAAGCTGTTTTTCGCAAATAACATTTCACCTAACAAAGATAACAATTTAGATGTCAACGTGTTTGTCTTACTAAGGCGCTTTGAAAAATGTAATGGTGACCAGGTTAGGTCAGCTGAAAAATGTCACCTAAGTTCAAGGTCATTAGGTGACCCAGGTAGGTCATGTTGCATATGGAGCGACGCGGCTCGACGAGACAAACCTATTAGTATCATCCGATCGACTCATCACTCACTATCTATCTTAACTCTATCAAGAGTATTAGTAAAATATTTCTGACGACTTCAGATGACCTCAGATGACCTTGCAGAGATCACTGAGTAACATTTGCTCTTGTGTCCGCAATAATGAGCTAAAAAACATGTTTCTGAAATAATTAGCCTGATTAGATGTAAGCTATTTGAATAGGAAGCATTTCACATTTGTATATTTTCACGTTCACTTACAATGGGGAAGTCGGGAAATTGACCTGACCTTAGGTCAACGATACAAGAAATCCCAAAAACGCAAAATTGTAGGTACATATCAAGGCTATATAAACCAGGTAGAACGCTCCGGGCGAAAAAAGTGGGGACAACGACGCCTTGCAGATAGCGTTACCGTAAAACAATGCTCGTTCGCTCATTCTCACTACCTACGCGTCATCAAGGCGATCGTAATGAGACGATCGAGCGTGGCTGACGCTGATTGGTTGAAAGAACCGGTCAGCAGCAGATGGCTCCAATACATAACAAACGATGTTCGCAGTCCGCGACGCAGGGCGTGTTGATACCATGAGAATAACGTAGTATGGTCATCAAATCGCTAACCTACATGCCCACTCCAATCGAATCAGGATTAATTTGAAGCTTTCACATGCACATTTCAATAATTATCAACGCTTTCTTAAAACTAATAAAAAAAAATTGAAAGCTCCTAGACACCCATTGACCTCCGCACGCGGTTGCCGAAGCGTATAACGTAACAAATTGATGTTCGGCTTCCTCACCACCTACGCGTCATTCAGCGGTCGACCCAATGAGCGTCGAGCACTGCGCTGACAATGATTGGGTTGAAGGTGTCAGCAGCCAGAATCTGGCTCTAGTGGCATTGCGTTGACACACAGCTGCCGGTCCGCCTGCTCATATTTGTTCCCCTTTTATATGTGCTTAAGAGGCCGGAGCGGACCCCCTGGTACATATGCCCTTATGATATTCTGCAAGTTTACAATCTTTCAGACAAAGACTGTGACTTTGACTTGATCACAAATATTTTGAAAGGAAAGGTCATTTGACGTGACCTGGTAACCTGACCTGAGATGACCTGTTGTCAAATCTCTTACAAAGCATGAGTAATTGATGTTCAAACGGCTGCGCGAAATTTGGCGGCGCTATGCGCCGTCGTTTTTTCGCTACCCCTGAAAACCCGAGGGAGGGCGGAAATCAACCCCCTGCAGTGCGCGGGTAAAGTCTCTAAATTTGCTCACATCTAAACACCAGCCCAGAAGCATGGGGGGCAGAATGTTATTTTGGAAGGGGAAATCTGTTGTTGACCGGGGGTGAAGCGTTAGCGAAAAGCTGTTGACAGGGTTGGGTGGGAGAGGAGGAGTGCTAGCAAAACGGTGTTGAGCGGGGGGCAGCGTCAGCAAAAGCTTGCTTTATTTTTGCACAGCAAACGTACAATCGATGTAGGAGAAAGTACCGGAAGTTTCACGCTTATAGCGCTATCGTTTTTTAGCTATTAAGAAAGTTCTTCAGGGATGGGGCGTTAAACGCCCCCCCCCGTCAATGCTGGGCTATTGGGCCCTTCAAGGCTCCAGGGAGACATTGCCCCATGCCCCCTCTAGATCCGCCACTGAGAGAAATAACCTCTCCTCTTATGCGGTGCCAAAGTACAGAATGCCGGAGAGGCTAACCATGTGACCAGCAAAGCTCATCTTGGTTCAACAGGTGAAAGAAAAATGCCTTCATATATAGTAGTCGGACAAAGTGGTTTTCGATATCCGACTGCCGAAATACGAGCGTTCGACGCAGTGCATTTGTGGAGGGGGGGGGGGATATATGTTTCCCCACGTCTTTCAATGGAGGAACCTAGCATTCTCTGCCCCCTCTCCCCCCTTCCCCCCAGCTTCCACCGCCACTGTGGTCTGCCCTCTGGTGTTTGTAAAGCACAAGCCCGTTGGGATGGATGCCTCCAAATATAGCCTGCCTCGTTTGCTGCAATTCAAAGACCATACAACTTTTCGGTAACGGTATTAGAGTATTCAAAGGAGACCTGAGCCTTCCTTTAAGATCGCTTCGATGACTGATGTGAAATGGCCAGTAGAGTCCTCTGATATGACGTACTATAAATACCCGCCGGGAAGTGCAAAGTTTTCGTCAGCTGCAGTTGCCGCAGCAGTTTGGCTATGCGGATAGATCGCCGAAGTTCGTCGAATCGGACAGAAACGGATCGCCAAAATATCTGCCTCAGTAAGCCCCGGCCAGGGTCATTGAACAATGCAGATACGGAGGGAACAAGACTCATAAACAGCTGATTGGTGTTTACCAGCAGTGCCGCTCACCGATGTGACGTCATTGATGTAATCCTTCGTGTCTAAGCCCCTTGGCTCCCGTCTTTATGCACATAAATACAATGCATTGACGTGAGGAGGATTAAATACAATGTATTGACGTGTGGAGGATTAGCTCTGTGAAGGTCAAGGTGCTGTAGATGCTGGCTAAAGCACTCGCTTCAGTGTTAAAAGAAGATTAGCAGCCCGGCTGCTAGGTGGGGCTTGAGAACTAGCCATTTCACTTAAAATGCTTTGATTGAAGCACTTAGCTGTTTGCCAGTTTAGCTGCAGCGAGAACTCACTCAACAGCTATCTGGTAGCACACTTGTTCTTTTCAAGTTTTGGCGTTTTCACATGCTATTACTAAGTATCATGTGTGCTACCTACTTAGTCTTTACCCCGCGCGCCCACTGGGGGGATATCGCCCCCTCCCGGATTTTCTCGAATAACTCAAAAACTATAGCAGAATTACCGACGTGAAACTAAAATTACCTATCCGACATCCAATTTGACGTATTCTCTCAAATTTTCATGAAATGAATACGTTAATTGGAAGAATAATGACCTTTTTTGATGACGTCATGTCATGACATTTTTGGTGGAAGAAGATGAATGTTGGAAAAATCGTAGAAAATGGAGGTGTGAAGGCAAAACGAAAAAATAAATCATAAAGGTGGGAAAAAATAAACTGTCCTCAAAATGGCAGTACGGATTTTCAAATTTTGAGTTTTGACCCCCTCAAAAAAAATCACAAAACAAAAAGTTTTCAAAAAATATTTCAACAACCGGAATATATGTAAGAGAACTAAGTATTAGGGTGTGTCGCTAGTCCAAGATTCAAAACGGCCCCTATGATTTTCTTTTGCCCCTGAGGACCCAGAAGAAACGATGCTGAAGTTCGTTTTCTCCCACTCGCTAAACAAGAGCGGCTCGGAGCATGAGAAGTTTGCCCTATCTCAATACGTTACCGACATCAGCGCCACCCTGGTGGTGGTGGTATGCACTAACGTGCACACATTCATTCTGAGGCTCACTGCGGCTCTCCAACTGCATTGAGGATCAAATGACAAAATCCAATATAATCACAACACTTAACACATCATCTAGAGCAAATAATATGGCACACTCATAATTACATTCACCTCACTTAGTGCTTAAGAATGTAGGACTATCAACAAGTGTGATGTATGTACGATAAGTGTGAATGTCGGTCATTGGTCAACGCACCATGTAACTCCACTATAATATGCAGAGCGGATTGCTATGAACATATGAACATTATTAAACATACTCATTGATCATTTGAACATCTGGGACATATCAAAGATTGCATAATATATCAGCATCCAATTAACCTGCCGAGAATGTCTTTAACTTCCCCGAATCTGATCACCAAACACTATTAAATGAACAACTCGTTCCTCACAAGCTAGCCTGATGTGAGTGTGACGACTGAAAATTGCAGAACAAATAAAGATATGATATTTATCTGCTCACCTACCAACCAACCAAGGACAGAATTAAAAATAGTATGTACTATTTAGCAGGAAATCATTGGAATGATACATAAAATACATAAACGACGGCGTGCGGGACGGGGCACGGTAAATAATTTCACTGGTTTTGCATGTTTTTATCGTGACGGTTTGCTTGTCGGCGGTCTCGTCTAGCCCCTCCAGGCGGTGATAGAACCAGCGGCAGATGAGCCCGTGACGATGCTCCTACCCAAACACACCAGCAGCCTCTGTCACCACCTTCACCAGCGCGCTCCCGCACCGCACGCAAACGCTGTAGGCCTCGACTTGAAGCGGCACGCTGACGAGTTCGTGAGTTTAATGTCACGGAGCACAGGACAGATGTGAGCAGATGTTCAATCACCAGATCAGTCGATCAGCTCGGTGATGCTAGTCGCAGCATAATTGACTGAAAACGTATACGGGCTGACTCCTTGATAATACCTCTTCCGACACACGGGCGTCATATATGACCTATCAGTTGACCCTACTCAGCCGGAAGATGATGACGCGCACAGTCTGGACAAGCTCATACCATCCTCCTACGCCCACCAAGCCAGCACATCCGGCCTCCAGATTGCACCCAGTAAGCGTTGCCGCCTGCAATGAAGGGCCGGATCATGTCTTGGAGCCTGGCAATGGCAGCAAACAGATGGCAAGACTCATAGCAGCTGCAAGCTGTACATGAAGTTGCTGGGCCCTTGCCTTGCACGCAGCCGCTATGCCTACGGATGTAAAACCACGCCAGTATGTAGTAGCCTATCAGGTACTGGATGATCACTGATCAAGCAAATGCTCTCTGGGGGCATTCAGTGGCGATGTACAGATGGAAAAATCACACTGCCAGTGTATACGTCATGTGTCAGTGCTGGAAGAACCAGCCAAAAATCCGTCCGCAAACTTCCTCAGTCATCCGCTTCCAGTCATCAAACTATGCGGCGGGACCAGCACACCGAAGCTGTCAACTGGGAGACGACTGGCGAGTGAACAGCGTCCAGCGTCCTCAGCCTCCGTAACGAGAAGCTGAAACGAACCAAAGGTTCAGCACGCGTTTCAAGCTGAGGCCTTCTCGGCTCGGTGCACGCGGTGGCTGTGAGCGCGCGTAAAGGTGGTGACAGACGACTGCTGGTGCGGGTGTTTTGGCGAGGAAGCAAGCGTCACGACTCACATACTAATTTGCCGCTGGCTCTGTCACCGCCAGGAGGCAAGCGAACGCGACCAGCAAAACAGTCATGACAAAAAGCAATGCAAAACCAGTGACATTCTTCACCCGTGCCCCCGTCCCGCGCGCCCCGTCGTATAACATTTGTGTATCATTCAATGTTTCCAGCTAAATAGTACGATTTATTCTGTCGTTGGTTGGTTTGGTAAAGGTAGCAGCTAAATGTCTTAACTGTATTTGTTTCTATTTGTTCTGCGAGATTTGGTTGTCACATTAGCCTGCTGTTAGGAACAATTGTTCCTCAAAATAGTGTTTGGTAATGCCATTTTGCAGAATTTAAAGACATACTTCGGCAAGTAATTGGGATGTTGATATGTATGAAGCTATGATATGTACAGGTTTCAAAATATCAATAAATATGTTTGATAATGTTCATATGTTCATAGCAATCGGCTCTACATATAATAGTGGAGATACATGGTGCGCTGACCAGTAACCAGCATTCACACGTAGCGTACATACTTGAACTTCACACTTGTAGTTAGTATTACATTCTCTAGCACTAAATGAGGTGAATGTAATTATGAATATGCAATATTATTTGCTCTTGATGGTGTCAAAGTGTGTGCTTATATTATTGAATCCTCAACTGCAGTTGGAAGCCGCGGTGACCTGCAGAATTGAATGTGTGGTACGTAAGTACATACCTCCACCCCAGGGCGGCGCTGATGTCGGTAACGTATTGAGATCAGGCAATTCTCATGCTCCGAGCCGCTCTTTAAGCCCGAGTTGTGAAAACGCCTTCATATCTGTCTTCGTCCCTCAGGGCAAAAGAAATATGCATAGGGCGTTTTGTTTCTTTAAAACATAATATCAAATGAATTACACCCTCAATAATATATATATATATATACATATATATATATATATATATATATATACTGTATATTATATATATATATTAAATAGTATATATAATATATTTATATATATATATATATATATTAATATATATATATATATAATTTTTAACAATTTGATTTTGATATTTATTTTTATTTTTATTTGATAACAAATTTTCAGAGTAAGTCGAGGGAATAAAGCTTACTCTGCGTTTACCCACTGGTTAGTGTAAATGCTGGGTATATGGAGGGTAAATGGGGTTCCAACTTCCATCAGCTGTAAATATGGGAAGGTTAGGAGTAATTGAAAAGTATTGTAAGATTATGAGATGTAAGCAGAGCACAAGCGTAACCTTATTAAATCGCTTTGGGGGCCCTAATGTTAATTGTATAAATTTTATCTCAGCTCTTACCATGCAACGCCATAGGCCTAATTTTAAAGTTTGAAATCTTGGAGGAGGAGGGGGGCTCAGCCCCTCCCCAAGAGATATAAAGTTCAACCCCTGAAGCAGAGTAAATGAAGAGTGAAAAGGTTTTTCAGTGACAGCAGTCTGGTCAGCAGGCTGGTAGGCAGTCTTGTCAGCAGTCTTGTGCTTAACTCAAGAGAGGTGAAGCTGACCCGTCTGACTGGCTTTCGACAGCTGTTGATCGTTGTCATGTGAACTAACACGAGCAGCTGGGGCATTCCATGACAGATCGACCAAGCCATGCCACCCTACATCTCAGATTTCGATTAAACTGCGTTTATGGGGTTATCTGGGCAGTAGATTAACGTTTTGAAATGTTCAGCACCATCCGTTGAATGGTTTTTGAGTTATAGCCTCAGGCATTATTCGATTTTGCTCAAACCCTTAATTTTCAGCGGGCGATATTTCCCATATAAATTGTAGGAGTCATTCAAACCTACATACGATAAGAATCATCATAAGCCATAGATTTATGTGATATATTTTTTTTGAAAATTCTTAAATTTTGACATTTTTAAATGCGATTTTAAGTAAAAATACGTTTTTTGTAAGGTGGCCACTACAAATAAATTCTTTTTATTATCAGCATTGAGTTCAATATTTATGCCTTCGATGGTTAAAAAATTGGAGATAGACTTTTTATCTAAATATTGTATTGATATTTTTGAATTTGGAGAAATAATGGTCATCAGCAAATATTTGATAATAACTTTGCACGTAAAAGTGCTAGAGGGCGTAACTGAACAGCACTATATTTGCATCGGTGAGCTGTATTAAATGATGCATAAAATGACCCCTGGCAGGCTGCTCCTTGGCTTCAAGGTCACAAAAAACATTATTTTACTTAAAATTGCGTTTTAAAATTTCAAAGTTTTTGAATTTTCAAAAAATGTTATCTCACATTAATCTATAATTTAGGATGATTGTTATGGTATATAGGTTTATATGCCTTATATTATTTAGATGTGAGATTTCGCACACTGAAAAAAAAATCGAGGTTTACGCAACAACGAAAAGATGCCTAAAGCTATAACTTTAAAACCATTGAACAGACGGAGCAGAAAATTTATCAGCGTGAAGCTACGGCCCAGATAACCTCCGAAACATATTTTCATAAAATTATGAGAAACGGAGTGGAGTGGTTTGGGTCGATCTAACATTGGCTGCACTGGGTGACCACAGGTCACGTGACCTTGAAGTCAAGGAGCAACCTGCATGAGTCATGTTATGTAGCATCAAATGCAGCTCGATATGGAAAATAGCATGCTGTTCAGTTAAGCTCTCCAACACACTTACGTGCAAAGTTATTATCAAATACGTGCTGGTGACCATTATTTTTCTAAATTCAAAAATATTAATAAAATATTTAGAGAAAAAGTCTATCTTCAATATTTTTACTATCGATGGCATATATAATTAAGTTAATGTTGGCAAGGAAAAAAATCATAATTTTTAGTGGCCACATTGTAAAAAATGTGATTTTACTTACAATCGAGTTTGAAATTTTCAAAAAAATAATTTTCGAAAAATAGTACATCACATTAATCTATGGCTTATGATGATTCTTACGATGTATAGGATTATGTGACTCCCATATTTTAGATGGGAGATATCGCCCGCTGAAAATTAAAGGTTTGAGCAAAATCGAATAATGCATGAGGCTATAACTCAAAAACAGTTTGACGGACGAGGCTGAAAATGTCACAGCTTAAAACTGCGGCTCAGATAATCCCTTAGATATAGTTATATTAAAATCTGGGTTATAGGGTGTTATTTCGGTCGATTATAGGGTGAGATTATTTTGGTCGATCTGTTATGGAATGCCCCAGCTGCCTCTATCTCATCCCGTAACCCAGCCATACCAACGCCGATGAAGGTCGGCTGTCGAGCCATTCCCGCATCAATGGTAGCCAAGGGCGTATCCAGGGGGAGCCAAACGGGCCATGCCCCCCCCAAAAACCACCCAAAATCGGCGCAAATTTGATACATTTCCTGAGTTTGTCGTACAGCTAAGCAACTTTTACTAGAGAAAGTTTGTTTTAAATCCATGAGTTTTCCAGAATTATGCGATAATTTTTGGGATTTGCCCCCCCCCCAAACTGTCAAAATCACACTTTCTGGATCCGCCTCGCGGACTCACAGCTCCGCACTGCATCGTCTTCAGAGCCGTCAGCAGCTCGTCACTGGTGCAGAAGCTCCAGCCGTCGACGATGTGGTTGATGCTGCGCACAGAACCGATGACTCGGAATGCGAACTTGTTTTGTAAATCTCCAGCCCGTACAGAAGCAATGGGGATCCGGGTCGTGCGGAAAAGAACTGACCAGGAAAAGTTTGATGGTTAGTGCAAGTATTTTTATTATTTGCTTCATCAGAGCTTCTATATATGAACTTTGAATAGATTGATCAGCAATAATAGCGGGAATCAAATGTATAAAATATCGATGAAAGAGAACGAAGGTAGCCAATCAGACATCAATAATACACATTATTTTACACCGCCCCACAATATCGACCATGTTTTAAACAGCTGAAAGCGCCATTATTATCATTTTACTGCCTATCTGTATGTTTCTCAATAATGTATAATACTAAGGAAACTAATGTTTTCTTTAACATTTTGACCTTAGTATAACACCAAAAAATGCGCCTGAGTTTTCTCAGGTATTGTTTAATTACAGTAGGCAATACGCAACCTAAGTCGGGACGTCATTTGATATAATCAGCTGACGGCGTGGCATACTCAGCTGACTGCGTAGTGTTAAAGGCCATAGACACAAAAAATAAGTCATTTTACCCGTTAAATGAAGTTTAGCTTAGCATTGAGAGGCCACGAAATGGATCAAGCTATTTTGTATCATTTATTTAAGACGATTTAAAGCTAGTCTTAAGCTAACGCTGCTTCGTAAATCGTGTTAGAATGATACTCATACGTCATAATTGTCAACAACTTTACTGGAAGCACAAATAATAAATTATATTGCCCTTTGTATTTAATTGAGCTATATTTAAGTAAATTGCATGATAAAAACAACTTAAGAGTGAACAAATCAACAGTGATACATGATATGACGTCATTTAAAGACGCAGTAACGGCTGGAAATTTAAACTCTATGTGAGGAAATATTTTATCACAAGTGCGCAAAAACGTAACGTGTTCTTTCTTAGCTTAATTTCGCTTCATTCTTGCAATAAGTATATCTTTTTACATAGATAACTGTAGTAACTGGATTGGACACGGAAGTTTTCGGCAAGTCATAAGGGTTACCAACGGGACGAATGGGCCAAAATTTGGAAAATTGTTAGCTTCTATTCTTGCATCTGTAAGAAGCGCCAGTTGCACTTCAGTCTATCATTCTTCAAGCCCACGCCTTCACAAATTGTCTCGAGATTTGAATTTGTAACCACTGGAATAAGGAAGGACAATAGAATACCCACGTCCACGGGAGGGGATGCCTGCTGGATTCTTTAAGGGTGTACTCATGCTAAAAATTGCTGGATTTTATCTTCGTTTTGCTACGCTGCTCAATCATCCTGAGCTCGGTTTTTACATGTGCCATGACCCACTAACCACCCATAGATGCCGGCTCTGAGTGATGTTTGTTCTTAGAAATGTGAGCCGTGCGAGTCGAGGAACCCCGATAATGTGGCATCCGTAAAATATAGACAACAATGGAGACGTGGGAAGGACGAAATTTTGACATTCCTTTTGCATGAAGCGATAGGGCATAAGCCATGCTCTTCAGTTTAAAAAATTATGTCATAATGTTGTTAAATAAAAAAAATATACATTTGTAGTAAAACGTATATTCTCAAATCCCAAAGTAACGACGTCTCACGAGGACACGTCGACAGGACACGTCGGACAACCAAAGGTGGGAGAGAGATGCCGAACATTAAGTCCACCGAGCCAGAGCGCACTTAACACATATGCACCACAACACTACCCCCGATCATCAAGAACATATCAAAACTTCTCCGCTTCGTTCTAACGCACAGGTTGGATATGTTCAATAACAACCGTGACACATCAGTGAAGCGTAATGTTGTCCCACAACGTCGCATCTACACTCCTCTTGCGTGCCACGCTCCTCTGGTCGTGGCACGGGTTACTACAGTTATCTATGCTTTTTATTATTTCAACAACAAAAAAAAATAGAGCAAATGTCCTTCTATAACGTGATGTATCTCACATAACTAAGAACTAAGCCGTTTTCCGATGGATTGAGGAACAACTTACGGCCTATGGCATTTAACACTACGTCGTCAGCTGAGTATGCCATGCTACTTTTATGACGTCACACTTAGGTTGCGTATTAGCTTATCCAATACAACAGATGCCACATAAATTTAACAAAGAGAATGTCTGCCCAAAAGTTCTGCAAGCTATGCGGGCACTAAGTAGGGCTAAGTCCGCTGCAAAACCGCAAACACAGTGAATGACCTTCAAGTTATACAAGATTGTCCGGATATCGAGAACAACGTTACCGACAGCCCAGAGCACTAATCCCAGACAATACTCGGACCTCAGGATCCAGAAAAACGCGCTGCAGAACATCTACGATTGATGCAGATCGCCGCTGTATGCGCGCGCAGCCATACACATAACTCCGCTCAGAGCGCCATAAGCGGACGCATAATCGATCTAAGGATCGCCCGGGTGACCCTCCAAAAAAAATAAAAAAAATACTCATCTTGAAATGCCTCCAAGCGACACAACGCGACACCAGCAGTGGATACGTCAGCGCGTTGCGGACAGAGAGGAAGAGATCCCTGACCACTCAGTGCCAGCATCATGAGACTCGGCGTTCATGCAGCCGGTCAGGACGACCTCGAACACGAGGCAGACGGAGCTGGGGACGTCGCCGCGCAGCGGCAGCATCAGCACGAACGTCACCGTTAAGGTGATGTTGGTAACTCTGACCAGGCAGTCCAACAGAAAATACGTCCACGACAAGGGCAAGGACGTAGTAGTAGAAGGTGTGCTGCAGGGAGGCGCTGCGCCAGATGGTCGCGGCAGGTGGAGCAGAACACACTGCTCAGGAGGATCACAGTGGCGATCAGCAGGCTGCCGGCAACACCGGACAAACGGCGACGCGCAGCGCCGCCGTTTTTCCCGGCTATCCTTGAAAAACTGAAGAGATGTGCTCATTTCGCCCCCTCCTCTTCAGGGCGCGTGTTAGCTTTATACACATTTAAGTTTGCTGAATTCGGGACAATGACGTCCGTATTGAGCTAAAGAGTGCTATAGAGAAGGAGCACAATTTGTTCGTCAATTCTGGCTACTTGAATACATACAAGTATTTTGCTATCGTACTTGCAGCATTTAATACCTTAACCCTGCGTAATTCTGCGTAATTCTTGCCGCCCTGCGGGCGGCCAGAATTACGTTAACCTCCCAAAGATCTCGAGAACCACTCGGCTGATTTCGATGGAACAAACACCATTCGATTCGTCGTGACGAAATCTTTCTTTTTGGACCCCGAGATTGCTTTTTGTAAACATGGGGGGAGGGGGGGTGGCAGGGGGCAAAAAATACGCAAATTTAGGGTGTTTGTTTTTTAATCATTGTGGCCGAGTGATTTGATCGATTTTCATGCAAAAAACGTTTTTAAGCTTCAAATGTCATGCTTTTTAATTTGTGAAAGGAACAACTACAAAAACGAAAAATCATATGCGTACTCAGAGGAAAAAATGATTTTGGGATACAAATATGTGCTTTTCCATAGTGTTCGGGATGTGGGAACGTCACATGTGGGCTTTATTGCTGTAATTTGTTAAATGCAGCATATTGTGCAAAGGCGGATTCAGGTAAACAATGTGGGGGGGGGCACCATGTGCGGAACGTCTTGTATCATCTTGCTTATTTGAAATTGGGCCTAAATTGGCGGAGAATATCGCCTCCCATTGTATGTACCTGAGTTCGCCTCTGCCCCAAAATATGTATAATCCAATTATTTATGATGTATAAAGCATCGACTTAGTTTCTGACGCCTTTATTCCACCGCAAACTACGAAGGAAGTATGCGCCGCACACCCGCATTCGTAACGACCTCCTAAAAACATGACCCTGGAGCCGCCTCTGCTGGGCTGATTTTTTTTTTAATGCACAGAACACGCGTCATTCATATTTAGGAAAAGTCAGAAAGTTTTAAGACGATAAACGTAACGGTTCAGAAGCGGCGGGCGAAAGACTACCGGGGAGCAGAATCTGTCCCCCGCAGGGAATAGGGTTAAGTCAAGGTTCGAGAAATACAAAGAGTTTTTCTTCCTGGACCATCAAACGTAAAGTAGCTGTTAGCCAATCAGCGTCGAGATTCGCATAGACCCCTTTTTTAAATTCAAAATTAAATTGCTCAAAAACGTTCAAGCTTGGTGGAAAATGGCATTAGTTGATCTATACTTTTCAATAGCGTACAGGGATAATGACTATCTCAGTTCAAATTCAAAACCAATACAAGTCAAACATTCCATATAAAGGTGGACAATTTGTAAGCTATCAATAACAGCACGAACGCGCAAGCTTTTGACGTACCTACCTACAACACTCATTAGCCGTTTTCACGATGGATTATTTTGCGCGAAATGTTTTAAAACATCTTAAGATGTTTTGAAATGTTTAAGTATAAAACTTTTAGTATACTTATTATTTCCTTAACTACGCATTTTTTGCAAGCGATTTTTGTCTTAAAATGTCTCTCAGAATTATGTAATATGTAGGTAAGAATTTAGTATGTTACAAAATTGCTGTTTGGTGGTAACTAGCAATATAATTATGTATAGGTTAGCTGTGATGCCAGATCTTCACCTACTGATACTTTTCAGAACATTTCTTGAATCATATCGGTCTCGGGCACGCTATTGGTCCGCTCAACAAAAAAGCGAACCCCTGACTCGAATAATGGACCAATCTCCAGCGAATCGTTTCTAGCGCATTATTGCGCCATGCGAAGGCAGACTTGTCATCCATGACGCTGCCAGATTGAGTAACTTTCAATATTGGCGAATAATGCTTAACTGAACAAACGGACTCTAGGAGGCATACGAGTATGTTCTTAAGAAACGAACCAATTTTTGTACCATAATCGTAAAGCTCAATTTCAGCTGTTTTCCATAACTCTTGAATAATGATATATTCGCCTAAATCAGTAAACTTATTTATTGTAATATATCGTATACTAAAACTGTTATACTAAAACATTTCAAAACATCTAAAGATGTTTTAAAACATTTCGCACAAAATAATCCATCGTGAAAACGGCTATTATAACTAATACCATGTTAATCATTCTGAAACCCTCCTCGACTCCCCTCCCAAAACATGTCGCTATTGTGACGACTCGAGTAACAGACAGCTGCTTGCTGATTGAGAGTTTATTCACTCTTCAGGAAGTAGTCCCTGTAAACACATAACATCAATTACACAACAGGCAAACATGCTGTGCCCCAGACATGCTCAAGTACCAGCGAGTTATATACACACACACCACTCGTGCACATGATCCGAGCACAATGCGAAAGCACATGCGACGAACACAAGTCCATGCTCCCACGTCCATGCTCCAATGTCAACACGTCACATTCCTCCCTTCACAGTTCCATCCTATCAGGGGCCCTTCTACTCCTTCCACTCCTCCTAGCACCGGTTTCCCGCTCGGCTCGAGGCGTCTCACCTATCTGATCGCCAACTACAGCTGGAGGTTGTTCGAACTGCCCTGGAGTTCGAACAACCTCGCGAGAGCGAGGTAAAATAGGAGGTAAAATAGAGTGCCCTCACGCGCACTCTATTTTACATGTCGGTGGTCTTTAGACATGTCTTATGTCTCGGCATGCAGGGTGCTGACTATGCAAATGTCTGAAAACATACAGTGTGAGTTTTTTCTTTGTTTCTTGTTTGTTTTATTGTTTTTTGCTGCCAGCTGTTGACCGCTGTCTTATGCATCCTGACTTGGTCATTGATCTCGGTCATTGATTGATCATCTTGAATCGTTTTTTTATTCGCGCAAGATAGGGCCTCCAGGAGCCGCAATGGTACCCTTCCCAGTCACAAACGTTCGGCTACGATGCAAGTCTGTGGCAGGTTAGCTGGACAATAATTTATCTGATTGGCGTGCGATATGCTCTACAAAATTACTTTTCCAATTTGGTCCGTAGCCAGAAGCCACAGGGTAAAATTGATCTACTCCTTTTTTCATTCAAATTAAAACAAACAAAATTCAATTTAAACGGATAAAGTTCAATTTAAAACATGTAAATTTCGTTTTAAATCAAATAAAACTCAAATTTAAACAATTAAAAATAAAATTAAAACAAATAAAATTCAAATTAAAACAAGTGAAGTTTGAATTTAAAACATGTATAATTAAATTTAAAAATATTAAATCCTATAAAAATCAGTAGTTTGCTTAATTGTGAAAACGTCGTGAAAACTAAACAGAAGGATAATATTGGAAATCTGCATTGATTGGTATGTGTTGGACATAGGGTGGGACGTGCATTTATGGGGATTGAGACTGCAAAAGAGGTACAACAAACATTTAATGTATTATTATATCACCTAACATATTTCAGGGATGTGCTCATCAACACAACCCCATGCAACTAAAATATTTTTAAAAAAATCAGCAAAGCTCGGTGAGCCACATGAATCAGAACAGGAAACTTTGATTCAACATAACAGTGAACCATCACACAATGACACACTCACAACCCCACAAGGCGCACTCACAAAAAATCAACACACGCGCCATGTGTCAACACCCCTAGCCCGTGCGATGCCCACACAACCTAAAATACGTCGACTGGGAGGTGTTTTATTGTCACTAGAGAGGTTTACGCAACATTACGGATCAAACCGCTGCAGGGAGTCTTTAGGTTTACAACGAACAACAACTGTGATAACCGTTGGCAGTGTGTCGGGTCGAGTTTCGCAATACTCATGCAGGGGGTTTCAAATGACTTATCAGCCGGGCGTATTACGGAAGTTCGTCCACCACTGGGAAAGGTGGAGGACGACACAACACGTCACCGCCGCGTGGTGTGTAGAGTTGTCGCAATACTCATGCAGGGGGTTTCAAATGACTTATCAGCCGGGCGTATTACGGGAGTTCGTCCACCACTGGGAAAGCTGGTGGACGACACACCACGTCACCGCTGCATGGTGTGTCGAGTTGTCGCAATACTCATGCAGCGGGTTTCTAATGACTTATCAGCCGGGCGTATTGCGGAAGTTCATCCACCACTAGGAGAGGCGTAGCGTTCACCACTTGCTTCGAGGTGTCGGAGTTGTCGCAATCTCCAAGACTCAGCCGATGAGCATGTTCTAACTGACTCATGAAATTCACTCGCGCCATTTCTCTCCGCATCTGAGCAAACTAATGAAAGTTACAAAACATCCCAAAACCATTGTATTAATATAATGTAATTAATATTAACACATCAATTGCCATCACATCAACGGTCACAAATCATATTCATGATCATTCAAGGCCAAGCATTTCTAAGATTATGACGAACGCACGAATCGCCAACCAGACTTCACAAGCTTACAATAGGGTTACTTCTTACGCCGATCACGACGCACGAGCCAAATCGACGAGCCTTCCGCAACTATAACGGTAACTTGGAACGACTTGAAAACCAAGTGTCCGACGCACGCACGCAACAACCACGGCGCTCCTTCGGGCGCAGGCCGCAACTCAACTGGCCGCTCCATTGAAGCGGGTTCGGCCAGCCGCGTCGCCCCGCAAGGTCGCCGGGGCTGCGCATGCGCAGCTGCGAACATTTTCTTGGCAGGAAGGGCGGGGCGGCTCACGAGGCGACTCAATCAGCGGGGGTTTAAATGGCGGGAGTGGTCGATGGAGACCTCAGCTGGCGGAGCGACTCACGACGCAGAGTGCTGCACACGACAACACCAGCCGGGGGAAAGTTAGGTAGTGTCGATGGAGACCTCAGCTGGGGGGATGCGACTCACGACACAGGTACTGGCAACGACACACCAGCCGGTGGGAGAGTTGGTTAGTGTCGATGGAGACCTCCAGCTGGGGGGAGTGGACTCACGACGCAGGTGCTGCAACGTCACACCAGGCCGGGGGAAAGTGGTAGTGTCGATCGGAGACCTCAGCTTGTGTGGCATCGGACACACGGACGCATGTTTATTTGGATCATCAACACCACGGGCAGGAGCCCGCGTGTGCGCCAAACCTGGCATTGAACACACGATTACGATTGTCGGTCGATACTGAACCACACCCACGCAGTTGTCCTGCCATGTGTGCTAGATATCGAACAACCTCAACTATTCACACCCCATGCATAGTAAATTGTAAAATTAACCACTGTGGTAGGAGTTAACACCCTGGTCGTGTGTTGCAATTTTGTGAGTGCACAAGCAGGTCTTCGAGCACCAGGCATCCCGAGAAGTGCTTTAGGATATGGTTACATGGCTGCAAACACGTTCGAGGTGTAACGGCGGCCATCGCTGGATCGATCTTGCACTCGAGGTAGCGGAGCCGGTGTTCGGTCTGTGGCAGCCCTGGTGCAGTCCGCAGCATTTCTTCGAAGGTCGTAGAGATCTCCATTCTCCAGTCTCTTGCTTTTCCCCCTCCATCATGCGCTCCGTCTTTTTGTCCGTCTCCCGCGCCGTCCTCCATGTCCGTCAAATTTGTGTTTGTTTTAAATTAAATTTTAGATGTTTTAAATTCTAAATTTACTTGTTTTAATTTGAATTTTTGTTTGTTTTAAAATGAACTTTATATGTTTTCAAATGAACTTTATTTGTTTTAAAATGAGTTTCATTTGATTCAAAATCAGTTTAACTTGTTTCAAATTGAAATTTATTTGTTTTAAATTTAATTGTATTAGTTTTAATTTGGATAAAAAAGGTGTAGTCAATGCTTACACAACTTAGTTCTTATCAGTGGATAATACTGTTAATAGGCAATATGTAGAATTAATGATTATTTGTTTGCGGGATGCCCCAAAAATATCACTCAGAATAAATGTTACTATCATATAGATGAAATGTAATATCTTTATATTATTATAAATATAACAATAATAGGCTAAAAAGACATTCTGGTCATATATGTTGACACAACGGAACATAAAGGAAGTATCTTACACAAGAGATCAATACTCTTATAGTGGTAAATATCACTACAATCCAAGTGAAGTGCATGCTTAGAACAGACATGTAATATTTGAACCAGAGGATTTTACTTGTACTCTGGTTTCGACTTCATTCTTCGAGTCTCGGTCACGGTCGGAGCTCGCAGCCAGTCCACAACTCTGCCCACACTTGTAGCTGGGATGCAAGTGTGGGGCATAATCTATGTATTTATTTTATCTTAGACACACCTACCTCATATAGCTGGATATATTCCACCTAAAGGGACACTGCCACCTTCCCAAAAGTTGTCAAATGTACGCCGCTTATGGTGCTGAATATAATGTAATTGTTGCCAAACACGGTTATGCCATTTGATTTTCGCTAACAGTGTTAATTTTAACAAAAAGTTAAGTTATCGGTATCATTGACCTTATCCTCGTATTATATTCCAGAAAATAAAACTTTAAAAAATACTTGTTTATTGATATTTCGGCCGCAGTGGTTTATGCGCAGATGTGAACATTGTATATTCATATATGTAATTTTGAAAAAGGCCTGCGGCCGAAATATCAATAAACAAGTTTTTTTAAAGTTTTATTTTCTGGAATATAATACGAGGATAAGGTCAATTATACCGATAATATTGTTAACGTTTAACATGTTCCTCGCAGCAGCTTTGAATAATTTATATAAAAAGTTAAGTTCTAATATTTGTATTGATGTGATATCAAGGAATTTTGGGTAGTAAAGAAAACCTTCACGCTGCCAAATCATATGGCACACTTGTTAAGACAACTCTGGCGACTTGAATACAATTGAATCTTTGTTTATCACGGCGTTTCGAAAATATGTATATCGTCCTTTGAAGCGTAGGCGTATTCGTAATTCGTATTGCGGCTGTTGTGGTCATAGAGATCATATATACATAGAGATGCCATGCACTTAAATCTGCGGCAATTCAGTGGTCTTTTTTAAAGCAACATAGGTTTCTCTACAGATCCCTATAATAACAAGCGTGGAGCCGATGTCAATAACATCTTTCTCTGAGAAGATGCAATATTTTTAAATATTTTGTTTCCATTATCAATTGCCTCACACAAACCCTATCCTTCAACATAAAAGACAGTGGCTTTAGTTAACACGCGCACTGGAGAGGGTATGTTACTAACACGCACTGGAGACGGGTGCGGGGCATTTTATGCCCCCCCGGAGAATCTAAGCAAATATGATAGCTAGAACGCTCAAACTTACAGGGTGGTACGGTGCTGTGGATGAATCTACATTCCCTTCTGAAATTGGTTGACTTAAGTCAATATCTAAAAGAGTCAAACGGAAGGTCATGGTAAGGTCAAATCGGTGCCAATGTCAAATACTTTTTGAGGATTTGACCTCTGTGACGTTCGTCAGGTCAAGGGCTGCAAATGTGTCTTAAAGTTCACGTTTGGGGCATGAAGATGAATATCGACACTGGCTACCAAATGGCGTTTGAATCGTCCCGATCTGACTGTTTGTTCAGATGATATCGCTTCGCCGACCTCGATTTTGGCCGCCATTTTGGAATTCAAATCCATATAACTCAAAAATTTGCCGACCGTTTTCGATTTTTTTTTACGTCAAACGATCCGCTATTGTGTTGCCGTAAATGTTGCACAAACATTACCGCCCTGCGCCGGCGTCGTTTTTGAGATCTTACGAAAACGATGTGGGGGGGCACAAAAGTGCCCCCACCCTCCAGTGCGCGTGTTAAGCACGGACATCGAGAGTGTTCACAAAATGTGCTTAAAAAAGAGCACTGAATTGCCACGAAATCAAGTACTTCAGCATAGGCATGGCATCTCTATGTATATATGATCTCTATGGTTGTGGTAGCTCCATAAACCCAAGGCTCTATAACGCATAAACCACGCATCGAATCTTTGGCATGCATTCGATTTTATGGACAGCTACACAGCAGAGCACAGAACATAGTAAGGGCCGGACCAAGGCTGGGCGGAACTGCTTATTTGATGACGTCACTGTTGCATGACAAAATATTCGTCCGCAATTCGTCGTCAGCAAATATGGACTGAAACCTTCTGGATGGATCCTAATCAAACCTCACCTAACCTTTATTATATATCGCTGCTGATGGAGCTTCGAACCTAGCCCTTGATGGAGATTGGTTCAACTAAACTTTGTCATTAGACACCAATAACGTCATCAAACCGGTGATAACCTATCCAGCAGGTACCCAGCGGTCGAGAAACGAAACACATGGATATCTCCAAGGATCACCTTAAAACAAGTCGACGATCATCAACATTTGGTAAAAAGAGACGACGACATCGGCTTTTGGTTCCCGTTCAAATACACAAAGGACTTACGTATTGCAATTGTCAAGATCAAGCTAAAAAAAGTTGTAATTCGACCTCGGTGGTTGTTTTAACTTATATCATACTTAATCTCAATGACAGGCCATCAACATCGCTATCTCAACTCAAATATAATGTAAAGGTGGCAATGTCTCTTTATTACAAGCAAACATGTGCAAGGATCTCAAAGTAGGATCGATGATCACAGAGGTTCTCTCGACAAAACGCAATTTGGAATATATGGTCCCACTGGATTCCACGACAAAATATAACAGTGGATCTTGGATCCCAGTGCAAGTTGATCACCTTTTATATTTGGCAACGGATGTCGGATCCTATAAAATCATAATATAAACAGGATCTCTGATTAAATATTATGTCATAATCTTAGTATTTTCTGCCAAGATATACCTAAATGCATATACTCATGCTAGTTTCATTGACAACGAATCAAAATTACTGAAAATTATTGTAAAAATGGGTTCCGAAAAACATCTGTATAATGGCGGATCTGGGATCCCAGTTGATCACAATGCAAAATGGTGACTGCGATATCGGATCCCGGTGGATCAGTCGACCAATATTGAAGACCGATATATGATCCCTGTGGATTTATCGACAAATCGTGAAGATGGATTTATGATCCCATTGGTTGTGGGATTCAGATACCAGAGATCAGATACCTGGATCAGTTTTCGGGATCCAAGCACAGGTCTGTTTACAAGCGAGCTCTAGTCTTTTTGAAAAGAATGCCATATTCGTTCTTTGACGCTTTTTATTTGCGTATTGCTGAGCGTATTGCCAAGCCCATCAGCAGGTTTGAACATAATCGACAGCGATTGCTGAAAAATTATTGAGCCATTCCTAACGAAGCTCGTTCAGCAAAACCGGTTTAAGTTCATGGCCGGCTAGTCAGCTATAGTTTTTCAGCAATCTGGTCAGCACAGAGCACACTGGTCTTTTTCAATTACAATTTTTATTGTCTTGAATACATCCTGTCAGAGCAGATTGTCAAACACAAATCATGACAACAAAACATACAAAAACAACGAACATTAGAACAAACTTGCAATGAAACTTACTAAAAACAACTTACAACATTCCAGCATCCAAACCCATTCAAACATTGGATCATCATAGGAAGCACCCGCCCGCGCAGTCTCACAATAATACTCGCGGCCTGCACCCCGCGAAGCGCGCCCTCTCGCCACCGCGGGCCACGCGTGCGATCCGTCGACCGCTGTCAGGTCGGCGCCCCGCACGCCTGACCAACCGACCGGCCCCGCAGCGTATGCTGAGGGTGGGGGTCTATATCCTATCGATAGTCACCCAGCGACCTCTGCATGCCACTTAGATTACTTTGTTCACGCCGAAGAAAACGAAGCGAGTACAAACAAGCAAGCAAACTGCGCGCTCATTTCGAATATCGTTAATAACGTATCGCAATCACAACACTCGCAGCACAATCGCAACACTGCGCAGCAGAGGGATGACAAAGCGATCAGCAACGGCGGCGGCGGTGACGGCATCGAATACGGATCGACGGCAGCAGCAGCGGTGACGAACGGTGGGAGCCGCAGCGAAGAACGGAGGGAGCAGCGGCGGCGACGGCAGTCGGGTCTCACAGAACACGCCGCGCCGCCGCAAACGACGGCACCACTCGATCGATCGGTCGAGGACCGGTCGACCCAGCCGAAGCAAACGCGCTCACGTGGTGACCGAAGCGAATGGAATAGGACACGTGCCTGTGTCTGTGCCTGTGTGTCTGTTTGTCCGTGTGTCGGTGTATCTATGTGTCTGTGCATCTGTGTGTCTGTGAGTCTGTGTGTATGTGTGTCTGTGTGTATGTGTGTCTGTTTGTCCTTGTGTCTGTGTGTCTGTGAGTCTCTGTGTATGTGTGTCTGTGTGTCCTTGTGTCTGTGTGTCCTTGTGTCTGTGTGTCCTTGTGTCTGTGTGTCCTTGTGTCTGTGTGTCCTTGTGTCTGTGTGTCCTTGTGTATGTGTGTCCTTGTGCATGTGTGTCCTTGTGTCTGTGTGTCCTTGTGTCTGTGTGTCCTTGCGTCTGTGTGTCTGTGTGTCCTTGTGTCTGTGTGTCATTGTGTCTGTGTGTCCTTGTGTCCATGTGTCCTTGTGTCTGTGTGTACTTGTGTATGTGTGTATGTGTGTCTGTGTCTCATTGTGTCTGTGTGTCCTTGTGTCTGTGTGTCCTTGTGTCTGTGTGTCCTTGTGTCTGTGTGTCCTTGTGTCTGTGTTGTCTTGTGTCCGTGTGTCCTGTGGTTTCTGTTGTGTCTTGTGTCTGTGTGTCATTGGTGTCTGTATGTCCCTGTGTCCTGTTGTGACTTGTGTCTGTGCTGTCCTTGTCTGTGTGCGTCCTTGTGTCTGTGTGTCCTTTTGTGTCCCTGTGTGTCCTGTGTCCTGTGTGTCTTTGTGTCCTGTGTGTCTTGTTTCTCTTTGTCCTTGTGTTGTGTCTCGTCCTTGGTGTCTGTGATGCCATTGTGTCTATTGTCCCTTGTGTCGTGTTGTCCCTGCGTCTGTGTGTCTTTGGTGTCTGTGTGTCTTGCGTCTGTGGTCCATCTCGTTCTGTCTGTCCTTGTATGTTGTGTGTCCTTGTGGTATGGGTGTGTACTTGTGTATAGTGTGTCTGTGTGGTCTGGTGTCTCATTGTGTCCTTGTTCCTGTGTCTGTGTGTCCTTGTGTCAGTGTGTCCTTTGTGTCCTGTGTGGTCCTTGTGTATGTGTGTTCCTTGTAGTTTCTGTTGTGTTCCATTCGTGGTCTGTGTGGATACAATTGTGCCTGTGGATGTTTACTCGTGTCTTGTGCTGTCAGTATGCGGTCTGTATGTCCTTGTGTTCCGCTGTGTCTCCTTGTGTGTATGTGTTTCGTCCTTGTGTCCCTGTTGTGGTGTCCTTGTGTAATTTTGTGTCCTTGTGTCTGTGTGTCTTTGTGTCTGTGTGTCCTTGTGTCTGTGTGTCCTTGTGTCTGTGTGTCCTTGTGTCTGCGTGTCCTTGTGTCTGTGTGTCCTTGTGTCTGTGTGTCCTTGTGTCTGTGTGTCTGTGTCTGTGTGTCTTTTCAATTGTCAATGACTGAAAGCTCGTCTGTCAGGACAGTCCAGGACTGGTAAAGTGTTCTGTCCAAATTGATAAAGCCGCATAAGCAGAAATGTCGCATTTTTGTCTCGGAGCGTAAACTTTCACCTTGATTGTCGAGCCGTCGCGATCGGAAGTGTGTCCACTTATTGCACAATTAGTGAAGACAATTGCATGTAGATTGCTCTTTCATAACAACAGCAGAGTGAGTTGTTTGCTTTGCCATGCTGGTCCACTTCACCCCACTTTCCCCTGCATATAGCAGCTTATACCATGCAAGCTTGGTATAAGTCAGCTCTAGAAGCATACAGAGACAAAATCTTAAGACTTTTTCGAACTGCGGGACTTCTGAGGGAATCGCCCCTACCCCTTCAACATTTTGCTTTCTTCCGTTCTGCATCCACCTAATTCTTGGTAAATACCAAGATTGTGTAAACGCGGAAGGAAGAGTCGATGGTCGGTCACCTTGGTCACGTTTACGAGTATAGCATTATTTCAAAGCTCGCTTTAAGTCACAGGTCTCCAAACAGCTGTCAACACATTGGCAGTCGCACTGAGCGCCGCAATCGGAGTCGCGGCGCGGGCGTTCCGCGACACAACCAGCACCTTGTTGCGTCTCCACCGGACTTTTGTGCGTGCGAGGTGTACGAGTGCGGTGCGTGCGTGCGTTTCTGAGTTTGTGCGTATAGAATCTTTTATTTTCGTGTTAGTGCTTGTTCTGACATTGTATTATGTATTTTATTTTACGATGAGAGGCAATAGCCACAGCTATACTTGTGGATGACCTCAATAAAAGACTATCTATATCTGCATCTATCCTGCCATCGTTTTCAGCTCGTACCCTGTTTCTGTATCTCATACATGCTTGTACGGTGGTTGTCTGCGACTGTTATAGCGAGTTCTGTTTCTACTTCACTCTGTTTTATCATCATTCGCTGGATGCTTACGTTGTCTGCGATGATATATTGATCAGTTATCACGTATATTGTTCTTTGCCATATTCATCTTTGCTCTTTCGTGAAATTTTGCTCTATTTTAGCTTCATATTTGCACAAGCATATTTGCCATGTCTTCTTATCCACTGTGTGCGTGTCTGTGTGTGTCTGTCGTGTCATCGCGAGTTTGAATTACTCGACCTGAGCTGTATTTGGATGAATGCCTGTTGCTGATTATCAAGATAACAAAACATAAACAAATATGCGGGCTTCAGTGCGTATGCGGCTGCGCGTTTCACGCGGGCCCCCACTCCTCCCGCTTGCCATCTTTGGCGTCCGCGAACAGCACCAGGACGCAGTGCTTTAGCCTCTCCTGATCCTTGATTCGGGCGCATGGCTCCCACAGAGTGGCTGAGTACTGGGTCGCACACTCCACGGACGGGTCGTGCACACGCTGCCAGATGTCATCCAGGTCCTCAGTTGGGATCTCGTGCGCTCCGATCAGCAGCCGAAACCGACACGTGTCGCTGCTCGGCACTGGGTAGGTGAACATCTCGGGTGCGCGCCGCCGCCGCACGCCCGCCTGCTGCGCGCCGATGCCCGTGATGGTCACGTCCTCGATGAAGTAGTAGGGCCGCTTCATCAGAGCGTGGTAGATGCGGCGCGGCGCGTCGTTGCTCAGCAGATAGATGGGCCCGCCCACGTACATGGGGAAGGTCGGCTTGCTCCACACCGCTGTACTCGTGTAGAACTTCGAGGCGGGGTCGCGCTCCGGCTTGGGACTGTGGACGACGTTGCCGAAGATGACGCGCTGCTCGTCCTTGTGGTGTTCGATGAACGTCATCAGGTTGTCAACGTTGACGAACAGGTCGTCATCGGCCTTGAGCAGGAAGCTGGCGCGCGGGCAGAATGTGTCGAACCACTCCAGCGTTGCCAGCGACTTGAGCGTCAGGTTGTTGTAGTGGTCGACGAAGTTGGCCTGGACGATGTCGGCGAAGCTGTCGGCCTCGCGCTCGATGCTGGCCTGCAGGCTGGCGTTAGCAGTGCGAGCCACGAGGAAGGCGAGCACCACGTCCGGCCGCTGGATGGCGGGCCGCGCCCAGGTGCGGCGCAGTGTGCGCCGGATGGCCGCGTTTCCCGGCCGACTCTGCACCATCATCACCAGCCGGACGTTGTCGCCGCTGTGTGGGCACAGGTCGCTGCCCGGGATCTTGAAGCCGGGCTCATAGTAGTCTCTGGTTATCACGGGCTTCGTCGTGTCGGCGGCGGCATTGCTGGCGTCCGGGTCTGAAACAGTAACAGCGTAAATTAGCCGCGGCAGCGTACATTAGCCGCGGCAGCGCACGGCGGCACGCGCTTGCTAACAGAAACTCACCCTCAGCCAATAAATGACCGTGAAAGGATTTTTTTTTTCATTTGATTCGAAGGTGAAGACGGATATCCTTGACAAGCAAAATGGTACAAGTTGTCTTCATTGACTCACTAAGCCATTGAGTTACATGGGGATTTCATTCCGCACAGTTCCGATTTTTATTCTTCAGTAGGTAAATGAGTTTTAATGTAGGCTCATATGTGAGAAACAGAGAGGCTCAAAACCAATCATGTGAATGCATATATCGCACATCACTTAGTTTTCAGAGCTGAAAGGTTACTGGACTGGTGAAAATCAGAGCCTAAGGATCTTTAAAGGTAATTTATATTGTTGATTAAGTGCCAGTAGCTGTAGAAAATTGAGAAATTGCGTTATATTAGAGACGTACCTGTGACATTCCCTACCGTGTCACTCATGTCAGACAGTTTTTTCCATCTGATGTTATCATTATGATCATTGGCCGATCAGCCGACTGACGCGGCAGTATCTGGAGTGACACAGATCAGTATCTGGAGTGACACAGATCAGTCTGACATTGAATTATCTGCTCCGCTGCGACCTTATAGGATCACCAGTTGCCAGCTATTGAGTCTGCCTGGTGTACAGCTCTGACTGAAATGTGACAACCGACTAATCTGACCGACTCTGACTGACCTGTGACTGATTTGACCGACCCTGACTGACCTGTGACTGATATTAACGAACCGTACTGACCTGTGACTGATCTTAACGAACCTGACTGACCTGTGACTGATCTTAACGAACC
>VOPJ01003237.1:944256-992581 GCA_014673585.1 Semibalanus balanoides
TAACTTCTTATTGGTTGAACATAGAGAGCTAATTTTGACACCATCGTGTTTGTCTCATAAATACGCTTTGAACCATATTATGGTGACCGGGCTAGAGCGACTTCAAAATTTGACCTCTGGTTAAGGTCATTTTGTGACCCATGTAGGTCATGTTACATATGGGGTGATTTGACCCGACGAGACAATCACTGGTGTCATTCGCACGTCTTTATCTTTATCGTATCAAATATTATTGGCAAGAAATTGCATGTGACGACAGATGACCTCAGCTGACCTTTCAGAGGTCACTGAACAGCAATTGCACCTGGATCATCAGCATCAGCTACAAATAATCTACATGAAAGAATTGACTGCATTACGCACCGAGTCCGGCCGACGTAGATGTGTTAACCGTGTGTTGTCCTTGGCTGAACACGCGACCGTCCTGGAATCCTGCCGGCCTAGCTTTTTCGGCCACTTTGATGGCTGCCATGACGAGCTGATGCGTTCTGATATGTAGACGAGATTAGGAGTCACAGTGCGTGCCTATCATATCATGTCTTATTGTCTTAAGTGTTGTTGTACATGTTTATTGAGTAGTATTTTAGTACGCCTTTTAAGTGTTTTGTCATCAAACCTCATTGTGGTCCCCATTGTTTTACAACTATTGAAGCGCCTCGTGTATTTGCGTGGAACTTTTTCGAATAAACTGATACTGATACTGATACTTATCTTATGCGTATTCTCTGAATAGAAAGCATTTCATATGTTCCCATTGACTCTAATGGGAGGTTATGAAATTGACCTGACCTTAAGTCAACGATATAAAGAAAAATTAGGGATATACGAATTTTAGTTACTTATGGCCTTATGAAATCCTGCAAGGTAAAAATATATCGGACAAACATTGTGCTTCGGGCACCGACTACAAACATTGTTGAAGATAAGGTCACGTGGCGTGACACAGTAACCTGGGCTGAGATGACCCAAGGTCAAAACTCTTACATATTATGGGTAATTAATGCCCCAACAGTCGTGCAAATTTTGCGGCGCTGCGCGCCGAAGTCTTTTTTGCTATCCTCAAAAAATCTTAAGAGCCAGAGTCCCGCATTCCCCGGCACGGGCGCTTTTGTGTAAGATAAACAAAAGCCGTTTTCACGATGGATTATGTTGCGCGAAATGTTTTAAAACTTCTTAAAGTGTTTTAAAATGTTTTAGTAGTAGCCGTCTTCACTATAGACTAAATTGCGAGAAAAGTTTTAACACTCGTCCTTCGGTCCCGTAGGGCGAGGATTATTTTGTTTTTAATTAGTCCATCGTGAAAACGGCTACTACTAAAACATTGTAAAACATTTGAAAATGTTTTAAAACATTTTAAAATGTTTTAAAACATTTCGCGCAAAATAATCCATCGTGAAAACGGCTAAAAGCACATTTTTAATGACACAAATTGCACCTTCCTCGAAACGCAAAGTCTTCGTGGGAAAGATGATGGGATACTCGACATGCGTGACAGTGATATCTGACAAATATATGCGAGCACTATGGAAAAATCTCCCTTGTCCCAGCCATGGGCGTCGCCAACCGAGTGACCAGGTTCGGTCCCTCAAGATCGCTTCGGACCCCAAGATTAGCAGGATTGTAATGTAACCATATTGTGAATTTGGGCCCAGCGCTGGCTCCGTGGTTCTAAAATTTGCATCTCTAACTGATACCCTATACCAACCATTTGCAGAAAATGAAAAATTAACCATTTGAAAATGAAAATGAAAATGAGAATTAAAATGAAGAAAAAAAAATAAAGAAATTTAATTATATGGGAGTGGGTGACAACCACCTGGTTGCCCCCCCCACCAGTCCCCACCAAATTTTATGTCGACATTCCTGGTCCAACAAGTCCCGATCTACCCTGCTCTGCCGTTAATGAGCAATTGTTCAAAGGTATTAAAAGTTCATGATGTTTCAAAAATAATTTAAATATACCTATTTTCGCTGGAAAATAGTTAAAGCTAGAATATCAGTTGGAATTTTTCATTGTATTTATAATCAAAATTATCAACAGTTCAGTTATTTTTATTTTAAGCTTATCAAGCGACAAATGACATGGGAATTATAACATCAGGGTGGGCAAAATGTTTGACTGGGTGGGGGGCAAAACGGCTGACTGCGGGGGCATTTGCCCCCCTAGTTAACATGTTAAAATAGGCCTTGCACGACCCACCCTACTGTGCATTCATCATTTCAGATAAACATGAGTATGAAAATAATTTGCAACAAAAAAAAGAAACATTGAAACGTGCGTTTTTTCCACCCTGAAATCGACAACTGACAAGTTCACAAAAGCGTGAGGCTGATAATGCGCCCCCCCCCCCCTACTCACACACACACGCGCACTCTGTCTACCTGTATTCACCTATGCGCAAAATATTACATTTTACAAATAATTGCAAATAATGTCCATATATGGCATTCATAGCGGCCCCAAACAGCATATATTTGTTGTACACAAATTTTATATCTCTGCATACGTAGGTATATTTTTCATTTTTTACTTATCTTGATATATTCGAGATCTGTAAATTGTAAGCTTAAAAACGTTTGTTCCATATCAATCAGTCAAACCACATGACCGCGATGGTGTTTCAAAAACACATAAAACGTATTTGTGCCCACTCTGGCTCCCAATTTGTTAACAAAAAATATATTTTGAGGTAAAAAATAAAGATTTACTCAATAGCCGTTTTCACCATGGATTATTTTGCGCGAAATGTTAAAAAACATTTCAAAATGTTTAAGTAGTAGCCGTTTTCACGATGGACTAATTTGCGAGAAATGTTTTGACACCCGCCCTACGGTCCCGTAGGGCGAGGGTTAAAACATTTTTCTTCTTCTCGCAAATGAGTCCATCGTGAAAACGGCTACTACTTAAACGTTTAAAAAACATTTTAAAATGTTTTAAAACATTTCGCGCAAAATAATCCATCGTGAAAACGGCTAATAATCCTGTTTCTTGCGGGCAACTAAAAATAACGTTAACGTGCAGGGGTGGATTCTGCCTCCCTTCCAGAGATCTCGAAAACTTTTCGGTCGATTTCGATGGGAAGAACGCCATTCAATGCACCTGGCAAATACAGCACAATTGTCAGACAAGCCACACTAACAAAAATTATTTTACTGGCAGGACATTCGTGTGGGTCCACAGGAATTGGTCAGGAGACACATAAATCAAAATAGGTACCTGTCCAATTTGCCTCGATGGTATTGAAACATAGAGCATATGCCTATTTGAATTATGAAACTAAAAGATGATAGAAAAGAGCCCAAAGGCAGGTACCACCAGCCAAGTTTAGAGAAAACGCAGCGGTAGAATGCATCATCGCTGCTGATAGGGAGCAGAGCCTTATTATCCCATCATATCTACAAAGCCCGCATGATACAGAGGGAAATCATCGGGGGAAAAGAGCAAGCATATCTATCACCTAGAAATAGGCTTGCAGACAATATTCATTCAACTCAAACGGACGATCATACATGATCATGCATCTACAAGATGGAGTCGACCATTCAAGTTCAAGTTCAAGCACCGTCAAAATGTTTTTCACCTTGGAACCTGAAGTTTATTTATTTTTTGTTGTAAAATAAAAAACTGGGGGGCCAAAGGGGGAAAAATACGTTTTTTTATTATGTTTTTGAAAGGTCATTGCGGTAATATGGTTCGACCGATTTCCATGCCCATACAATTTTTGAGCTCCCAATGTACTGTTTTTTTCACCTATCAAAAGGACAAGTACAAAAATGCAAAATCATAGACGTATTCAGGGGATGTAAAATGGGTGAAAATTCTGTGATATGGGGTGAAAATGGGGTGATTTTCTGATAACAAATATGTGCTGTTCGTGATTATTTTGGATAGTATGAACGTCACATGTGGTCTTTTTGCTGTAACTTGTTAACATAATATATTGCGCTTAGGTGGATCCAGGTAAACATCGTGGGGGCACCGGCATGTAAGTAGCGCCTTTTATCATCTTTCTAATCTGAAGTTGGCCCTAATTTGACGGTGGGTATCGCCTCCTACTTTATGTAGGTATCGGAGTGCGCCTCTGCTTTAAAATATGTTTAATCCGAGTATTTATAATGTATATCTCAGTGACATTCTTTCTGACCCACTTCTTGCACCGCAAACTACGAAGGAGGTATGCGCCGCAAAACTGCATTCGTAACAGCCTCTCCAAAACATGAGCCTGGAACCGCCTCTGCTGTTTTTTTTTCTCTCAAAATTTTGACACAAGATGCGTAATTCAATTCCAGGAAAAGTCACAAAGTTTAAAGACTCTAGGCCTAACGGTTTAGAAGCAACAAGCACAAACAACTACCGTTGGCAGAATCTGCCCCCGCAAGAAATAGGGCTAACAATCGAATGGTATTCGTCCTAACGAAATTTACCGAGCGATTCAAGGAATATCTGAGGGCAAAATCTGCCCACCCCGTAGGTTAACGTAATTCTAGCCGCTCACCATAAATAGCCCGTTAACCCTATTCCCTGCGGAAGGCAGATTCTGCCCCCCCCCCCCGTAGCACGTTCCTTGAGCGTCCCTGACTCCAGATAGGAGCTTCCTCCCATCACCAGCAGCAGTCACCGGCAGTCTACTTTGTGTGCACGCGAGCATTAGCGCCGGATACGAGGCCGGGGTGGCCGCGTCTGCCGCAGGCGTCCCGGACACCGTCACTTACCGGCGGCGCTGCCGAGCGGCTGCGCTTTCCAGGCCTGGCCGGCGGCGGCGCCAGGTGCATGTGACGCAGCTGGCGCAGCACCTCCGGCTGGTGACGCTTGCAGCAGCTGACGCTGCGTCGGCCCCCCACCATCTGTGGACAGGTCACACGGAGATATGAGATCAGCCGGCCGGACTGACATGGGCAGATGGCTCGCTAAGCGCTACATCAGGGATTACTGAACAACAGAAGTCAATACATTAGCCTTTTTCACGATGGATTATTTTGCGCAAAATGTTTCAAAACATTTTAAAATGTTTAAAATGTTTTAGTAGTAGCCGTTTTCACGATCGACTTATTTGCGAGAAATTTTTTAACCCTCGCCCTACGGTCCCGTAAGGCGAGGGCTGAAACATTTCTCGCAAATAAGTCTATCGTGAAAACGGCTACTACTAAAACATTTCAAAATGTTTTAAAACATTTCGTGCAAAATAATCCATCGTGAAAACGGCTATTGTATTTTAACAAAGGCGATACAGATTCGCATGGCTGTAATAGCCATGAAATGATGCCCTGTTTTGATTGCATGACTACACAAGATGATTCGAGTGCATCCCAAGCCTTTGGTGCTACATGACTGGATGTTTTCCCGAGCAGAAATAACCAAAGTATACAACTTAATTGGCACGATCAGTGCAGTAGCAGCGGAATTTCGATGGGTGTTACAAAGTTTTCTCAGCAGTATGCTGACGAACTTTGGCCAGACTAGAAACCATTTGCTTGTATGACAGAAGCAATACTTGTAAAACCTGTGTTCAGTGAGCGCTCTTCTATTGACTGAAATGTCCGGACGACCGCCACTAAAGCGCAAGACGAGGTAAAGCGACTATAGCGCGCCACTGCAGGACCACGATTCGGTCTAAGTATAACTCTGTAGCACATGGAAACTGTTCCTTACGTTGACGAGAAAGGTCAGGTGGCGTTCAGAAACATTACTGCGATATGTTTCAGCTGGTGCCTGGCACAGCTTGACACGAATCATGAGTGTTCCCGCTGAACTCAGTGTATCCGGGACGGGCGAGAACCACTCACATATCTGACTTTCAGCGCTCGGCCGGTGCGCGAATAACCCACTGTACTTTGCTGAGCTTTAACAGCCGCGCGGGGCACTGTCGGAGCCGACACGATTTACGACTAGATTCAGCGTAACAGGCTGTACGCCACGTCGCCATGGCGGCATTGACCAAATTAAATCCCGATTGCGAGTCTGTCAACATTTCTATCGAGTAAAGGAACATTCATCAATTGACATTATCCAATCGTTCGCTTTTCAGAAGCCGGAAGTTTCTTGGAGAGGTAGCATATTTGCATCATATTGCCGACATTATCAGACAACTTCATTCGCTCAGGAAGAAATAACTTCATCACTGGAACGTGTCTGTCAACATTTTGCATTGAGGAAAGGATCACTCATCAATTGGCATCGATCCAATCGTTCGCTTTTCAGAAGCCGGATTTGTCCTAGAGACGTAACATATTTGCATCATATTAGCCGTTTTCACGATTAATTATTTTGCGCGAAATGTTTTAAAACATCTTAAGATGTTTTTAAATGTTTTAGTATGAAAGTCCTAGTATATGATATATTCCAAGAAAAATAAGTTACTAATTTAGGCGATATTTATAATATTCAAGAGCCAGCGTCCTGAAATCGCAAATATGAGTGGAAAACACACCTAAATTAACTTTTTGTCACTCGTCGTCACTTGGCCATCCGAAAACGACGTACACCAGCGATCGAGCTAAATGGTATAAAATCTTAACTCGACAAAAAAAAAATCCGATCTTCCTACCTATAGTCCATACCTACCCAGTACCCATTAAACGGTATGTTATCAAATATACATCTTACAAAGGGCAACCACACAACCGACACCACAACATAAGTCTTCCTTGCCTCTTGTTTCTTGCCGGGTTATGGTGCGTAAGCCTTGAAATGCACAATTGCATCAACCAAACAACGGCGATACATATAAAACAAACCGCAATGCGGAAGAATTTGTTTTCGTGGTATTTAACTGGGCGCAAGACGTTCTAAATATTAACAGCTTGCCATATGAAGCAAATTGAGCAAACTCAGGTAAACATTCGTATAAAAAACTTCATGCGAAAGACGTCGAAAATAATTCATTGTCTTCCACTCTCTTCAGTTTAGGAAGCTTTTCAACCGCATCTGAGAAAACTTAACAAGTGGCACAGATGGAATAAGGAGATCCCAATTTTTTCTGCTTGAAAGGCCTTTCAACTCTACAGTAAATTACCCGCAACTCGCATTTAAATATTTATTTCCCCGAAAACCCGGTGACAGCAATCGCACCATCAATCAGCAGCCCAGCGGTAAGTGTCCCCGATATATAGTCATAATATACCCACCACAGTTTAGCAACGCATTTAATTCATGCCAAAATCTGTTATTGTTTTTCCTCGAGAGAGATAAATATGGCGTCGCACTTGTTGCAAAGAAAACACACACGCATTGAAAGATGTCTCCTTATTCTTAATTTTAATGAGTATTTTAATGAAGGACGAGTCCGAATTCAGCTTTGGTAAAAAATTGCTCCAAACGACAGAGGGTGTCAATTTGGAAAACATGAAAAAGTGCGAGATCATATGAAGCAATCTTGATATATTCTGAAAATAAAATCTGAGTTGGTGCATGATATTTGGTGGCGCTTTAGCTTGGATATTTGCTGAAAATTTAAACTCCTTGAGAAGAGTCTAACATGTGGTCCTCCACGTCAATGTTTGGTGGGCTCGCTAACAATTTATCGTCGTCATTCTTTTCAACTGAAAGTCACAGTGATGTACGCACTTATTGACGTCATAATTAAAAAACGATCCTGTAACCTGACGGTACCCACAAGAAAGTTGAGAATGGTTGACGTAGCGTGGGATCATTTACTTTGCAGTAGGCCTTTATACAGACGTTAAAGTTAAAGGCAATGTTAATTTAGGCCTATAGGTCTGGTCTGAAATGGGGTATGGTAGATCAGATAGCCAACGAGGGTGGCTACCTCGCCGCTTTGCGGACCTCCATATGCCGATGTTTGTCTCAAGCGGACGGCGGCCAACTATTGGTAATCAACATGAGCAGTGGCGGCTGTGTTAAACATTGACATATATAGGTAATATGTCAAATTGTTTAGAGGTCAATGGGGTTAAAGGATTGCGGGCGGGCACCCAGCTGACATTTTACAATATATTGCAGCGAACCTACTCTGCGGTAGCGCAAAAAATGACTACCACCAACAATGTTTAATAATTGAACCCTGCAAAACAATTGTAGGTCGAAAATATTTTCTCGTCAGCAAAAAAATAAAAAATGAAAATAAAAAAATCCTAGAATAATTATGCATATCAAATTTAGAAACATTTGTGGTATGCTTGTTAATTAATTTGTGCTACTCTAGGTGGTGACGGTGGCGGAGCGACATAAGTAGTTCGCCATCAATATACTTGTTAAATGTCAGCCGGTGTGGCCGCTCCGCCTATTCTTTAACACAGGCCGCCGACTGCTCTTGTGATCACGAATATGGCCACCGTCATTAGACAAGTATTCCGGCCAATGCGCCTTCCAATCTCTATAAGTTCAGTGTCAGATACATACGCCACAATTTGCGTTTGCATCGTTTCGTGGCTGTTTTAACTTTTGAGTAAAGTATGTAACTTTATACTATTAGATGTATCTATCTACATTATCATACTAATCAACATATTTTATATCATTATCATACAAATTGTGAACGCTCAAAATATCACCTCCTTCTGAAATAGTTGACTTTCCTCTGAAAATTCATACAACACTCTGGCAAAAAAAACATTTCAGGAAGGCACTGTGACAAAGAGCTAATGGAAATATCGCAAATTGAGCTCATGTGTAACAACTTACAAGATATAAATGATACAAAAATTGTCCAAGTTGCCTTCTAATAGAACATATGCGTCCAGAGTCCATTCCGTTTAGTTAAAGCTTACCGCCATATTAGTTACGCCAATCTGGCATCGGGTCATGGATCAACAGTCTGCCCTTCGCATGGCGCATTAATGCGACTAGGAAACGAATTCGCTGGAGGCGAGTCCATCATGAAGTCAAGGGGAGGTCGATTTTAGGCACCAAATAGCGTGCCCCAGATTAACAACATTGTTCCGCAGATCGGTCTGAAAAGTGTCAGTAGGTGAAACAATCCATCACACTAGAGCGTGTTATACATTATTATGCTAATGAACCTAATTACGCACCAAAACCGGCCAACTCTGTAGTACTCACTATATTTTCCAGAAGCGGAGTGAGTGAGACCGCCGAAGCGTCGATACGAAGTATCTTACAGTGGGCAAAAGCCCGACTCTCAATACTCTTGCTTCGCTTGACTATGCGTGGGTTTCAAGAGCTAACTCCCGTTTCACTCAAGTATCATTGAATATTAAGTATAGCTCACTGGAGGTAGATTTTGGCCTAAACATACACATGGTGCATAGGCTACGTGAAAATATTTAACACAAACTGAAGAAACTCACCGATCCATAGAGTAAACAAAAACTGAATATAGTTACAGGATAAGCACGTGCTTTGACTTCGAAATCACCTCCGCAGATTGTGCGGGCGTGTCGTCGCTGCTGCACGGTGGCCGGTGGTGGTTGCCGTGCCTGTTTTTGTGGGGTTGGCGGCGGCGGGCACTGTCTCCTCGTTCCTTGCGGAGGCCGCGTAGAATCGCCACGCAAAATAAATAACAACCAAGTGCCCAAAGAAAGGTGGGCCAGGTAAGTATTGTTTTATGTATTGCATCAAAACAACAACTTATCAGTTGCCGGACACAAATGAAAATAACTCGCTCCGCTCGCTGCTTCATGCAGTCAGGTCCGAGGGCTTTTACCTTGTTTCTTGACCCTGTAACATTATTAGGCATCGATAAATTAATGCGGACATTTCGAAGACATAGAAAGAATGCGTGCTGGCAAAGAGTGTGGTGTAGTTAAGTAGAGCCCAATGGCACTCCTCAAGTATTACTAATAAAGCTATGTCCGTGCAGAAACGATCTTAAGATGTTTTAAAACATTTCGCGCAAAATAATCCATAGTGGAAACGGCTATTGTTAACATTTTCAGACAACTTCATCCGCTCAGGAAGGAATAACTTCATCACTGGAACGTCTGTTGACGATGCATCCGCTTTGTGGACATCTCGACGTGAATCATCACCGACGTGACAATTTCATTCAGCATCTCTGACGTCAATCGGTCAATCACTTGATCAGTGCGCCTGGCCAGCGCCGATTCGCGTGGTCTTCCAACGCCCGAGCCAGATATAGCATACACATAACGCAGTCGGCTTCTCACGCTTCCAACAGCGACCGCCGACCGACGGCCGGTCTCACGAAAAAAATTACTCGTTACAGCCACACATGAATGAAAAGCGCAATCAACCTTATGGCGATGTAGCGATGTGTTCCGGCCGCTGAGCTGTCGCCATGCCAACGCGTGCACTGTAACACACATACCTTGAGCGGTGAGACGGCCGCCGGTCGGCACTGCTCAGGCATATCCGTCTGAGCGGCACGCTGCCGCTGCTGGCGCGGCAGCTGCTGCTGCGCCGGCTGCTGCTGCTGCTGCGCCGGCTGCTGCTTCCGCAGCTGCTGCGATCGATCCGGCTGCTCGTGCTCCTCCGCCTTGCCCTCTTCTGCGCTACTCATGTCAGAGTTGGAGTCTTTGAAGCTGTCCAGGTCTGAGGGCGGATTAGTGGCGACGTGATTGATTGCCGATTGTACTGGACAAAGCCGGTAAGAACTGGCTTTGTAGTGCACTGACAGTTTTGCTCGGTAGACGGAATACGGATCCGGCATGGATTTTCCGAAATGTTTCAATAAATTTGTTTTTTCCTTGGAGGAGAATAACCATTTGGGGCCATTCCGCGACAAATAGACAGACACAAATTGCCAAATGACACCGTCATGTCTCCGATTTTTGACTAATATTGGTATATGAGGTGATCTCGACCGATAAAGCGAGCTGCAAAATTTTACACTCATCCAAGCAGTGGTTGCGGATATATTAACTCAGACATTTTTCAAAGGTCATGATGCAGGTCAACCTTTGTGAGACAATATGGTGGGGAATTTATGCAGCAATGAACATTAACAAGTGGTTCGCTCCACTGGTCGATTACTGGTCAAGTGGTGGTGCAAGTCAGTGATAGACAATTAGGGACTGCTAGCCCATACTACCCGCTGCCCGCTGCCCGCCGCCCCCCGTCAGCCGTCAGCCGTCAGCCGTCAGCCGTCAGCCGTCAGCCGTATCTATAATACGTTTTTGTACCAGTCATACACCCCAAGTATCCGTAAAAATATGGTGCCTGACATACACCCGTGGTACCCGTTATTCCGTTGTGGAGCACGTGGCAAACCCGTTATAGCCAGTAGTCACTCATTATACCCTAGGTATACCCATGGCACCTGTTATACAGGATACACACGTTCTACCCAGCGCACGTGCACATTCCTTTTATATATTTCAGGAACGGCTGAGATGATTGTGTTCGAATTTAGTGTGTGGTTAGGGACCTCTCAGTCGCCGCCTCTCCACAAGTCAGCTAGGGGTGGGCGCCTCTGAGCGGGCACACGTGCACACCACTATTCTATATCTCTCAGGAACGGCAGAGACGATTGTGTTCAAATTTTGTGTGTGGTTAGGGACCTCTCATCCGCCACTTTCCTTCAAATCAATGGCAGGGAGCCTTTGCACGTGTGCCCTTTTTGTATCTCAGAAACTACCTACTTGCCCGATCGAGTTGAAATTCACAATACACTTCCTTTGCGCTCGCTCGTTCAACACCAACTACTGTGCCTTAATAATAGATTATACTACCAGAGCTTTAACGAGCTGTTCTATAACATGGTATAATTTTTTCATCTCGTATCTTATACGGGTATGGGTACGGGTAAAATGTATCTTATACGGGTATAAGATACATTTTCTCAAATGTTTTTTTTTTACCAGGTACTCGTCTTAGGAAATTTGACTGGGAGGGGAGGCTGACGTGAACTTAACCCGCGCACTGCAGGGGGGGGGTGATTTCCGCCCCCCCTCAGGTTTTCAGGAGTAGCGAAAAAACGGTGGCGCGCAGAGCCGCCAAATTTTGTACACCTGTTTGGGCATCAATTACCCACACTTTGTAAAAGTTTTGACTTGAGGTCATCTCAGGTCAGGTCACAAGTTCATGTCGAGTGACCTTACCTTCAAAAATGTTTGTGTTCGTGCCAAAGCCAGTCTTTTCCCGAAAGGTTTTAAACTTGCAGGATGTCATACGTATATCAGTACCTACAGTTCGTTAATCTCGGATTTTTCGTATCGGTGACCAAAGGTCAGGTCAATTTCCTGAGCTCCCCATTATAAGTGAACGGGAAAATAAACAAATGCTTCCTATTCAGAAAATATGAATTGGATGAGGCTAATTCTTTCAGAATCATGTTATTTTAGCTCATTTTGGATGATCAAGGTGCAATTGTTGCTCAGTGATTTATACACGGTCATCTGAGGTCATCTGAGGTCATCAGCAATGATTTGCTAATAACTCTTGATAGAAAAGAGATATAGACGAGCAGTTGACACCACTGTGTTCGTCTCGTCTGGCCGCGTCGCCCCATATGCAACATGGCCTACCTGGGTCACCAAATGACCTTGATCTGAGGTCAAATTTTTAAGTTGACCTTACCAGGTCACCGTGTACATATTTCAAAGTGCCTCGATGAGAAAAAACGATGGCGTCAAAACTATTTCCCTATCTTGGTTAGGTAAAATTCTTTTCACGAAAAACGCCTTTGCTAAAAATAGCCTTTTTGATCTTTCATGACCTCTGGAGCCTAAACTATTGATCTGAGCTCAATTTTGAGGACTAAGGTGCGATTGCAAATTTAAATGGCTATCTATTGATGCTGTAATCGTTTGCTCCTGGCTATCATAGTTCCCGAGATAATCGGGGGTTTCTGGAAAAGAGTCCAAAAAACGGAAAATCTGACCTTTGGTGACCACAGGTGACCTCAATTGTGACCTGATCCAAGAAAATACTGAAATACTTTCGATAGACCTTGTCTAGAGCTATCTAATGCTGTTTTCCGCTTGTCGCTACGTTGCGTAGTTTTCGAGATCTCACGGGGGTGGAAATCAACCCCCCCATACCAGAGTCCTAGGATTGGAAATTTTGGGTGTAAAGTGACACACTACAAGGTATAATATTCCACTCCTTTTGCTCAATTTGAAGGGCTTTTTTCCACTCTTTTTCACTTTTGATATTATTTTTCACTAATTTATTTTACTCTGTAAAAAGCAAAAAAATTGCTAAGGTTTTGTTTAATAGCAAAATGGGTAACTTCTTGAAAAAGGCTCTTTTTGAGGTAAAATTTCCCACTCTTTTTCCTGATTTTCAGTCTGAATTTTCCACTCTGCACCCTGGCCTTAAAGCAATCCTAGGACACTACCCCCTGCAGTTCGTGTTCGGCGCGAACCCCCTCCAGTGCGCGGTTTAACTACCTACGTACATTAAAACCAGTACTGACCGGAGTCTCAGCCGAACGCCATTGCCCCTGGGAAGAAATATTGTCACTCTCGTTATCTCCGGAACCAATGTTCGCAGCGAGACGCACAAGGTGACATTAGAGAACCCTTAAAGGGAACTAATCACATTTTATTTTTGTTAGCAACAATTTCTTAGGCTTCCGTTAAGGTTTGTCGATGGCACTGAAGGATCGACGATGACTGTCAAGATGCGCGACGCCTTGGAGATAGCTGCTGCCGCCTGCTCTCGGAACTTCAGATGACAGTCTTCGTGAACCCCCAGGCCCAGGTCCTTCTCTACTGATGTCTGGATCAGCTGAACGTCCGCATGTGGTACGCGTGGTTTACATTGCCTCTTCCCAGGTGCAGGGACTTGCACTTATCGCAGTTGAAGTGAAGCTGCCACCGTTCTGACCAGCCGGATGGCGTCCAGGTCACTCTGAAGAACTTGGATGTCCGAGGCCTGGCTGACGCTCCCGTAGATTTTCGTATCGCCCGCGAACATTTCGACGGATGACAGCACCTCTCTCGGCAGGTCAAAAGGATGAATAATAGCGGCCCCAATACGCTTCCCTGCGGAACACCACTGCTAACCACTGCCCAGTCCAATATAAAGTCATAGACGGTCATCCACTGTTGTCGCCCGATCAGGAACGCTTTCACCCAGTTCAGAAATTTTCCGCCGACCCCGCAGAAGCGTAGCTTTAGGAGACGCTGATGAGGCACAGAGTTTAACGCCTTTGAACGCCTTGCTGAGATCTAAGTAGACTGCGTCGACTAGATCATCCTGCTCAAGCATGCTGGTCCACTCATCCAGGATCTTGAGGAGCTGGGTGCAGCGGGATCTCTTCAGCCTAAACCCATGCTGTGCACCACTCAGCTGCTCCGTTCAGGTGAGGTGATCTATCAGCTGGTCACGAATCGACGACTGGAGGACCTTGCACGAAACCGCCGTTAGGGTTAAGGGTTTGTAGTTAGCGGGACATTGCTTCGTACCCTTTTTGAATATAGAGACGATCTCGTCCTTGCTCCAGTCGCTCGGCAGATTGCTGGAGTCCATTGAACAGCGGAAGAGCTGGTGCGCTGTCCGGCTTGAGCTTGAGCAGTTTCTGTCTAACTGCAGCAGGGCTGACGTTCACGTCAACCAGAACAGGGCCTTCGAATAAGGGTGGCGGCTCCGGCAGGAGCGGGTTCTTGACTCTGAAAGCGCTGTGGAAGAGCTGGTTGAGCAGAGTCGCCTTCTTGCTGTCTTCCCGAAACATGGTCCCGTTATCCACCCGTGCAAATCTTCCATCCTGGTTTTCGTGCGCAGTCGTGAGCCGGTGTAGCGCCGGAAGCCTTTCGCATTATCCTGGATGTCCAGGACCAGCTTCCTCTCGAAGTCAGCACGCATATTGCGGGTAAGTGTGCGGAGCCTGTTCCGTCTGCACACTTACCCGTAACTTATTCACTTGACACTTCTTCGACATTGAAATGAAAATGAATTCGAAAGTTGCCATTGAGGTCAGACATTATTTCAACACAACCGAATTCCTCTCGACAAGACAAGTTTAAAGATGTACTAGATGGCCTGCATTGCGCGATGTGCAATCAACACCGACGCCGCCCGCAAACGCCGCCCGCCAACGCCACCGCAAACGCCGCCCGACAACGCCACCCACAAACGCCGCCCGCAAATGCCGCCCGCCAACGCCGCCCACCAACGCCGGCCGCAAACGCCGCCCGCAAACGCCGCCCGCAAACTCCGCCCGCAAACGCCGCCCACAAACGCCGCCCACAAACGCCTCCCGCAAATGCCTCCCGCAAACGCCGCCAGCTAACGCCACCCACCAACGCCGCACGCCAAAGTCGCCCACCAACGCCGCCCGCAAACGCCGCCCACAAACGCCGCCCACTAACAGGAAACAGGAACCCACAAGCAGGAACATATCTCCTGATATGCAGCATGACCTACTTGGCATTTGACCTTGACCAGAGGTCATTTTTTAAGTTGACCTAACATGATAAAATTTAGAAAATTCCAAAGCGCCTTAACGAGACAAACACGATGGCGTAAACACTAAACAGCATTGCGTTATCTTTATTAGGTAAAAAGTAATTTGCAAGATAACAAAAAATTATCTCTAGAGCCTAAACTATTGACCTTAGGTCAATTTTGAAGACATGGGTACGATCGAAAATTTAAATGGCTAGCGATTGTCTTTTGAACTTTGTTTCTAGATAGCATAGTTTCCGAGATATTTGTGGGTTTCTAGAGCGATGTCCTAAAACTGGAAAATTTGACCTTTGATGACCTCTGGTGACCTGAGTTTTGACGTGTGCGAAAAAATCTGAAATAGTTTCGAAATGATTTTGGATATCGGTTTGAAAAGTGTTTTTTTTTTATTTGGTCTACGTGCCATAGGAGCCGAGTTAGACGGGGGTGTTCAAAAACGCCCCCGCAGTCGGGCGAGGAAAATGGCGGAGGCCCAGTGGGGCGCGGGTTAAGCGTCCCATATTACCACTTCTACCAATTCTGATTAAAATCGGTACTATGACGGTGTCGACCCCTTGTCAATTTGTCGTAGAATGCCCCATTTATTAAATGCATTGGTGTTATACTTTAAAATCTACTACATTATTTTCACAGAACTACGTCTTTAGACCTGTCATCCTCTTTTATGTCAAAAATTGAGATATATAATTCCTTGAATTATCTTATATCAACCTTAGGATAAAATGTACTACAAAAGTTATGTACTTATATTTTTTCAAAAAATACACCTTATTTGCGTGCAGCATGTTTCAGTTCGTTATACTCTGCTGTGACTTCTGCTTGAGTAAGTTGTTCTACTCGGACAGGCGGCCTGTCGTACGGCCCCGGGCAGCCCTTTCAGCGCTCCGTTCCATCTCACCCTCTGGCCTGGAGCGCTGCTCCTGCTGCTGGCTGGAGCGCTGTCCTGCTGCCCCAGGAGCCACCGCTGCCACCGGCTGCTGCTGCTGCTGGCGCTCGCTGACGTCGCCGCCGCCGATCGGTGCCGAGCTCTGCGTGGCGTCAGTCCGGCCCGTCTCCTGCCAGTCGCTCCTGCCCACACCGACAGCCCAGTCTCATGGTCAGCGTCACGGCTACGGGAGACGAGCTGTCAGACAAGGCTTTCAGAGAAATGAGCCCCCCCCCCCCCACGTGGCGCGGCTCAGCCGTGACAGTAACGATGAATGATATGCGGAGTCGAGCATCGTTTTGGAAGCTAGCGCAAAAACAATGCGCGCACAAATCATATGCAGTTGACGTGATTTTCATTATGCTGTTGACAGCCGAACTATGTGACCAAGCAACCGTAAACACACATGACATTGAGTTTGAAACCATTTCTGTGCCGCTGCTCACACCATTGTTGAAACTGGTTTTGCTGGTCGTATGTACATTCACCGCCACTTTGATGCCAGCAACATCGTGCCAGCAACGATAAATGATTAGCGGAGTGAAGCGGAGATTAGCATTGTTTTGAAAGCTAATGAATGAAATCAAACTATGCAGGCGGCGAAAGTAACGGTTCAGATTTGGCCATTGGGGTTTGAATCGATATGAAATAAGCTCAACTGTGCAAATAAACGAACTGGGGATGTTTAAAAGGCATATCGACTTAGTTGGCACGAGACATATGCACAGTTTATTTCTAAAACAAAATTGTGCGCTTGCAGGATGGGTCAAGAATAAACAGTTTAAAAGGGACACTGCCTCTTCCGGATGATATCGTAAACACCGGCTTAACCCTATTACTGTCGGGGGGGGCGAATCGGCCCCCCTTGAGGTTTTTCGCGTACGGGTCATTCAATACTCAACTCAGAATCTTCAAACTTGCTTGGATTTTTCTAACATTTATTGCGCATCGAATGGTGTACTTTTTATCCAAATTGAATTATTAATGGGGAGGGGGGTCCCAGACGTTTTTTTAGGGGGGCGTGTTCGGCCGGTTGGCGTTTTGAACAAAATCTTTGCATGGTTCAGCACTCATGGAGAGTTGTGAGTTGAAGAGAAGTGTTAGCAAAAACAGTCATCGGTTAGAGATTGGATTGCTCTTTCAGATGGCATCTCAAAATTTCAAAAATTTTGAATTCCATTTTTTTGAAAAACTTTTTTTTCAACAAATGATGCAGTTTTTTTATTTTGAAGACGTTCAAAAAACCGGATTATTGTGAGAGAAAACATGCCAAATAATGTGTGTTGAAAGTTTTCAGGGTGATTATTCTAAATTATTTGATGACCTGATGTCCAGGTCATAATGCTAACCTTCATATAAGTTATATGGTGAAAAATGAAAAGCGAGGGTTTTACATTGCCATCATTCAATTATTTCAGTATTCATGTCAACCTAGGCCTTCTTGTGAAAAGGTATTTTTTTTTAGTCAGTGACCTATGAAATGTATTCAAGGTCACTAAACACCTTTTTTAGCAATAACTCGTGACTCGGTTTCTTTTTCTTTTTTTTTCACGAAAAAAAAAATATTTTCACCTATATTAATTCTGGCCTTTCAATTTGAAACATTGTGGTTGTAGTCATTTTGCGCTACCGCTAGTAGTTCGGTCATATATTGCAAAATGTCAGCCGCGGTGCCTCGCCCGCTATCCTTTAACACAGGCGCCGACTGCTCATGTGATTACCATTGCCGCACGTCATTAGACCCAACTCGGCCAATCGGGGTCGCAGCGGCATAGCCCACCCTGTGGCGCTTAACACTCAAATCGAATCAAGACAAGCAGCGACCGCAATCGAAATATATGCGTCAAGAAGTCTTCTAAGGACTGCTAACACATTCTTCAAATCCTAAAAAAGCTCTGTGACGTCACTGAGGCTTCAATTTTACCTAGTGAACAACTTATTATAAAGTAATCTTGGGATTTCCACCCTCTGTCCTTTCGGTCCGGCGGAAATCCCAACACGACCTCTCGGTCCAAATAAATTATTTGTATCGGCCCCGTGTGGTATTTTATTGACCTATCATACATGTGCCGAATGTTCTTTAAGTATAGCACGAGCCTATTCATTATTGAGTAATATTAGTAGTAACTTATTAAGTTTGAGCCGGGCAGGAAAGCCGGTCAAGAACTTTTGTTTCTTGCCCGGCCTATCAAATAACATGGGAATTCGCGTCGAACAATTTCTGGTCCGACATTTTCCTGCCCGAATCGTGCTATACTTAAAGCATACCCCGGCATGTAGGAATATCAAAATGGCACCGACTAGGCTAGCTAAACCCTTCTTTATTGTGGTCAGCATGACTTTGTTAAGAGTGACAAAGTATACCGTTTCCGTGCCCAATGAGCTACTCACGTGAATGGCTTTATGCTTTGACATCAAACAAAACATTTTGCATATATTTTATGAACACGTAAATTGTATCGAACACTGATGACGTTCGATACACCTGCGAGGATACTCAAAGTTAAAACTGAAATAATTTGCAGTTAACCCATTAACGCCCGCACTAATGTATGCAAAAATGTATATTTTGTTGTAAGCATCACTGTCATAGACAAACCCAAGATACACTAAAAGTGCGGTGTCTTTATCTCTTTTAGATCTTGAGATATGACAAGGGACAAAAAAGACCCGTTGGGCGTTCGGGACACTGCGCCGGCCACCCGCCGAGGCCAGTGTATCTGCCACGTCCGATTATAATCCCAGGGAAAATATGATGGCACGTAGGTTAATTACGTCGACCGCATTGGATACGACGCCACGATGCATGCAAAAGCAAATGCCATGGATGAGAAATACCTGGATTGGTCACTCAGCGACAAATGTGACCGACCAAACGACATTTGAAATATACATACATACAGGAGACGGTTTGTTTATGTTAAATGGGGTCGAATCTCGGAAGCTCGCTTCAGATGCCTTTTCCCTCTAAAAGTACATTTTTTAACGCATATAAATATTGGTTTATATAATCTTTGGAAGGTAAGGATCATTATAGTGGACGTGTAGTTGCTGTACATTCATTGGTTCTTTAATAATATGGAATTGTGTAATGCCATTTCAAATATGGGATCCATCAATACTGAGTGCCTATTTGTTCATACCATACCTTAGAGGTAATTGTTTAATTACACCTTTGAGAGCAATTTGTGCGAAAAAGAGTATCAATCTAAAGCTTTGGATGGAAAGTATGACCCATCAACTAAAAAACCTTATTTTTACCCTTGCCCTGGATGTAACCTGACATGTGACCTTATTTGAATATTTCTCGTATGCTTCGGATGCGTCTCATGAAGAGCCGCCGCCGCCTTGCGGCTATTGCCTATTGCCGCCTTGCGCGTCTCGCTGCGGTTATTGGATCGGAAGATAACGATGGGGACGTGTTCGGCTTGATGTGGTTGGCAGGAGCTCTCCTGTATGCCGAAGCTTCGCGCTTCGACCGCTAGGCAGCCGCCATGGTCTCCTACATCAAAGGCGCCGACAGAGAGTGGCCAATCCAGGTATTTCTCAACAATGCAAATGCCTACTTTAAGCCTTCATTCCTTTCCATACAGAAAAAAAAACACCTGGGGGATGTGGTGTCAATCAGGGGCGGAACTTCATATCTCTTGGGAAGGGCCCGAGCCCCCCTCCAATGATTTCAAACTTTAACATTAGGCCTAGGCGATGCATGGTAAGAAGGGAATCCAAATCTATCTAATAATCTATCTATCTATCAAATTAACATCAGCCCCCCCCCGACCAATTTCATAAAGTTCAACCACTGGTGTCGATTATCCATCAGCATGCCTACCGGTGGTGGTAATCAGCGAAGCATTTCAGACACAACGGCACTTCACATTTTCATACCACTTTGTGCTCTTCAGCTCACATGGCTTCCATTTGTCACCGACGCCGTCCACTTGGTAAACGGTCGATCAGGTGGCCGACGCCGTCATACCGCATGCACTGCACGGCACGAGTGATACCGAGGCTGGCAGACAGGTGGTGGTGCGGCTGCCACTGCCCACACTCCAGGCAGCTTATAGCGATGTCACGCCGGATGTCCAGCTGTGACTTCGTTTTTTTGCTGTTGGTCGCACAGATCCTGTGCAGCAGCCAGCTCAAGCTGAGCTTTTGACAATGACCAAATCAATTGTCAATGATGCGTGACAGCAGGCACCAGTACCACTTCTTAACCGCGTATAACGATGGCGTTCTTGTGGTCAGGTTCCAGTCGTGGGGGTCGACTCCACCCATGCCGATGTGACCGATCTGGTTGATTTATTCACCATTCGATCCGGCGTGGTCCAAAAGATTGTCGTCCTGAGTTTTATCCATTTTAGTGCAATCCAAGTGTGTTAAATATAATCAAAACGGTTTTTGGTGGTTTTGGTCTAATTTGGTATAAAATCACAAGCAACACTCTTTTAGACCACGCCGGATCGAATGGTGGAGAAATCAACCAGATCGATCACAAAGTTTCTGAGTATCAGCAGTGTGTGTGGTCATGAGATCCACTGAGATCCCAGATCCTGAAACATTTTACGCCACGGGATCCAGAAAGATCCCATATCTGCATGCGTTTTACGTGGAGGGATCCACTGGGATCCAGGATCTTCATCATTTTATAGCTATGTAGGGATTCACTGGGATCCCAGATCCAACTTCGGGATCCAGGCACAAGTCTGCTGACTGGCTGTAGTGATCTTCAGCTGCGGTCTTGAGTGATGCAGCCTTAGCGTGCGGCGGCGGCGGCTGGCAGCGTCGGCTGGACGGCGTTCAGCGAAGGACACCGGCGAACAGAGAGCAGAGTCAGAGTCACAGAGTCCTTGGTCACAGAGAACAGAGTCGGCCGGACGGTGTGAAGCGTCGGACCAGCGCGGTAGCGTGCGGCAGCGGCGGAGGTGCTTCACCTGCTCGTTCTTCATTGTCTGGATGATGATGATGATGATGATGATAATGATGATGATGATGATTATTGGGGTTTTAGGGCGGACCGACAACAAACGTCACATGCCGCCCATCTTCATTGTCTGGCGGGTAGCGCTGAGGGCAGTGCGGAAGGAGGATGCCCAGGCCCCAGCCCCAGGCTTTTGGCAGCGCACCACGGAAGAGGCATCCTCGAGCCTTGCGGAGGATGTGTATCATCTCGTGAGTCTGTCTGCTCTGTAGAGTAATCCAGGTTCGAAGAGAGCCGACATATACCTGACCATTCGCAGCTGTCACGTCTTTCAGTGGCGAGATCGCGAGCTGATCTTTAGTGACGAGACCGTGAGGCGATCTTCTCGTATGCCCGACTTGCGTAAAAGACCGGGTCCCGTGATGCTCAGCTCAGCACCGCTGTCAGGAATCGCATCTACGATGTGCTCTTCTTGATATGGTTCTATCTCCAGGGACACGGATATTTTTGGCGCCCGAAGGTGTTAGGCAGTGTCCTGCAGGTTACCAGGATCCTGCCAGCTGCGCCATGTGATGTTTCTTTCTGTGTATTTGCAGCGAAACCACCACCAGACACCACAGGTGAACACACGGACACGACTGCCGAACGCACTCCACAGTCCCCGAGTGACAATCGGACCCTGCACGGGCCTCACCCTCGCCTCGCCTCGCCTGACCGATGTCCCGAGGCATCGGTCGCAGAGGCGGACCGAGCCTACCAGCCGGTCGGGAGACCGGGCCGAGACCACACCACTCCTCACCCGACTCCTGGCGCAACAGATAGAGCTGGCACAGGAAACAGCGCCAGGAACAGCTTCGAGAAGAATGCCTGGCCGAGCTGGTGAAGCGCATGAGGGCTGGGCCGCCGCCTGCTGTGGCCGGCGCCGCTGCAGCCACCCCACCGGTCCACGCCCCGTCCCCAGGGACGCACGCGCCCACCTCACTCCGAGACTGCCGGCTCCAGTTACTGCACCGGACCAACAACAGTGAGGCCTCAGCCGACCCAAAGATCGGTTCACCGAGAAGAGGTGTCCCCGCTGTGGTCGTGACTCACACCGGGAGGCGCGCGACTACCGCGCCGCCAGCCGGGCATGCTACTCCTGCGGCAGGATCGGACACTATGCATCCGTCTGCCGCAGTAGCAGTGCGAGCCGTCCCCGCCGTGCGGCGGCGGATGCGGGACACTCCCACCGACTGATCGTTGGGAACCGGCAGATGCTTCCCGTTGCTGCGAAGAAGCTGCCAGCGTCTGCGTCGACTGCTGGACAGCCTGCCGCAGCACATCGCACCAGAGACGGCGGCGTCGATCTCCAGGGTCTGCAGACCAGGCGTGCAACGCAGGTGCAGCTGCTGCTGCATCATCCAGACGGGCGCCGGCAGCAGACGCCGTGGGCACCGGACACCGGCGCTGAGGTGTCTGTGATCGGGCTGCTCGTGGTGGCGGAGATGGGCATCAGAGTCACGGACCTGGCCCCTCCCTCCAGCGACCTGTTCACAGTGGATGGCCGGGAGCTGCCCTGCCTGAGCTCCTGTGACGTCACGCTCCAGCTCGGTGACGTCATCAGGACCGTCAACGTCTCTGTGGTGGAGATGCTACACAGCTCTCTACTGTCGTGACACGATGCCATCCAGCTTGGCATCCTGCATAAAGAGTTCCCGCAGCAGGTCAAGTTATCACCGTTGAAGTTGGTGCCGAAGTCGGCGTTCCGCCAGCCGCAGCAGAGGAGACGGGAACAGCGTTGTGGAGCAAGATACCCCGATGCATCAAGAAACCGCCGCCAGATACTCGAGGACTTCAGGTCCAGGGCCCCACCCACTGAGGTCAGCGTGGGACAGCAAGCGCAGGCAGCCGCCTCTTCAGAAGGAGGCGCACTTTGCCCCAGTCTCGGGTGCTCGGTCTCGAGCACTGGTCGACAGGCCCACTCCAGGCAAAGAAGAGGCGGAGACGGGCGTGGAACAGACGGCTGGTCTGATCACCCACCTCACCACCAGCGACCCGCCAGAGGGGGCTGAGGGCCCTTTGGTCCGGACACCAGTGCTGCCACTCTCAATTACCCCCGTTCCCTGTGGCCACTACCCAGCCAACAATTAAGTTGGGTACTGCTCGGGCAACTCGGGCTTAACCGCGCCGGGCCGGGGGGGTGTTTAGACACCCCCCTCAGGTTTTTCCTGGATATTCGGAAAACGGCGGCGCGTAGCGCCGCAAATTCAGACCTGTTTCGATCATCTTTTTTGTCCAGCATTTTTCAAAAAAGTTTTGACAATATGTCATGTCAGGTCAGGTCACCAGGCTAGGTCAAGTGACCCCACCTCCGAAAAAAGTTGTGGTTCCACCAAAGCCACAGTTTTTAGCGGATTGGTTTCGTACTTACAGGGTTTCATAAGAGCATGACTATCTAAAGTTTATATCTCGGATTTTTCGATATCGGTTGACCTAAGGTCAGGTCAATTTTCCTGACCTCCCCATTTAATAAAGTGAATGGGGAAAAATAAAAAGATGCCTTCTTATTCTGAAAGTAATTGCATTGGATCAGGCTGATTTTTTTTCAGAATCATGTTTTTCTAGCTCATTTCTTGAATGACCTAGTGCGATTGTTCTAAAAAGATCTAAAGGTCATCTGAGGTCCATCTGATGTTCATCACGCAATTGATTTGCTAAAACTTCTGTATAATTGAAGATAGAGACGAGCGGATTACACCACTGTATCTTGTTATCGTCTGTCCGCGTCCGCCCCATATGCAACCTGACCTATCTGGGTCACCAAAATGACCTTTGGACCTGAGCGTCAAATTATTGAAGTTGACCTTCGAGGTCATTCTTATATGTTTCAAAGCGTCTGAGAGAGAACCACGCATAGTTGTTTAATTGAGTTATGTGTCATTTTTAGATAAAAGCCTATTCACGAAACACATATTTTACCAAAAATACCATTTGACATTTGGCATGACTCTGGATCCCAAATATTGACTGCAGATGAAATTTGGACATACATGCGATTGCAAATTTAAAATAGCTATCTAATGCTTCTTTACTGATACCCCTTTTTCTACTTCATAGTTTCCGAGAGTATTTGGGGATTCTAAGATATTCCATAAATCTGGAAAATTTGAGAAAATTTGACCTTTGATGACCTCTGGTGACTCTAAATTGACCTGAGAAAATTTTTCACCGAAATAGTTTCCAAATCCCTTTTGACGAGCTCTCGAACGTATTTGGCTTTATGTCTAGGTTCCCATAGGAGCCGAGTTATAGAAGGGGGGGTTGTTCTAAACACCCCCCCCCCGGCATCCGAGGAAGGTTGGCGCCGAGCACCGGCCCGGGCGCGAACGTTAACATGGGCATAGCCCGGTTTGCCCAACCTCAGCCACGAGCCTTCTTTTGATCTGGGTTCCAATGGTTTTTCGCCTGTGCAGAGACCCAACTTGGGCAGGCCGAGTTGAGCCAAACAATAATTATCGGGCTAAATTGGGCTTGTCGACCATATTTTCATCACTTGGGCAGGCCGAGTTGAACCACAACGCGGCTTTTCACATATTTATCGGGCTTAAATTGGGCATGCCCGACCGAATTAATTGATTCGGCACAGCTCGGTCGTCTGGGCATGGCGCATTGTGTCGTATTTCCATATGCTGGGGTCCAAATTGGATATGGTAGCGTTAAAGCTCGTAACCAATATTAATTTACGTTGATAATTGCCCACGTAGATTTTACCAAATTATTTGATGCTTTATCAATCTTCCAGTCAACAATTAACTAGGGCCTCATCGGGCACCAATGGTTATCTATCCCTCACACTGAGTCTTCGCAACGAATCAGCTGCCTCCAAAGAATTCATTATCTGGCCCGCCGGCTAAGCATTTTAGCACCCGACTTTAGAAGGCTAGACTCCGGCTGTCATGTCATATGATAAAGGACGAATGATTAAAACAATATGAAGTTATTGACCAACCTCAGCAAATTACCGATCATTGTGCTAACAAATACCATAGTCCCCTAAGCAACACTGCGATTTCACGATCGCGGACTTGCTGGTCATGTGTAGTGTGAAAAATTGTAAACCTTTTTAGTTAAAAAAGTAATTTCAGATTGTTGAAAACTCTTCTTTATAGTATTGTGTCATATATCATATCGTAATCGTTTCAGGCAGTTAGATGGTGGCCTTATTTTTTACGACCAAACGTAGTATTATTCCAGCACTATATACGCCAACTTCTGACTTGTCGCGCAACAACACGGCCGGCCCTGACTCGTGGAATCTCGGGGAAGCACGTTCGCGTGTGAGGCCTCACGTGAAGAAGTCGATTAACAGTGACTTGGCTAGAATTCCAGCTCGCTGCGGTCATGAACAGGCCCGTAGCCTACACTTCACATCCACTCGGTCACACAATATTCATTTACCCCTCATTTTGACCACCAAAATTCCACCTTTTGTTCTTACTCAGGCAGAATTCTCACATTCGTGTGATGGTGCGCCGCCATCATTGTCTGTTCAGCTTAATGTCCTTGAGTGCATTCACTGAGAGCGACTGTGAGGTGCCTTCACGTGTGTGAACTTGCGAAAGTTTGGCTTAGAGATAAAATAGAGTTTTACTGAAATTGGCCGGACCCCTTTAGATACTTGAAAATAAGTGTCCAGATAGAATTCAGGCGTAGATTTGACGATGGTGAAATCCGTTTTACCCTTAACTATTGATAGTTTCGCCTCTAGACGCAAAATAGAGTTTACACTAAAAAAATTGCGGACCCTTAGGATTTCGATGAAAATCAGTGTACAGATAGACTTTCATGTGTTAGATTACGATGATGCAAATCCTAGTTAAACCCTACATATGATTGTTTGTCTCTAGATGCATAGAGTACGCCAGCGACAGATTCGGAATTCAGCGGACCCCTTAGATTTTTCCATGAAAATACACGTGCTCAGATAGAGTTTCAGGCGTAGATTACCATGTTGAAATCCTGTTCATACCCCGCTACAACACACCCATATCCGCTACGTCGCTCCTTTCCTCCGCACCAGCACTGACCAAAATAGATACTGCGGACAACCCAATTCTCCACACATATCGACACCTCCTAATGTATCTACCTACCAGCCATCCACGCCCAACCATCAACACCCGGAATAATAACTTCTCATATACAACACACAAAACCCGCGCTCTCCACTCTCGCTCGCCGTCAGACACACCCTCACTTACAGAAATTATATCTGCTGCGAACTAAACGACAGCATCATCACAACCATGCTCACCAGAACTAGACTTATCAACGATGATGTATCGCATTCAACCGAATCCCTGTGACAATTCCGTTAAACCCTACATACTGATACATCGCTGACATGCTGGACCCGTGACTGCTATGGCTCGCCAACGTGCAAACCCACCCACCTCCTCGCGTGCCTCAGTGCATGACGTAATCCCCATACCCACGCGATCTCTCACGCCGGCGACCACTGTCCTTCTCCCGCAGGGACGCTTTGCGCCGGCCTGCGGCTGCTGCCATTATCAGGATCCGAATCATCGAGCTGCTCTTCCCATCGTCCGCCGCCCGCACCGCCCTCAACCTCGGTGCGCAAATGCGGACATCTGGTTGTCCGGTAGCCGCGCAGGTGCGCAACGGCTGAGGCAGTGCACGTTGCCTTGATGCGTCAAACGAAATGCCACCACTTCTCACACCGCGCCCACCACCCGACGGAGAAGAGACAAGGAACTAGATTCCAGCTGTGCGAATGGACTGATTTCGCGTGATGACGTTCATTGGTTTTATAAAGGCTGATGTTGACCGTTCAGTTTTTAAAAAAAAATTTGGTTTACTGTTAACATTTTGTTTACTGAAGGTTTTCCATGAACAGAACGCCCAGTAAATGCAATCCTGATCAGGGGAAAGACGCGATACGGAGCTGGGGGATGGATATACCGCTCGCGTACCCACACAGTTGGTTCATGACACCACCGAATCATGATAAGCGATCGGAGGCGCCCTCACATCTCACCAAAATGTTTTGTCCAGATGTGACGGCCTAAAATCACCCGCCGCCCTGCACACCCATTACCTGCGATCGCCTCTGTCAGACGCGCCCGGCGGGCACCCACTGCCTCACGCCCACACTACACAAACTTCCCGCAGCACCAGCCTAGGTCCGGGACCCCCGATCCCTACGTTTCCTGCCCTGCGAGCCAACGACCCATCACAGGGTACCGTGCACAACTCGGATCAACGAATCACTAACCCTTCCATCCGCCCAGCGGTGGGCCACACAATGCATGTTTAAAACTCATTAAGCGACATCGTTTCAGTCATCGGCTAGGCCCCGAGCCAGCCAGTGTCGCGCCCGACAACTTGCCCGGCACTCACCCCCACTTGGCCACTCCTTTACCAGCGGGTTTTTTAACAACACGCGACGAGCAACACTTGGGCTCTCTGCCCCAAGCTCTAATCCTGCGCACAGCTTGTCTTCCGACGCTCGGCGTTCAGCTCCAGCCAGACCGCACTCAGGCTAAGCAGCCGGGGGACCAGCCAGCCTCTACCGCCGCACGGCTCTATACACCCCACCTGCAACACCACCGAAGCACTCGGCTCTTGCCGCTGACCCACCAGAGTCTATCCTGGACAACTTTCGCACTCGGGCTTCTAGTTCTCCAGTACCACTTGGGCTAGCCAGCGTGGGGCCACAGTTACCGGCGGTTATAAATGAACGGAGCTACTCGGGTTTTGCCCAAGTTAGCCCTGGCAGATCGATCAAGCTCGGTTTCAGCTCGGGTTTAGATCGGGTTGCCTAACACATACGCCAGGCAGGACCCAACTTACAGCCTGGGCTAACCCAACCAAATTGCTCAGGCAAACCCGAGTGCTGCCCAATTGGGTCCCAATCAGAATTGTTGGCTGGGTAGTGACAGAGTTGCCCGGCGGCGGGGGAGGTGCTCGCGCTGGCTACAATGGCTGGCGCCCCCGGCGGCACCTGAAGTAGCTACAGCATCCGAGGCGACAACACCCGTTGCAGCAGCGGCACCAGAGCAGGCAGCAGCGACACCTGCGTCGCTGGCGATGTCTGCGGCAGTGACAGTGTCACTACTCCCGGAGTAGTCCCTGCGAGGCGTAGTACGCGCAACCGTAGGCAGCCGCAGAGACTGACTGATCTAGTCGGACCCAGTGTGTGTTATGTAGCGTGGCGTAGATTGCGATATCTGTCTCGGACGAGTGTCAGTTTTGTTTTGGTGACGGACATTTAGTTTGTTAGACGTGAAGTCGAGCTGAGGTCTCCCCCACGTCTTAGAGGGAAGGTGTTGTGTTATGTCGTGCGCCCGGTGGGTCGGTGCCGCGGTGCGCTCCTGGCCGGTAGGCAGGCCCACCGTGCACGTATCTGACCCGGGCGGTGACCTCTCACCGCCGCGGGCCGTGACAGCGTCCACCGACTCCAGCGACTTCTGTTCTCGCCAAGATAGGGTCAATACAGTCGCCCACCCTGAGGTTTTTCATGAATAGCAGAAAAGCGGCGGCGCGCAGCGACACAAAATTTAGCAAAGCTGTTTTGGTATAAATCCAACACATGCTGTACAATTATTTACCTCAGGTCTTCTCAGGTCAGGCCACCAGATTAAGTTAAATGACCCCAACTTCAAACATGTTTGCGGTCGTGCCGCAGTCCAAGTGATTGTCCGAACAGTTTAAAGTTCACAGTACATTTATTATAGCATCAGATCATAGGCACCTACAATTGTTTTATCTCGAATTTTGCAAATCGGTGACCTAAGGTCAGGTCAATTTCGTGACCTCCACATTACCCATAATTCGAATCAGATTCGAATGTCAATCGATGATTCTGATACCTAATGTACCACAATAAAAATCAACGATTTTATTGGGGTAAGGTGTGTTTAGTCTATAGTCTAGACATAATTTTAAATTTAACAAATTACACAATAATGATAATACAAAACATACCAAAAGTAATTTGACATAATTTGAAGAAAAAAAGAGGAAGTAATGTAATTAGATAACTGCATGTCTCATAAGCGCCAGATATGTCGATGAAGAGCCGCTGCCATATGACCGTACCCGTTTGTCTAGCTATCCTGACCGAGACCTAAGGCTGACCAAGCTCTGTGATAGGCATTCACCACCAAACCATGACAGCCATGGGGACAAGCATACATTTGGGTTTGAACCTTAAGCGACTGGCACAGTCAACAAACAACGGAAACTCATAATACAGCTGTCACAGCTGTTGTATGACTTATTGTAGTAGCCACTTAAACACATGTTTATCAACCTATTAATTTGTGTCACAATTGGAGTTGCAAAAGCCAGGCACCACAAACCACGGCACCCCGTCCGACTACCTTGGGACCGTGTTTGAAATGCCTGGTTACCTGCCGAGCAGGCCATACGCCGTAACGGCGGGCCTGGTCATGCCAAATCAATGCATTCAGTACATATTCCATGTGGTGTACGTACATTGTGCTTCGCTTGACCCGCCTACTCACGTGTTGCTCTGTTCGTGCAGTCCGGAGCTGGGCGACGGCTTAGGCGAGTCGAGCTGCGTGACGGACGTGATGGAGTCGATCGAGTGCCGGTTCGAGTCGACCTCGTGGCGCAGCGTGATGACCTCCGTCTCCAGCCGTGTCAACATCGAGCTCAATGTCAGCACGTTCGGCGCGTTTCCCTCCTTCTTCTCCTCAGTGAGTGCCTCCTGTTGGCAGCGGGGAGCGGGGCCGCCGCCGGTTAGGGCAGGATCGTGATGATTGTGTGTCGACAAAGATCAGGATCGGGATGATTGTGGTAGGTGACACACTTGATACTCGCAGGTCACGTGTGCGGTTCAGCGCCACGGCGCCCATTTGGGTCACCGACCCCGAGGGAGCAAAACAAAAACACGGGTCGAAATCCTTTGGACTTGTGGTCGTTTATTGCTTTTGATTTTTTAGCAAGCCAAGTCAAATTTGGCGTGCCGATAGAGCTCGCTGAGCACTTTCCAGCGATGTATCACTCGGGATGACACGTGGCACGTGCCAAATTAAAAAAAATTGCTTCACAGGCCAAACAGATGGTGCTAGAGACTCCATATTTGGAGGTATCGTACAAGTCATCAGGCCCGAGTGCTAATTGGGTCGATACCCCCCCCCCCCCACACACACACACTGGGAGACCACGACCCCCAGGGTCAAACACCTTTGTTTCCTCTCGAATTACGATTTCGACCCCAATGTAATTATCGATCGCATTGCTGGCCACCCTTGCACATTGCACGAATGCTGACGCCTCGTGTATCTAGCTTACTATTGAAAGAAGGTCTGTCTTTCTCTCTGTCTGTCTGTCTGTTCGACCACACACATTTTTCCCATATACATTTCATAAATACGAAGTGTTTGTAGTTTCGACTTTTGACACATTAGCTTAGAAAAGTTTCGAAGAAATTCAATTTGCAGATCGCATTACAACATGTGTGTGTATTAATGTGTTCCCTACATTTCCCAACATCAAACTGTCCTTCACGTTAAGATCAAATCTGTGTTTAGACAACATGCACGTCACAATTTCTCACCGATAATAATGGTAATCGGAGCTTCAACTACACGCAGCCAGTGTGGTACATTATGTCAATATGCTATAAGTGGCGCTGGTGTGCGCATTCGGGCCTCGGCGAATATGCTATACCTATAGGCTATGAGTGTTTTGGAATCGCAACCAAGTTAAGGAGGAGGGCTTGCGTTACTAGGATGCTAGTCAATTAAAAAATGGGATGTTTGCTTTGCATTTTTTAGAGGCATCCTCCATGCTTTGTTCTCCAATATCCTTGGACACGCCGAGACGAATAAGCAGGACGTGTTCTGGGGCTTCCCTAAAAAGATTGAATTTTTGCGCACTGAGAAGTTATTCGACATTAATTTGCATACAAGAAGAAAGAGAAGATCAGGATTTTTTTTTTGGCACTTACTCTGGTAAGAAGTAATATGTAATTATATTGTCATCATTTTGGTCATTTTAATAATTCTGAAGTGAAGTTTCAAGCAAGCGATCTCTAATTTTCTCGCTCGAATTTCTATGTCGCGCGGCCACGAACCACGATAATTATGCAACAATTTCTGCAGGAAGAAATACGGTGATACTAACACCTAAAAGAAAACCCAAGAAAACAATAACGAAACGCAAAACTGAACGTGAAACGAAACCAAGAGAAGTACTTCCAATATAAGATAACACGAATAGAAGCCGCTCAATGGACATCGTGTTCCTACCTCCTACCCATCTGAAGCAAATGTTATGAACGAATGTGTTCATGAATTTATGACAAAATTATCTTAATGGGAGAACGATTACGAAAGTGCAAATCAAAGATTATTATACGTAGTCTAGCGACATAAACCGGCAACGAGCATCGAACTCGATCTTCATTTTCATTGTTTTTGGTTGTTCAACGTTCTTGTTTTTAGACCACAGCATTATTCTGTACCACTTTATCCTTCAACAGACTGCAAGTAGGTGGCGCAGCGCCATTGAGCAGCAGTTGCACTTCTCAGTCCTGTATTCCTCTCTACCTACTCAACCACCTCATTCCTTTCCGTTTCCTTGCAAACAATAATAATTTTTTGTGTCATTTTTCATTATCACCTTCGACATGAAAAGCCACCTTATGTATTGTGGATGCCGTTGTATGTCTAAAAATTAAAAATAAAATTGCAAATTTTTAATTTTGTTAATGAAAAAATGATTTTTTCGGAAAATTTAAATAAAATCAAAATGGGTCAAACACATTAAAAACTGGAAGGACATATTGGTGAACATAGTATGGACGATTCTTCCCCTCTAAAAAAGATCAAAGAAATCTATATTTTTGACCGAACTTATGTCCTTTCCTATGTACCAGCCTCATCCTTAACTAAGTTGCGATTCCAAAACACACATAGGCTGTAGGTGACGCTGGTCGCTGGTGTGCACATAAACCACAATTAAGGCGTTAAAAGTTTTAAAAAATGCAGTCGTTCGCACCGAATTAAACAGTCTTAAAGCCACAAACCACGATCCCTTGACGGGTGGGTATCTCGGTAGTATGACGGATAAACAACCTAAAAACTGTAGTATGTAGGTATGCACTATACATAGATCGTCCAGCAGAGCGGACGAACTAGCACAAATGGTATCTACTTCAACTAATGCAGACAGCTAAGACGCTCATGTGGTGCTCAGGACAGTATGTTCTCAGCAATTTGTCTCGGAAACCTGAGAGACTGAAACGTTTTGCATTAGCAACGCCTACACCGAGTAATGCTGTAATGCTAAGGTAATGCTGTTTCAACACTGTCACGACATGAAGCGAGAGGCGTAAGCTTTGGGATATAACGGGCAGCAGGCACAGCGCTGCTCTGCTCTGCTCGGAAGGAGGCGACATCCACGGCTCTCCATATCGTGCCACTCGACCTGTTTTTCTCAGCTCTCAAACAACGCTGCGAAAACATACGAGACAAACGAAAGTTATACGGTCCTTTTATCATGTCTATGTAGTGGTGTCGATTTTAGAAAACGATTTGGGGGGACGAACAGGGACGGATCCAAAGGGTGTCTGTCAGCATCATTGTCTTACCGAAACCACCGAAATCGGCTGAAAATTAACACATTTTAAAGAAGTTCTAGGCAATTTTACCAAAGACAGTATTTCCTTGAATAAATAAAATGCAAAAACAGTCGAAATCTCAAGAGTTGTTAGACTTCTGTCGGACGGTCCCTCAAACCTACGTCTTTTGCAGGTCTGCATCCTTCAGAAGTCCCGAGGCCTTACTTGGAACTCTTACTTAATAAAACGGCAATGTTAACCTGACATTGACTGGGGGGGAGGGGGGACATATCTCCCTTGACGTATTTTCGTAATAGCTAAAGAACAATGACGAAAAATATGTGAAATTTAGGTACCTTCTCTTACGCCGACTGTACGTCTTCTGTGAATAGATGAATCAGTTTTGTCGATAAAAAATCGAGATATAGCAAATTGAGTGACGTCACGACAAACGAGTTTTAACCCTCGTACCGATGAGGGGGGCGGATATCCGTCCCCCATGATATTTTTTCAACAGTGGCGAGAAAACAGCGATGCCTAGCGCAGCCAAATTTCGCACAGCCGTTTTGGAATAAATTACCCACACTTTGTGAAAGTTTTGACCTAAATTGCAAGGTCACGTCGTTAGGTCACAAATTAAAGGGAATGTTTCACATTTTCATTTATTTGAGTTGAGATAGCTATTTTGTTGGATTTGCATTGAAATTAAGTAGTGTAGAAGTTAAAACACCCACAGAGGTCAAATCGAAAGTAAATTAGAGTTTTGTTTTGACATCGGCAAAACTTGCGGCCCTAGTGTATTTGAATCGCCGCGTAAAGCCGATGTCGTCATCTCTCTTTATCAAATGTCAATGCTTATCGACTTGTTTTAAGGCATTCCTTGGATATTCTTACGTGTTTCGTTTATCGATTGCTGGGTACCGAATGGATAGGTGATTACAAGTTTAATGACGTCATTGGTGTCTTATGTCAAAGTTTAGTTGAACCAATCTCTACCCAGGAATTGTTTTAAATCTCCATCAGCAACGATACATAATAAAGGTTAGGTAAAGTTCGATTAGGATTCATCCATAATGTTCCAGACGAGATTTGTGGACGAATAATTGCGAACCGAGCATTTTATCGAGTACCAGTGACCAGGGGCGGTTCTCCCATGTAGGCAAGGTAGGCAATACCTACCCAGTCCGGTAGTCATCTCCCGATACCGATATTTATCCTCCATTTTTCCTTTTTTAATCTATGTTTTATATGATTCTTTGCAATCAGAATAGGCCTATTTTGGAGCAAATTTTCCAAATTTTCAAAGAAAATTGTATTTGAAACCATAAATTAAGCACAAATGTAAGAAAAACCTTGCCTAAGCTTGCCTACCTCGTCCTATTAGATTCTCGACCAGCCTGTGTATAAATCTATAGGGACCTGCTGGTAGATAGTAGCTGTAAGGTCGGCAAATAGACTAGAAAATATGAGAAGAACACACCTTTTTCAACGCAAATAACTCAGAAATAAAATATGATCTGCAAATAACCATTGTATTTTAGGCCACGCACTAGCCTTGCTACATAGGAGTTCAATTATTATTTCAAAAAACACTATTTGAATGAGTCATCATTCTAGAAAAAAGACTGGTATTTAACCGGCTGCAACCACAGCGAGAATCCGTGTTCCATCCCGCGGCTCAGTTCACGTGCCTTTTTGCGTAGGGAGCCTTCATCCTGGAGAAATTCGTTAAATTAGGAGTGCCATACCTACTGCTATAGCCGAGGCCGTATATAAGCGCCATAGCTATGTGTGGAAGATGGGTTGGTTGGCGTTTGAGATGGGTTGGAAACTGCAGCTTCTAGCCACCTATATTATGAAGCATTATCGATGCGCCTATGGTATGAAATATTATCGATATGAGATGCGAAGTATTATAATTATCGATGTTTTGTATGATGATGTTGCCTTGCCTACCTAGTCTCAAGGGCCCAGCGCCGCCCCTGCCAGTGACGTCATCAAATTAGATGCACCACCCGGCCCTTAATACACTACCTGTACACGGTGCATCGACCGAAGAGCGACAGGTACCTTGTCAAAGATTACCGATGGATGGTTTTGTGTGCCCCGCGTTGTAGCTATCTATAAAATATAATGCAATTTTCAAACGATGACAAAGATTCGACGCGTGATTTATGGAGCTATCAATGAAAGGACGCCGTGATATTTTCGAAACGCCGTGATACACAAAGATTTGTTTGTATTCAAGTCGCCAGAATTGTCTGAAAAACGGTGCCATATTATTTGACAGCGTAAAGGTTGTCTCTACCTCCCGAAATTCCTTGATGTGACGTCATCAATTCAAATACTAAAACTTAACTTTTATTAAATTAAGCACCACATGCAAGAAACAAATGTCATAGTCGTGTTCGGCAGCAATTATACAATATTTTGCACCACAAGCGGCCGCGCGGCGTACATTTGACAACTTTCAGAAAGGTGAAGCATTCCCTTTGAATGACCTAACCTCAAGTCACGTTTTTGAAAGTTTGACTTCATGCCAAAGCCACAGTGGTCAACCAAATAGTTTGAAACTCACAGTGTGGAATAAAGACATATGGATCTGCAATTCGTGTGTCTCGAATTTGTAATATCAGTGACCTAAGGTCATTTCAATTTTATGACCTTCCTCATTGTAAGATTAACCCGCGCCCCACTGGGGGGTGTTTGAACACCCCCTCCCCCCTCCATGTTTTTTCAAGACAACAAAAAAACGGCGGCGCGTAGCGCCGCCAAAATTTGGCATAACTATTCACTGATTCCTTTCCAGCACATTTTGGCGAAAATTCAAGTTTCGTATCGGGTTCAGGTCAGGTCACCAGGTCAGGTCAAGTGACCCTACCTACCAAACAGTTGTTGCGGTTCAGTGCCATGACCACAGTTTCAAACGGATCGACATCAAACTTTTAGGATTACATCAAGTCATCAGCATCTACAACATTTGTATCTCGGATTTTGTTTATATCGGTGACCTGAGGTCGGCTCAATTTTGTGACCTCCCCATTATAAGTCAATGGAGAAATATTCAAATGCCTTCTTTTTCGACTATATCAGTCCATTGTCTTCTGGACAATGTTATAATAGGATATAAATGTTATAATGTATGATCCAAGTTCAGGTTTTGCTCAGGGACCCTTACGGGGTCATCTGAGGTCATCCGAGGTCACCAACACCTTTTCGTCAAGAACTCTAAACATAAAATGAAGATAAGAAGTGTAACCTTTCACCAATTGTGTTTTTCTCGTCAAGACACATATCCTGATATGCAATATGACCTACTTGGGTCACCCACTTGACCTTGACCTGAAGGGTCATTTTTTTTAAGTTGGCCTAACATGATCAAATTTTTTTTACATATTTCAAAAAGCGTCCTTGACGAGACAAACATGATGGCGTAAACAGTATTGGTTATCTTTGTTGGGTAAGAAGTTTATTCGCAAAATAATTTCTGCCAAAATCAGCCATTTTTGATTTTAATGACCTCTAGAAGCCTACAACTATTGACCTGAGGTCAATTTCTTTTTGAAGGACAACTAGTGCGATTTTCAAATTTCAATATGGCTAGGATGGTTTTTTGAACGGCTTGTTTCTAGATACCATAGTGGTTCGAGAATCTTGTTGGGGTTTTCTGGAGCGATGTCCTAAAACTGGAAAAATTGTGACACTTCGATGACCTCTGGTGACCTGAGTTTTGACGTGAGCGAAAAAAAAATCAAAACAGTTTCGAAATGATTTTGTGATAACGGTTCCGAACAGTGTACTTTGTTTTTGGTCTACGTTGCCGGTAGGAGCCGAGTTAGAGGAGGGGTTTCAAACCCCCCCCCCCCCCCCAGTCGGGCGAAGGAAATGCAGAGGCCCAGTGGGGCGCGGGTTAACGGGACAAAAATAAATTGCGCACCAATGAAACAAACCTTGCTAAATCTGGTCAGTTTTCATCAATATCACTATTTTGGAGCTAAGCAGAAGAATGCATGATGGATTTTTCTTCCGTGACCTCTTTAAGGTCAAATCCGATGTGCCCCCAGGGCATATTTAGTTTTTGTACAATAACTCATCTTCTACGTGGGGCAGAGTGATAGGGTTTTCACCATTATGTTTCATCTTTCAATTTTCAGCAAGTGATATAAAATTTGACTTGACCATGGGATGACCTCAGGCCAGGTCAGGTCAATCCTCTAATTTGACCTAGCTAGGTCATCCGATATATAATTCGATACGCCATGACGAGAGAAACACGATGATAGCAAATATTATTATCTAGCTTATATAAATAAAAAGTTATTAAAAGAAGAAGAAAAACAGGAATTTAGCATTTTGACAATTGCTGACCTCTGGAGCCTCAACTATTGACCGTATTTCAAATTTGAGGGCATGTTACAGAAAGATCGGTTCGAGGGCTTTTCATTGCTTTTCACCGTATGTTCCTAACTGTCTTAGTTACCGAGCTAGCCCGGATTATGTGAAGCAATGCTCAATCTACTCGAAATATCTGAATACTTTACCTGTTTTGACCGCTGGTGACCTCAGTATTGACCTGATCAAAAAATAACTAATTATTGACCTGATAAAAAATAACTCAAAAGGGAAGATACATAATAGACTGGCTCTACATGTGTTGCATGAATTTGGCAGTTTTGCACTTATATACCTTTTGTGACCCGACCTTGACCTTTTCCAAAATTGTCGCTTTTGCTCATGCAGATGTGTATTTTACCTTGAAAAGCATTGAAGGTAAAAACGGCCACAATCGAAGACTTTGGATGGAAAGTATAGCCCATACACTCGAATATCGCGGTTTTGACCTATGACCTGACCATGAACTGATTTTTGACATCAATTAAAAAATTGCAGCATGAATTACATGCCTCTTATTGAGAGCTATCGAAAGCCCTCTTGCGAGTCTCGCTGCGCTCATTGGTTCGAACGGTAACCAGGGACCGAAATACCCTCCCAGTCAATGGCGTTCGAAATGTACGCCATCGACGGACAATATCACTGTTTTGTTTGGTATTGCCAGCATTTCATGCGGGAACAAACTGCATCCTTCATATTAGCCGTTTTCACGATGGATTATTTTGCGCGAAATGTTTTAAAACATTTCATGATGTTTTTAAATGTTTTAGTAGTAGCCGCTTTCACGATGGACTAACTTGCGAAAAAATGTTTTAACCCTCGCCCAACGGGACCGTAGGGAGAGGGTTAAAACATTTCTCGCAAATTAGTCAATCGTGAAGACGGCTACCACTAAAACATTTTAAAATATTGTACAATGTTTTAAAACATTTCGCGCAAAATAAGCCATCGTGAAAACGGCTATTGCTAGGGTTGTTTGAACAAGCTCATTTTTTCTCTCGGAAATATAAAAAACAGTCTTGCAGAGCATCATAATTTTCGTGTCCACCTGGCATCGTACCATTGATTTGTGCGCACTTTTTTTCGTGAGCATTCCTAGTCAAGGTTTTATACATACAGCTGTTACCTGAAGTGGAACTGACATATAGGTCAAGTCAAGCGGACCCAACCCCAATAAAGTTCAAGCTAGACGGTAATGGGAGGTTAGACGTCCACCGCTATATACAAAACAACCCCCTAGCCACGACACCAAAAACGGTGTCCTACGTAAAGATGATATTTCCATCCATGACTTGTAAGTTGTATGTCAGTTTATAACACTGTCATTCTACTTTCGAAAAACTCCAGTCATGACTCGTGTTCATGGGTACAAGGGGAAATTCCACGCGCATCACCCATCACTGAGACTATTGACATGCCCAAACTTAAATCGGCGCTAAAATACGGCTTTCAAACTAATGCCACCAGGTCAAAAGAGAAAGAAGCAACTAAAAATTTCGCAGAGGAGAAAAGCATTGCTTCGCCGATATTCCCCCGGTTTCGTCGTGACGCGACGTGACGAGGGTGGTAACGGACGTAGTCTACAGTTCGAACTAAATAATTTATCAGAAGCTTGGTTTTCCATGAATCACTGCTAATGAAACCTATATGTGTCAGGTATCTAATCTGAGACCAGAGACTATAGTTCTAGATAGGCAAAAAGTTGTTTTGGGGAGTACCTACATCCTTAAAGCTCTAGAAAATATATATTATTCAACCGGATTTCACCTCTGGACTTAATAAATAAATACATTATTTAAAACAAACGTTTCTTAGTAAACGCTGCTTATATGTTTATTTTAAAATAGGTAATGTTTCAATTTGTTTTCAGATTTCAGGCGGTGTGGGAGGCTTGGCCGCTTTGTTCCCTCTGGATCCACCAGCCGTCAAACACATTGGGGGCCGAGGGTACCATTGAGGGGCCTAACTCAACAGTGGGTGGGGGCACCCCAAAAGTATATAAATCGACACCTGTGTCTCACCTTGCGAGGCGATACAAGCTTTTCATGTGATGCGATTCGATCACATTTCTGGTGTGCGAGAGGAACTGGGCTGGCTGGATTCCCCGGACTTGGTCGTGCCACCACACACTGACACTCCTCCACAAGGTCCGTCGCAACTGGGCAGCCTGAGTCTCAGGGGGGGGGGGGTGGCCGTCCAGTTCTGTACAAACCGTCGAGCCGCCCAACCACGTTGCGTAGCACCGAGAGACCTGCTGAGTCTCCCCAACATACGCGGCTCAGCAGCGGGGAAAAGACAATTTGTACACCGTGCCACTGACCAGTACAACTCGCTGCCACCGGAGTTTACCGTCATGTCTACCGCAGTGTTTAAGCGCGCACTGGAGGGGAGACTGGCGTCTGCTGACCATGACGATCGCCGCTGATGGGCTGATGTGATGCAGAGTCCTTTGATATGTTAATTTATACTTTTAACTGTACTGTATGCTATGCTTGTCTTTTATGCAGACTGTGATATGTTCATTTATACTTTTAACTGTAGTGCATGCATGTCTTTTATCCAGACTGCGATATGTTCATTTATACTTTTAACTGTACCTACTGTTTGTTTGTCTTTTACCCACTTCAACGCGAACATTGCATGGCACTGTGCCAAGAATAGCCCCTTTGGCTTCGGCCATGTACAGGGGATGGCTTAAACGAGGTTAAAAACGAAACGAGGTTATAAAAAATGCGATTCTGTCACATGGTTCGACTTCAAATACCTAATTCGATATTCTGTTGGCATGACTTTGATAATTATGCAATTATTATTCGTGGAAAAGAGACTAACTATGGTAATTATGATAATGCGATGCTCTGGAACAGAGGAATTATTTAGAGGAGGCTTTGGGTCCCTCGGTACGGCTGCGGCGCAGCGAACGAATGCGAGCGGAGCGTTCTAAACGTGGGTCTCTGCGACCGTAATTGCTGTAAAGATTTAGGTCACGTTCGATTGTGTTAAAACAATGTTGTTTCCTGCCACACCCTGGTCCATGGGAGCCGTGAAACCGCTTGCTCTTGGCAACGCACCGCAGTTTCTTAGTTGCTTTTTCGGGGGCATTACTGACCGCAATATATTATTACATTCCAATATACGCAGTCGCCTTGCAGGGAATTCGATGGTTTGAACATTTTGGTAAAAACGGTAATACATTGCTGGCCGTGGCTGTTCTGGCGCCATCAACGCAACAGCGTTTTGTTATGTCAGGCTATCGCACAGCTAGCCAGGTGTTCGTGGTAAGCATTTAGTTTTAGTTTTCTCTAAGAAAACTTAAAATAAATGCTAAAAGAAATATCTTACCAATAGTTTCATAAGTTAGTTTTATAGGCCAAAGTATAAGTTATTTAGTAAATGGTATAACAAGTTATGCAAGTTATATAAACGCCATATTTAGTTATAAACTTGTTTGGCGTTATATAAACGCCAAACAAGTTATATAAACGCATGCAAGTTATATAAACGCCAGGAAGCCCGAGGGAAAGGAAATGCTTTGCTATTTTCATCAACAATCTCAATGTCACATAACCAGTAAAGCGCCGTAGGTTGGCGATGAACGAGCGAGCGCGAAGGAAATGTATAATTAATTTCAACTAAATCGGGCACGTAGTTTCTGAGATACAAAAAAGGTGCCCACGTGCCTAGGCACCCATCACTGACTTGTTGAAAAGTGGCGGCTGAGAGGTCCCTAACCACACACCAAATTTGAACACAATTCGGACTCAGCCGATTCCTCAGATATAAAACTAGGGGGTAGCACGTGTCGCACGTCCAGATCACACCCCGCCCCCGGCGCTTTGCAGTTGGGGCACAAGAGCGTCGGCTGAGAGGTCCTTAACCATTACCGCCAAGTTCTGACACCAACTCCGTTCAGATCAGCGGCCGGTTGTTTCCTGAAGATACGAGTAATGGGAGGTGTGCACGTGCTGCACGTCAGAGGCACCACCTGGACTTGTGAAAACGGGCGGCGGCTAAGGGGTCCCAAACCACACACCAAATTGGAACACAATCGGTTCAGCCGTTCCTGAGATATACATTAGGGATGTGAACGTGCGCACGTGCAGAGGCACCCCACACCTGACTAGTGGAAAAGCGGCAGCTGAGTGGTCCCTAACCACACATCAAATTCGAACACAATCAGCCCAGCCGTTGTGGAGTTTTGCGAGAGAAAAAAAAAACACCCCTCACGCAGCACGCGCCACGCGCAGTGGCAGTCACCCACATGAGTCGGCACTGGTAAAAACCAGGATTGATTGGATGGGGATGCTCAGCAAAGAAGAGCGCATGTCAATCGGACGTGTGGTTGCAAAGATATGAGCTTCTCAGAAGCGTCGCCACAGGTCGGGTTGGGTCGCTCATAATCATATTTTTCCCATACACCACGTAAAGACGAGCGAGCGCTTCGCGCTCGCTCGTAACTATATTTGATGCAAGTATTGTACCGAGATAATTATACTTCCCTGTAACGAGAAAATGCATTCAGTTTAAGAAATACTTGCGTGGGCAACCACTAATAACTTCGCACACCGACGAGGCGGCAAACCCAACACGGATCCGTGAGATAATTGGACTTCCGGCAGGCAGACATACATTTCAAGTTATTTTTAAGCGAATAAATATAAGATTGCCTTACCCTTTGTAATTTGTGTCGTATTTGTTGAAAGACGTTTGTCAACCAAATCAGAGACTTCAAATACCATAAAGTCCTGGACTGGAGTGTGGATAAAGAAATCCGCTCTGACCTTGTCAGGCTGCTGCTTTTTTGTTTTCGTTCATACTGACCAGTATAAAACAGTCAATTCCTTTATTAATTCATTGGTGACCAAAACGCGTTTAGAAAGTTATTGAGTACATCATAGGCGTAGGAGCAGAGAGGGAAGGGACATGGCCCCCACTTTTCCGCCACTGTTGGCTAAAATAGTTGATTTTGCTTGCTAAGACAAACAAGTTTGTTGGCAAAATATTTTCCCAAACGAGAAAAGCCCAAATATGCAAAAAATATTATATAGAGGGAAAGGGTTTCTCTCAAGACGAGCAGATCGTACTTTCACTGCCCCCGCTCCTCCCACACTGTTCGTGACGTGTCTACATCCCTGCAGCACATGTGATGTGGTCACATACAATTTTGCATGTGACGTAGTGACCAACTGAAGAAGTACTTCCGAAACGAAACGCGTTTTGGACACCAATAGGTTAATATAGGAATTGACTGTTGTCTGTTGTTCTTTTTAATTCTAAGCTTCTGTCAACAATCGATATCAGCAATGCCTAATACCAATGTCTTATTTTGCAATGCAATCCTTTCGAACAAAACAGGCAAATTAGACGCTCGTCCGTCCAATAGTAGAATACAAAGGCGTTTGAGTGGACCTTATGACTATGTAAGCGATTTATGTGTACATGTATTGCCATTCGTCTTATATTGATACTAGTGCTGTGCCTTGATCGATATGAAAGTTGTAACGCCATAACTAACACCACACATTCGAATAAATTCTAACACAATTTTCCGTTCAAATGTAGTTGTGACATACATACGCGGTGCAAGACAAACAAGACATACGCGGTGACATACGCGGTGGACGTCTAAATGTTTTTATTTGGACATCGTTATTGTGCTCTTGAATTGATCTTTCAAACCAACAAGCTAGTCATCAAACCAAAAGTTTCAATCAAATCACCAGTCTTCACACCAACCAGCTGAGCTGAATTTATAATGTGTTCGATGGTTCTTTTTGCCATGATGAATAAGAATAAGTACAATGGAATGATTTATAGAGCTTAGTGCTTGTAGGTAGGAGGAACATGGTTGTCAAAATCAAAAGATGAAATACCATTACCTTTTCCTCGAAGATATTAAAAATCCAAACATATCAAAATTAAGTTATTGTTTCGTAATATTTCGGCCGCAGGCCTTTATCAAACAGTAAACATTTCGGTACGATTTCGAACAATGGAATGGTCATTAACATGGCAGTTATGTTTATTTTAATACAAAAGTCGAGACAAAAAGAAATATGCACTTTTTGTTTCGAGTTATTGATTACATAAAAAAACTAAGCTGAACACCCAAATCCCTTCCCTCTGTACCAGAGAACCGCTCCACAACATCTGTGGCCGGCGTGCCAGGGTAACTAGACACCGTGCGCCTTCTCACGGCTAGGGCGTGCCTACCTTCTCACGGCTGACGTCTCCCTCGAGTCGCGTCATCTTGTCGGCGATCTGATCGAGCCGGACGCGCAGATCGTTCAGCTGCGTCTGGGTGGCCTGCTCGCTCTCCTCGATGCGAGTCTCGATCTGCTCGATGGCCGAGCGGGTTTCCTCGTGGTCTTGGCGGGTCTGCTCGTACTCCTGAGAGGGGTGGGTGCGAGTCGGCGTCAGTCACACAACAGAGAAATATTAATGCTTTTTGGTACAGGACACTAGGATGGCATTGGTCGAGATTAAGGTCGAGGATCACTTCCACAGAGAGTTACGGATGTATGAAACAGAAATACTTGTTGTAAAAGTAACCTAGACGGTAACTAAGAGGCATCGAAAAATGACTTCTAAACTTTAGAGAGATAAAAAATAAAGTAAAGCTCACTGAGAAGCAATGCATTATAGAGCATTGTGACTCCAAAGAAGCCCTGCATTGTAATGCTACATACGAACTTAAATTGAAGACCACTTTAATCCAGTTTATACTTTATGATAGCTTTTCCCATCTTCAATCAATCTAGAGATTTTTCGAAATTCCGGAAGAAACAATGCATAACAGAACATTATTATTTGAAATAAACATTACAATGTAAAGTTATATAAGGGCGCTAAGGGGAATAGTTCACCTTTAACATGTGTTTTGAACTGAGATAGCAGAATGGACTAGTTGCAGGTTATCTAACTCACTTTTGTATGCTTTTGATGGAACACAAATTAATCGTAAATGCTTTATAGATTGCCAATATAATATAAATTCCTCTGAATTAGGCAGGATTTTAAATAGTTATGTATATTAACGTAATTTATCATTTCGCTCTCTGATTGGACGTGACGTCAATTAGTAAAAGTGCAGGCGATCAAACTTTCCTGAGATAGTTTTGAGCAGATCGGTTGACACATTTTGTAATATGGAGATTCAACGGAAGAATAAACATCACATGTTGACAAACATGATGGCGTCAAATGTAGCGATTTACTTTTCTTAGTTAAAAAGTTAATCGAAAAAAAAACGTTCAGCCAAAGAATTATCTCTGGAGCCTAGAATATTGACTTAAGCTCAAATTTGAGAACATTCCAAATTATTGTTTTTGTTTGCTCCTAGCTATCTTAGTTTCCGAGATAATTGGTGTACTGGAGCTAAGTCCTAAAACAGGATCTGGCCTTTGATGACCTCTGGTGACCTTAATATTGAACGGACCTAAAAAGCGATATATTTTCGGAGGAGCTTGTCTCGAGCTATCTAACTCACTTTTCCGCTTGTCGCTACGCTGCGTGTTTTCGAAATCATAGGGGGGCGAAGTTCACCCCCTCCAGGGCGTGTAAAAACGACTTGTGTTGTATTTATCGAGCCTTGGTTGAATTACCTGCTGCAAGTATGATAACAAAATAACTGTTTGTATTAAAGACGCCAGAATGTCTACAAAGATTGTGACAAATCTCTTATGCTTTTTACAGCTCAAATATGACATCATTGTCCAATTAATAAACACTAGAAGGCTTAGTTATATAGTCAGCTAATTTATTATAGATTTTGCCCCTACCCTACCCTCCCTCACCCTACCCACCCTACCCTACCCACCTACTCTTACCCTACCCTACCCTACCCATACCCTACCTACCCACCCCTACCCCCACCCCCACCCCCACCCCCCACCCCAACCCCCACCCCACCCCACACCCCACCCCCACCCCCACCCCCCACCCCCACCCCCACCCCACCCCCACCCCCACCCCCACCCCCACCCCACCCCCACCCCCACCCCCACCCCCACCCCCACCCCACCCCTACCCTACCCCTACCCCTACCCCTACCCCTACCCCTACCCCTACCCCTACCCCTACCCTACCCCTACCCCTTACCCCTACCCCCTACCCCTCCCTACCCCTTTCCTTATCCCTACCCCTTTCCCTTATCCTACCCCTACCCTACTTCTACCTCTACATCTAACAAATACTCTGCCCCTACTTGACCCCTACCTCTACTCCTACCTCTCCCATCCTTTTTTTGCAAATTTGCATAAATGCAAATTCGAATGGAAAAATGGAAAAAAATGAAATGAAAAAATAAGCTATTGCTTTTGCGCCAATCCGATGATGTATTTTCATTTTGATTGTATTTATGTTAATAAAATACTCTAAACTGAAATTGAAAAAAAAAACTCTACTCCTAAATCCACCACTACATCTACCCCTACATCTACGCCCTACATCTACCCCTACATCTACCCCTACCTCTACCCCTACTCTACCCCTACCCCTACCTCTACCCCTACCCCTAACCCCTACCCCTACCTCTACCCCTACTCTACCTCTACCCTACCTCTACCCCTACCCCTACCCCTACCCCTATCCCCTACCCCTACCCCTACCCTACCCCACCCCTACACCTACCCTACCCTACCCCTACCCTACCCATACCTTTTCCTTATCCCTACCCCTTTCTTATCCCTATCCCTACCCCTACTTCAACCTCGTACATCTACAAATACCCTGACCTTACCTGACTCCTACCCTTCTACTCCGTACCTTCTCCCATCCTTTTTTTTTGCAAATTTGCCAGAAATGCAATTTGAATGAAACAATGCAAAAAAAATGAAATGAAAAAATAAGCTTTTGCTTTTGCGCCAATCCGATGAGTATTTTCCATTTTCGATTATTTATTTAATAAAATACATCTAAACTGAAATTGAAAAAAACTACTACTCCTAAACCACCACTACATTACCCCTACATCTACGGCCCTACATCTACCACCTACTTCTACCTCTACCTCTAACCCTACCTTCTACCCCTACTCTACCCTACCTTACCCCTACCTCTACCTCTACCTCTACCGTTACCTCCACCCCTACCTCTACCCGTACCTCTACCCCTACCTCTATCCCTACCTGCTACCTATACCCTAACCCCTACCTTCTACCCCTACCCCTACCCCTACCTCTACCTTACCTCTACCTCACCTCTACCCCTACCTCTACCCCTACCTCTACCCATACCTCTACCCATACCTCTACCATACCTCTACCCCTACCTCTACCTCTACCTCTCTCTACCCCTACCCCTACTTTACCCCTACCTTTTACCCTACACTCTACCTCTACCCCTTACCCCTACCTAATACCCATACCCCTAACCTCACCCTACCTCTACCCCATACCTCTACCCACATCAACCCCTACCTCTACCCCTACCCTACCCCTACCTCTACCCCTACCTCACCCCTACCCCTACCCCTACCCCTACCTCTACCCCTACCTATTTGCTTATCCTACCTTCTACTCCACATCTACTCTAACATCTACCCATACTCTACCCATACCTCACCCATACCTCTACCATACCTCTACATACCTCTACCCGTACCTCTACCCATTACCTCACCCATACCTCTACCATACCTCTACCCATACCTTGTAGCCATACCTTTAGCCATACCTCTAGCCATACCTCTAAGGCCATACCTCTAGCCATACCTCTAGCCATACCATCTAGCCATAGCTCTGGCCAAGCGCTGGCCCAACCTCTACCCATACCCTCTACCCATACCCTACCCATACCTCTATCCCATACCTCTATCCATACCTCTACCCATACCTCTACCCATACCCTATACCCATTACCTAACCATACCTAATACCCATACTATTTACCCATACTCTACCATAACCCTCTACCCATACTCTACCCATTACCTCTACCCATACTCCATACCTCTACATACCTCTACCCATACCTCTACCCATACCTCTACCCATACTCTACCCATACCTCTCCCATACCTCTACCAACCTCTACCCATACCTCATCCATACCTCTACCCATACTCTACCCATACCTCTACCCATACCTCTACCATACCTCTACCCATACCTCTACCCATACCTCTATCCATATTTCTACCCCTGCCACCTACCTTTACCCTACCCCTATCCCGTGCTTTGTTCCCGCTCCATTCACGTTTGTATCCCATTCCGTTCACCTTTTCTAAACACTTGTGCTGTTTAAATGGCAAAATCTGTCTTCCGGTTTTAGTGAAATATCACCGAGAGAGGTGCGACGTTATACGGTCATGCGTTTATTATTGAAGCAGTGTTGAAGTCCTGGCCAATATAAAGCGATGACATTTTATTCGACAATATTTCGCAATGTAAGCGTATGCAGCCATTTACGTTTGTCTTTACCATAAGTTACCTATTAGCCAGAAAACATATATTTGGGGTGGATATTGGTCAGCAAAGACGGCGCTATCCAACTGTGTAAATTTGCCGGTCAAGTTTGCCCTCGTTTTGGTAGTTACGGTGGTGTAAAGGATAAAAATGTCGAAAAATACTGAATTACAACCTGAGCGCCTCAATATTAGTCGCACAGCTTGGTGTAACACACATAAGTTGAAGACGGTACATGTACCTGTAAAGTGGCGTTGGTTTCAGCCTCCTATGTCCAACAGTGTCCGAGCACCGAAATAAATCCCTAAAGGCAAATTTTATCATAAAAGCTATCACAACTTTGCACGTGGCACGCGCTTCGCTCTGAACGACATACTATACGCCAGGCCAATCTGTTCTCTATCGAACCGTGTTTGTCAATGTCGCATGTCGCTGCGACCCTCGACTTCAGAGCTATCGGCCCGGGATCCACGCCGCGTTTCGCTATATCTAGATTGACTGTTTCCCATGTTAAACCAATCGGCACTATTTGTGCGCGTGCTGCGGTTGACCCCTTTGTCGAGCCGACACCAAGCTCTGATACGATGGTGCGCCCCTGTCAGCGGACCTGTGTGCCAAATTGTGTGCACCCAGAAGCAGCCGTTTCCGAGGTATTCGCGTATTTGTGGATGACGGATGGATGGATGGATGGATGGACGGACGGACGGACGGACGGACGGACGGACGGACGGACGGACGGACGGACGGACGGACGGACGGACGGACGGACGGACGGACGGACGGACGGACGGACGGA